>CM062288.1:4143510-4693831 GCA_031216915.1 Pictodentalium vernedei | reverse complement strand
AAACGGCCCCAAACGGATTTTAGTTCAACATTTAATAAAGCATAAAATCTAACGTGATAGCTGATTGGGCCAATATGTGTTGAGTTTTGAACCCTCAATAAAAATGCAAGAGTGTCTGTTTTGGAAAAAACTTGAAATATTTTCACTGGATTTGGTCTCCAAAATGTGAGAATTGCAAAAATAGACTTGCGGGACAGGTTGAAATATGTCTTGTCAATTCAGTGAGAATCTGGACGTTAGCAGGGGAAACCCCAAATTTAAATACACAAATCACACGGCGACATACGTTTTTCTCCACTGCATTTTTTTAATGAGATGATATAAGTAATAGATATATCACTATTTTGTGTACTATATGTGTAAATAATTGTACAGTTGTGCAGGCAGGTGTCCGGAGATATTTTGGACGAGGCCAAGCCGAGTCCAAATATTGGAGGACACCTGCACAACTGTATAATTATTTACCCATATAGTACACAAAATAGTGATATATGTGATTTAATCCACAGCCCCTCAATGTTAACAAAAGTCAAAAAAATTATATTTTAGCAAGTTTGACACGAGTAAAAGCACATTTTAAAACACTTTTTTCTTGCTCTACCCCCGAAAAACGACATGGGCATAACCCATTGTTTGCTTGCTAGAAAGTCTATTGAAGTTATGACACGCATCAGGAGTTCAGATATTGTGAACAGATCTGTGGATTCGAAGTGAATTTTTTCTCTCGCTAATATTATGTCTCAGCTCAAGGGTGGAACACTTATTCAATCCCTCAACGAAAGTGCGGCAGATAAATTTAATAATCGTTCATTTTTAAAGCATTTGGAAGAATAATTCTTTTTTTTATCTGAAGAAGAGGTTCGCTTTCCCTCAGGGGTGGCGAGTGGTGGTGCCTGATTGCCGTCTTAATATTTGAAAAAGGGCGTTTTTTAAGGTTATTTATTTATTTACTGGTGTTCAAGGTCACTTTTCTGCAGCTATGGCTAATTGTGATCGCAAAAAAAGGTGTAAAGTCAAGTTTAGCCAATCGTTTACACCCATGCTGCCCATTTTAGGGGACTTCTACCCCGGGCACTGGTGACCAGGTCCTATTTTACCAGTAAAACTAAACTTGTTTACCATAGCAAACAAGCACTGCTTCACTTCCGAGGTTTCCACAGGAGTCCTTTTTAGGTTACCAGGGCTGTTGGTTATTAAAAGCAACAAAAAATTAAAAAGTACATTATAATTTGGACACGATGCACACTCAATTCAGAAGCTCTGTCGAGAAAAGCTTGTCGATAATTCATGTGTTAGAACGTTTTTCACACTTCCTTTACAGCATCTTTACTTTTGAATGGTTGTGATTACAGTACCGTGACAATCGTACAAATGTCTAGTTATTGGGACTGTTTCAAAACCGTCCCAATATCCAGATATTGGTACTGTTTTACTGAGATGTTCTCCTCAAAACCGTCCTTGGAGTGATTTTATAGGGCTTGTTTTCATGACAGAGAACAAAAGAAATATTAGGTAGCTGTGGATTAATAAATGGATAGAGGACTGTTTCGCCCCAAATAAGCTTGATGTGCCGACCACCAGTCATACAATAAAACTCTTCCATCATTTCGTGATGGATATTAAGGGAGCTCACTCTTCGCTGTTGAATTTACGTTTTCTTTGTTGGTTATGAACCACTAAAAAAATCCCATTGAACACAGTGCTAACCTTTGACTCTCTGTACAACTCACCAAGTTGTTTTGCAAAAAAATAAATATATATCCACAAAGTACATCATCTCTTAAAAAAAAAAAAACGGGAAAAAAATATATGTTGCCACATTGAATTTCAATTTAAAATTCGAATTTTCACTACTACCCTATGGTCCTGCACTGAATGGCCTTGACACTTTTTTTTTCATGCCTCATGTTTTTGAGAGATTCTCACACATTCCGGCAAAAAATTGCAAACAAACTTTTTAAACCTTCCTAAAGAGGACAATTTTTTTTTTTTTAATTAATGGTTTCAAATCCCACTGATATTAAACCAATCAGCCAATCGGGCCTATTTAATCCTACTCACAACTTTGGGTGTTAAATTTTCCAAGTCACGTGTTCCCTAATTTCGAGTAAAATTTTTATTAAAAGTTCGTCATCTCAATCTTAAATTCATAACACACATCTAATGTACATGTTTTCTTTTCCAACTTGTGAAATCTATAAAACAATACG
Organism: Pictodentalium vernedei; assembly: GCA_031216915.1. NCBI lineage: Eukaryota > Metazoa > Mollusca > Scaphopoda > Dentaliida > Dentaliidae > Pictodentalium > Pictodentalium vernedei. Next base: position 4,691,621 of record CM062288.1, on the reverse strand, counting down.
GTACTTGTTTTTTTACTTAGTTTACCTTTTACTCAACCCGAATAGTAGCTGAGCTACCCGAATAGCACAAGCAGCACAACTACTTATTACAAAACATTTTCATTTTTTACTTCAAAACCATAGCTTATGACCCTTCCTTGGAACGAGCTGAACTTAAACACCAACAAACAAACATAAACATTATATATTAGCTGTGCACATGTTTGCATTAAAAGCTTTGTTTGAGATTCGCTTAAAGTCTTGCCTATAAATATTTCAGCCCGATGGGAAAATTTGTTAACCCTTTTACCTACCATGAAAAGCAGACGACACTTGCAAAAAAAATTCTTGAATAAATATTATTTTCATTTTTTGTCTCAAAAAAGATAGTTTAGGACCCCTCATTGGAACGAGCTCGACGAGAGACAAAAAATGAAAAAATAATGAAAATTTATTGGCGATTTTTGAGAATAGCGCTGGCCGGTTTTGGCCGTTACGTTAGGTAAAGGGTTAAAATATGGAGCCTTAGTATAGACAAATCAAGCGATGGAATCTTTGGTCATATTCTTGTAGAGTAAAGAATCCGTGCCCCTCTTTCTTGCATTTTCCAATAAGATTGCAATGGCGGGTGGTTCTCTCCCTTACTCTCTCTCTCTCTCTCTCTCCCTCTCTCTCTCTCTCTCTCTCTCTCTCTCTCTCTCTCTCTCTCTCTCTCTCTCTCTCTCTCTCTCTCTCTCTCTCCCTCTGTCTGTCTCTCTACACGGTTCTGGAAAAGGCACCCCCCCCCCCCACCCCGGAACCAACATCTAAGTTGTACACAACATAACCAGACCTGAATCCAGTAAACCTTCTCTGAGCACACACACATAAAAATAATTTCTTTATTTATTGGTGTTTAAGGTCACTTTCAGCTCCTTTGGCTAAATCTTGATGGCAACATAGGTATGAAGTCTAGTTAAGCCAATCGTTTATACCCATGCTGACCACTTTAACAGACCTTCAACCTCAGGCTTTGGTGCCGGATCCTATTTTGCCAGTAAAGTAGAACTGCTACCAATTAAATTTCGTCAGTCATCCAAAGGAGACGGCTTATACAAGCTAAAAGCTTACTGCTGAATCCTTTCAACAAATCTCGTCCTTGACTCGCTACTTTAATGCATACCATTGTTTTGAGCACTCTGTACGACAATTATCATGTTTTTTTATTATACTGTATGTATGCATCATATTTCCTCATGAATAAAATATTGTTTAAACTAAACTAATTAAAGTAGAACTCATTTACTGCAGTAAACAAGAACTGCTCCACTTCCTGAGGTTCACACGGGAGATCATAAAAATAAAATGCATATATTATGTATTTACAGGACTTACTGACAAAATTTCCATGAACTGGCAGTAGTATGAATGTTGGGGGCGCGGTGGGTGAGTGGTAGAGTTCGACTTCTGTGCAAAAGGTCACGAGTTCGATCCCCGTCCGGGATGACCCGCGTTGTGTCCTTGGGCAAGGCACTTTATCCCGGATGCCTACATGGGGGCATGACGACGCCGTTTACTAAGGCGTACTGCACGTCGATGGTGCATATGTCTTCAGCCGCTGTAGCCCTGTTTGAGCGGAGCTTGAACAGAGTTAGAATGTTGAGGAGCTGACAGCTGACATCAATAAATAAATAAATAAATAAACACCAATAAACAAACATAAACAATATATATTAGCTGTGCACATGTTTGCATTAAAAGCTTTGTTTGAGATTCACTAAAGTCTTGCCTATACATACAGCAAAATATTTCGGCCTGATGGGGAAATTTGTTAAAATATGGAGCCTTAGTATAGACAAATCAAGCGATGGAAACACCAATAAATAAATAATTCGGGTGTTGGGATGGTTGGGTCGGATTGGGTTTGGCGTGTCGGTGGGTTTGGGTGGGAAGGTGCAATTATTCCAATTACCCCTTCGTAATCTCGTCGATGAAGTTATCAACCTATTTGAGAATTAGTTGAAAATGGCCTCCTCTATATCTTTTATGGTCAATACAAATATACATGCACAAATTTTGCCACTGGGTCGCAATACTGTTACGACTCGATGTGGAATTTGTGAAATATGAAGCCAAAAATGTTCAGTTTTATTTCTCAGTATAGGGGTGCATTAAATCAAAACATATATATTCGTCGACGATATACATCAGTAAGTGAGAGGGTTTCTATAGTCGTGTCGCTCACCACCCCCCCCCCCCCACCCTCACCCCCTTAACCCTTTACCTAACATGACAAGCAGACAACACTTGCAAAAAAAATTCTTGAATAACTAACGTTTTTCATTTTTTGTCTCAAAAACCTAGGTTATGACCCCTCATTGGAACGAGCTCGACGAGCTCGTTCCAATTAGGGGTCATAACCTAGGTTTTTGAGACAAAAAAAATGAAAAAATCATGAAAATTAATTGGCGATTTTTGAGAATAGCGATGGCCGGTTTTGGCCGTCACGTTGGCTAAAGGGTTAAATACACCATGTCCAAGTTCAAAATACTTGCCAAATCCCTGATAATGACAGTCACATTGGGTTACAATACACTATATAGAGGGAAAAACGGCCCCAAACGGATTTTAGTTCAACATTTAATAAAGCATAAAATCTAACGTGATAGCTGATTGGGCCAATATGTGTTGAGTTTTGAACCCTCAATAAAAATGCAAGAGTGTCTGTTTTGGAAAAAACTTGAAATATTTTCACTGGATTTGGTCTCCAAAATGTGAGAATTGCAAAAATAGACTTGCGGGACAGGTTGAAATATGTCTTGTCAATTCAGTGAGAATCTGGACGTTAGCAGGGGAAACCCCAAATTTAAATACACAAATCACACGGCGACATACGTTTTTCTCCACTGCATTTTTTTAATGAGATGATATAAGTAATAGATATATCACTATTTTGTGTACTATATGTGTAAATAATTGTACAGTTGTGCAGGCAGGTGTCCGGAGATATTTTGGACGAGGCCAAGCCGAGTCCAAATATTGGAGGACACCTGCACAACTGTATAATTATTTACCCATATAGTACACAAAATAGTGATATATGTGATTTAATCCACAGCCCCTCAATGTTAACAAAAGTCAAAAAAATTATATTTTAGCAAGTTTGACACGAGTAAAAGCACATTTTAAAACACTTTTTTCTTGCTCTACCCCCGAAAAACGACATGGGCATAACCCATTGTTTGCTTGCTAGAAAGTCTATTGAAGTTATGACACGCATCAGGAGTTCAGATATTGTGAACAGATCTGTGGATTCGAAGTGAATTTTTTCTCTCGCTAATATTATGTCTCAGCTCAAGGGTGGAACACTTATTCAATCCCTCAACGAAAGTGCGGCAGATAAATTTAATAATCGTTCATTTTTAAAGCATTTGGAAGAATAATTCTTTTTTTTATCTGAAGAAGAGGTTCGCTTTCCCTCAGGGGTGGCGAGTGGTGGTGCCTGATTGCCGTCTTAATATTTGAAAAAGGGCGTTTTTTAAGGTTATTTATTTATTTACTGGTGTTCAAGGTCACTTTTCTGCAGCTATGGCTAATTGTGATCGCAAAAAAAGGTGTAAAGTCAAGTTTAGCCAATCGTTTACACCCATGCTGCCCATTTTAGGGGACTTCTACCCCGGGCACTGGTGACCAGGTCCTATTTTACCAGTAAAACTAAACTTGTTTACCATAGCAAACAAGCACTGCTTCACTTCCGAGGTTTCCACAGGAGTCCTTTTTAGGTTACCAGGGCTGTTGGTTATTAAAAGCAACAAAAAATTAAAAAGTACATTATAATTTGGACACGATGCACACTCAATTCAGAAGCTCTGTCGAGAAAAGCTTGTCGATAATTCATGTGTTAGAACGTTTTTCACACTTCCTTTACAGCATCTTTACTTTTGAATGGTTGTGATTACAGTACCGTGACAATCGTACAAATGTCTAGTTATTGGGACTGTTTCAAAACCGTCCCAATATCCAGATATTGGTACTGTTTTACTGAGATGTTCTCCTCAAAACCGTCCTTGGAGTGATTTTATAGGGCTTGTTTTCATGACAGAGAACAAAAGAAATATTAGGTAGCTGTGGATTAATAAATGGATAGAGGACTGTTTCGCCCCAAATAAGCTTGATGTGCCGACCACCAGTCATACAATAAAACTCTTCCATCATTTCGTGATGGATATTAAGGGAGCTCACTCTTCGCTGTTGAATTTACGTTTTCTTTGTTGGTTATGAACCACTAAAAAAATCCCATTGAACACAGTGCTAACCTTTGACTCTCTGTACAACTCACCAAGTTGTTTTGCAAAAAAATAAATATATATCCACAAAGTACATCATCTCTTAAAAAAAAAAAACGGGAAAAAAATATATGTTGCCACATTGAATTTCAATTTAAAATTCGAATTTTCACTACTACCCTATGGTCCTGCACTGAATGGCCTTGACACTTTTTTTTTCATGCCTCATGTTTTTGAGAGATTCTCACACATTCCGGCAAAAAATTGCAAACAAACTTTTTAAACCTTCCTAAAGAGGACAATTTTTTTTTTTTTAATTAATGGTTTCAAATCCCACTGATATTAAACCAATCAGCCAATCGGGCCTATTTAATCCTACTCACAACTTTGGGTGTTAAATTTTCCAAGTCACGTGTTCCCTAATTTCGAGTAAAATTTTTATTAAAAGTTCGTCATCTCAATCTTAAATTCATAACACACATCTAATGTACATGTTTTCTTTTCCAACTTGTGAAATCTATAAAACAATACGGTACTTGTTTTTTTACTTAGTTTACCTTTTACTCAACCCGAATAGTAGCTGAGCTACCCGAATAGCACAAGCAGCACAACTACTTATTACAAAACATTTTCATTTTTTACTTCAAAACCATAGCTTATGACCCTTCCTTGGAACGAGCTGAACTTAAACACCAACAAACAAACATAAACATTATATATTAGCTGTGCACATGTTTGCATTAAAAGCTTTGTTTGAGATTCGCTTAAAGTCTTGCCTATAAATATTTCAGCCCGATGGGAAAATTTGTTAACCCTTTTACCTACCATGAAAAGCAGACGACACTTGCAAAAAAAATTCTTGAATAAATATTATTTTCATTTTTTGTCTCAAAAAAGATAGTTTAGGACCCCTCATTGGAACGAGCTCGACGAGAGACAAAAAATGAAAAAATAATGAAAATTTATTGGCGATTTTTGAGAATAGCGCTGGCCGGTTTTGGCCGTTACGTTAGGTAAAGGGTTAAAATATGGAGCCTTAGTATAGACAAATCAAGCGATGGAATCTTTGGTCATATTCTTGTAGAGTAAAGAATCCGTGCCCCTCTTTCTTGCATTTTCCAATAAGATTGCAATGGCGGGTGGTTCTCTCCCTTACTCTCTCTCTCTCTCTCTCTCCCTCTCTCTCTCTCTCTCTCTCTCTCTCTCTCTCTCTCTCTCTCTCTCTCTCTCTCTCTCTCTCTCTCTCCCTCTGTCTGTCTCTCTACACGGTTCTGGAAAAGGCACCCCCCCCCCCCCACCCCGGAACCAACATCTAAGTTGTACACAACATAACCAGACCTGAATCCAGTAAACCTTCTCTGAGCACACACACATAAAAATAATTTCTTTATTTATTGGTGTTTAAGGTCACTTTCAGCTCCTTTGGCTAAATCTTGATGGCAACATAGGTATGAAGTCTAGTTAAGCCAATCGTTTATACCCATGCTGACCACTTTAACAGACCTTCAACCTCAGGCTTTGGTGCCGGATCCTATTTTGCCAGTAAAGTAGAACTGCTACCAATTAAATTTCGTCAGTCATCCAAAGGAGACGGCTTATACAAGCTAAAAGCTTACTGCTGAATCCTTTCAACAAATCTCGTCCTTGACTCGCTACTTTAATGCATACCATTGTTTTGAGCACTCTGTACGACAATTATCATGTTTTTTTATTATACTGTATGTATGCATCATATTTCCTCATGAATAAAATATTGTTTAAACTAAACTAATTAAAGTAGAACTCATTTACTGCAGTAAACAAGAACTGCTCCACTTCCTGAGGTTCACACGGGAGATCATAAAAATAAAATGCATATATTATGTATTTACAGGACTTACTGACAAAATTTCCATGAACTGGCAGTAGTATGAATGTTGGGGGCGCGGTGGGTGAGTGGTAGAGTTCGACTTCTGTGCAAAAGGTCACGAGTTCGATCCCCGTCCGGGATGACCCGCGTTGTGTCCTTGGGCAAGGCACTTTATCCCGGATGCCTACATGGGGGCATGACGACGCCGTTTACTAAGGCGTACTGCACGTCGATGGTGCATATGTCTTCAGCCGCTGTAGCCCTGTTTGAGCGGAGCTTGAACAGAGTTAGAATGTTGAGGAGCTGACAGCTGACATCAATAAATAAATAAATAAATAAACACCAATAAACAAACATAAACAATATATATTAGCTGTGCACATGTTTGCATTAAAAGCTTTGTTTGAGATTCACTAAAGTCTTGCCTATACATACAGCAAAATATTTCGGCCTGATGGGGAAATTTGTTAAAATATGGAGCCTTAGTATAGACAAATCAAGCGATGGAAACACCAATAAATAAATAATTCGGGTGTTGGGATGGTTGGGTCGGATTGGGTTTGGCGTGTCGGTGGGTTTGGGTGGGAAGGTGCAATTATTCCAATTACCCCTTCGTAATCTCGTCGATGAAGTTATCAACCTATTTGAGAATTAGTTGAAAATGGCCTCCTCTATATCTTTTATGGTCAATACAAATATACATGCACAAATTTTGCCACTGGGTCGCAATACTGTTACGACTCGATGTGGAATTTGTGAAATATGAAGCCAAAAATGTTCAGTTTTATTTCTCAGTATAGGGGTGCATTAAATCAAAACATATATATTCGTCGACGATATACATCAGTAAGTGAGAGGGTTTCTATAGTCGTGTCGCTCACCACCCCCCCCCCCCCCCCACCCTCACCCCCTTAACCCTTTACCTAACATGACAAGCAGACAACACTTGCAAAAAAAATTCTTGAATAACTAACGTTTTTCATTTTTTGTCTCAAAAACCTAGGTTATGACCCCTCATTGGAACGAGCTCGACGAGCTCGTTCCAATTAGGGGTCATAACCTAGGTTTTTGAGACAAAAAAAATGAAAAAATCATGAAAATTAATTGGCGATTTTTGAGAATAGCGATGGCCGGTTTTGGCCGTCACGTTGGCTAAAGGGTTAAATACACCATGTCCAAGTTCAAAATACTTGCCAAATCCCTGATAATGACAGTCACATTGGGTTACAATACACTATATAGAGGGAAAAACGGCCCCAAACGGATTTTAGTTCAACATTTAATAAAGCATAAAATCTAACGTGATAGCTGATTGGGCCAATATGTGTTGAGTTTTGAACCCTCAATAAAAATGCAAGAGTGTCTGTTTTGGAAAAAACTTGAAATATTTTCACTGGATTTGGTCTCCAAAATGTGAGAATTGCAAAAATAGACTTGCGGGACAGGTTGAAATATGTCTTGTCAATTCAGTGAGAATCTGGACGTTAGCAGGGGAAACCCCAAATTTAAATACACAAATCACACGGCGACATACGTTTTTCTCCACTGCATTTTTTTAATGAGATGATATAAGTAATAGATATATCACTATTTTGTGTACTATATGTGTAAATAATTGTACAGTTGTGCAGGCAGGTGTCCGGAGATATTTTGGACGAGGCCAAGCCGAGTCCAAATATTGGAGGACACCTGCACAACTGTATAATTATTTACCCATATAGTACACAAAATAGTGATATATGTGATTTAATCCACAGCCCCTCAATGTTAACAAAAGTCAAAAAAATTATATTTTAGCAAGTTTGACACGAGTAAAAGCACATTTTAAAACACTTTTTTCTTGCTCTACCCCCGAAAAACGACATGGGCATAACCCATTGTTTGCTTGCTAGAAAGTCTATTGAAGTTATGACACGCATCAGGAGTTCAGATATTGTGAACAGATCTGTGGATTCGAAGTGAATTTTTTCTCTCGCTAATATTATGTCTCAGCTCAAGGGTGGAACACTTATTCAATCCCTCAACGAAAGTGCGGCAGATAAATTTAATAATCGTTCATTTTTAAAGCATTTGGAAGAATAATTCTTTTTTTTATCTGAAGAAGAGGTTCGCTTTCCCTCAGGGGTGGCGAGTGGTGGTGCCTGATTGCCGTCTTAATATTTGAAAAAGGGCGTTTTTTAAGGTTATTTATTTATTTACTGGTGTTCAAGGTCACTTTTCTGCAGCTATGGCTAATTGTGATCGCAAAAAAAGGTGTAAAGTCAAGTTTAGCCAATCGTTTACACCCATGCTGCCCATTTTAGGGGACTTCTACCCCGGGCACTGGTGACCAGGTCCTATTTTACCAGTAAAACTAAACTTGTTTACCATAGCAAACAAGCACTGCTTCACTTCCGAGGTTTCCACAGGAGTCCTTTTTAGGTTACCAGGGCTGTTGGTTATTAAAAGCAACAAAAAATTAAAAAGTACATTATAATTTGGACACGATGCACACTCAATTCAGAAGCTCTGTCGAGAAAAGCTTGTCGATAATTCATGTGTTAGAACGTTTTTCACACTTCCTTTACAGCATCTTTACTTTTGAATGGTTGTGATTACAGTACCGTGACAATCGTACAAATGTCTAGTTATTGGGACTGTTTCAAAACCGTCCCAATATCCAGATATTGGTACTGTTTTACTGAGATGTTCTCCTCAAAACCGTCCTTGGAGTGATTTTATAGGGCTTGTTTTCATGACAGAGAACAAAAGAAATATTAGGTAGCTGTGGATTAATAAATGGATAGAGGACTGTTTCGCCCCAAATAAGCTTGATGTGCCGACCACCAGTCATACAATAAAACTCTTCCATCATTTCGTGATGGATATTAAGGGAGCTCACTCTTCGCTGTTGAATTTACGTTTTCTTTGTTGGTTATGAACCACTAAAAAAATCCCATTGAACACAGTGCTAACCTTTGACTCTCTGTACAACTCACCAAGTTGTTTTGCAAAAAAATAAATATATATCCACAAAGTACATCATCTCTTAAAAAAAAAAAACGGGAAAAAAATATATGTTGCCACATTGAATTTCAATTTAAAATTCGAATTTTCACTACTACCCTATGGTCCTGCACTGAATGGCCTTGACACTTTTTTTTTCATGCCTCATGTTTTTGAGAGATTCTCACACATTCCGGCAAAAAATTGCAAACAAACTTTTTAAACCTTCCTAAAGAGGACAATTTTTTTTTTTTTAATTAATGGTTTCAAATCCCACTGATATTAAACCAATCAGCCAATCGGGCCTATTTAATCCTACTCACAACTTTTTTGGGTGTTAAATTTTCCAAGTCACGTGTTCCCTAATTTCGAGTAAAATTTTTATTAAAAGTTCGTCATCTCAATCTTAAATTCATAACACACATCTAATGTACATGTTTTCTTTTCCAACTTGTGAAATCTATAAAACAATACGGTACTTGTTTTTTTACTTAGTTTACCTTTTACTCAACCCGAATAGTAGCTGAGCTACCCGAATAGCACAAGCAGCACAACTACTTATTACAAAACATTTTCATTTTTTACTTCAAAACCATAGCTTATGACCCTTCCTTGGAACGAGCTGAACTTAAACACCAACAAACAAACATAAACATTATATATTAGCTGTGCACATGTTTGCATTAAAAGCTTTGTTTGAGATTCGCTTAAAGTCTTGCCTATAAATATTTCAGCCCGATGGGAAAATTTGTTAACCCTTTTACCTACCATGAAAAGCAGACGACACTTGCAAAAAAAATTCTTGAATAAATATTCTTTTCATTTTTGGTCCCAAAAACATAGGTTAGGACCCCTCATTGGAACGAGCTCGACGAGAGACAAAAAATGAAAAAATAATGAAAATTTATTGGCGATTTTTGAGAATAGCGCTGGCCGGTTTCGGCCGTTACGTAAGGCAAAGGGTTAAAATATGGAGCCTTAGTATAGACAAATCAAGCGATGGAATCTTTGGTCATATTCTTGTAGAGTAAAGAATCCGTGCCCCTCTTTCTTGCATTTTCCAATAAGATTGCAATGGCGGGTGGTTCTCTCCCTTACTCTCTCTCCCTCTCTCTCTCTCTCTCTCTCTCTCTCTCTCTCTCTCTCTCTCTCTCTGTGTCTCTCTACACGGTTCTGGAAAAGGCACCACCCCCCCCCCACCCCGGAACCAACATCTAAGTTGTACACAACATGGCCAGACCTGAATCCAGTAAACCTTCTCTGAGCACACACACATAAAATTCTTTATTTATTGCTAAATCTTGATGGCAACATAGGTATGAAGTCTAGTTTAGCCAATCGTTTATACCCATGCTGACCACTTTAACAGACCTTCAACCTCAGGCTTTGGTTCCGGATCCTATTTTGCCAGTAAAGTAGAACTGCTACCAATTAAATTTCGTCAGTCATCCAAAGGAGACGGCTTATACAAGCTAAAAGCTTACTGCTGAATCCTTTCAACAAATCTCGTCCTTGACTCGCTACTTTAATGCATACCATTGTTTTGAGCACTCTGTATGACAATCATCATGTTTTTTTATTATACTGTATGTATGCATCATATTTTCTCATGAATAAAATATTGTTTAAACTAAACTAATTAAAGTAGAACTCATTTACTGCAGTAAACAAGAACTGCTCCACTTCCTGAGGTTCACACGGGAGATCATAAAAATAAAATGCATATATTATGTATTTACAGGACTTACTGACAAAATTTCCATGAACTGGCAGTAGTATGAATGTTGGGGGCGCGGTGGGTGAGTGGTAGAGTTCGACTTCTGTGCAAAAGGTTACGAGTTCGATCCCCGTCCGGGATGACCCGCGTTGTGTCCTTGGGCAAGGCATTTTATCCCGGATGCCCACATGGGGGCATGACGACGCCGTTTACTAAGGCGTACTGCACGTCGATGGTGCATATGTCTTCAGCCGCTGTAGCCCTGTTTGAGCGGAGCTTGAACAGAGTTAGAATGTTGAGGAGCTGACAGTTGCTCGTCGATGCTCGGTGGTTCTCTCCGGGTACTCCGGCTTCCTCCACCCGTAAAACTGTCACGGTCACGATGAGCCATTGTGCATAAGTATGTGACCTTAAACACCAATGTATGTGACCTTAAACATCAATAAATAAATAAATAAACACCAATAAACAAACATAAACAATATATATTAGCTGTGCACATGTTTGCATTAAAAGCTTTGTTTGAGATTCACTAAGGTCTTGCCTATACATACAGCAAAATATTTCGGCCTGATGGGGAAATTTGTTAAAATATGGAGCCTTAGTATAGACAAATCAAGCGATGGAAACACCAATAAATAAATAATACGGGTGTTGGGATGGTTGGGTCGGATTGGGTTTGGCGTGTCGGTGGGTTTGGGTGGGAAGGTGCAATTATTCCAATTACCCCTTCGTAATCTCGTCGATGAAGTTATCAACCTATTTGAGAATTAGTTGAAAATGGCCTCCTCTATGGCTTTTAAGGTCAATGCAAATATACATGCACAAATTTTGCCACTGGGTCGCAATACTGTTACGACTCGATGTGGAATTTGTGAAATATGAAGCCAAAAATGTTCAGTTTTATCCTCAGTATAGGGCTGCATTAAATCAAAACATATATATTCGACGATATACATCAGTAAGTGAGAGGGTTTCTATAGTCGTGTCGCTCACCACCCCCCCCCCCCCACCCTCACCCCCCTTAACCCTTTACCTAACATGAAAAAAGCAGACAACACTTGCAAAAAAAAATTCTTGAATAACTAACGTTTTTCATTTTTTGTCTCAAAAACCTAGGTTATTACCCCTCATTGGAACGAGCTCGACGAGCTCGTTCCAATTAGGGGTCATAACCTAGGTTTTTGAGACAAAAAATGAAAAAATCATGAAAATGAATTGGCGATTTTTGAGAATAGCGATGGCCCGTTTTGGCCGTCACGTTCGGTAAAGGGTTAAATACACCATGTCCAAATTCAAAATACTTGCCAAATCCCTGATAATGACAGTCACATTGGGTTACAATACACTATATAGAGGGCAAAACGGCCACAAACGGATTTTAGCTCAACATTTAATAAAGCATAAAATCTAACGTGATAGCTGATTGGACCAATATGTGTTGAGTTTTGAACCCTCAATAAAAATGCAAGAGTGTCTGTTTTGGAAAAAACTTGAAATATTGTCACTGGATTTGGTACCAAAATGTGAGAATTGCAAAAATAGACTTGCGGGACAGGTTGAAATATGTCTTGTCAATTCAGTGAGAATCTGGACGTTAGCAGGGGAAACCCCAAATTTAAATACACAAATCACACGGCGACATACGTTTTTCTCCACTGCATTTTTTTAATGAGATGATATAAGTAATAGATATATCACTATTTTGTGTACTATATGGGTAAATAATTGTACAGTTGTGCAGGCAGGTGTCCGGAGATATTTTGGACGAGGCGAAGCCGAGTCCAAATATTGGAGGACACCTGCACAACTGTATAATTATTTACCCATATAGTACACAAAATAGTGATATATGTGATTTAATTCACAGCCCCTCAATGTTAACAAAAGTCAAAAAAATTATATTTTAGAAAGTTTGACACGAGTAAAACCACATTTTAAAACTCTTTTTGCTTGCTCTACCCCCCGAAAAACGAAATGGGCATAACCCATTGTTTGCTTGCTAGAAAGTCTATTGAAGTTATGACACGCATCAGGAGTTCAGATATTGTGAACAGATCTGTGGATTCGAAGTGAACTCACATCATGACGTAATTTTTTCTCTCGCTAATATTATGTCTCAGCTCAAGGGTGGAACACTTATTCAATCCCTCAACGAAAGTGCGGCAGATAAATTTAATAATCGTTCATTTTTAAAGCATTTGGAAGAATAATTCTTTTTTTTTATCTGAAGAAGAGGTTCGCTTTCCCTCAGGGGTGGCGGGTGGTGATGCCTGATTGCCGTCTTAATATTTGAAAAAGGGCGTTTTTTTAGGTTATTTATTTATTTACAAGTGTTTAAGGTCAGTTTTCTGCAGCTATGGCTAATTGTGATCGCAAAAAAGGTGTAAAGTCAAGTTTAGCCAATCGTTTACACCCATGCTGCCCATTTTAGGGGACTTCTACCCCGGGCACTGGTGACCAGGTCCTATTTTACCAGTAAAACTAAACTTGTTTACCATAGCAAACAAGCACTTCTTCACTTCCGAGGTTTCCACAGGAGTCCTTTTTAGGTTACCAGGGCTGTAGGTTATTAAAAGCAACAAAAAATTAAAAAGTACATTATAATTTGGACACGATGCACACTCAATTCAGTAGCTCTATTGAGAAAAGCTTGTCGATAATTCATGTGTTAGAACGTTTTTCACACTTCCTTTACAGCATCTTTACTTTTGAATGGTTGTGATTACAGTACCGTGACAATCGTACAAATGTCTAGTTATTGGGACTGTTTCAAAACCGTCCCAATATCCAGATATTGGTACTGTTTTACTGAGCTGTTCTCCTCAAAACCGTACTTGGAGTGATTTTATAGGGCTTGTTTTCATGACTGAGAACAAAAGAAATATTAGGTAGATGTGGATTAATAAATGGATAGAGGACTGTTTCGCCCCAAATGAGCTTGATGTGCCGAGGAGAGAGAAAAATGTCAGCACTGTTGCCAATGGAAATCTTGCAGTGTACTGAAACCAAAACATTACTCATGCACATCCAGAGAGACCACCAGTCATACAATAAAACTCTTCCATCATTTCGTGATGGATATTAAGGGAGCTCACTCTTCGCTGTTGAATTTACGTTTTCTTTGTTGGTTATGAACCACTAAAAAAATCCCATTGAACACAGTGCTAACCTTTGACTCTCTGTACAACTCACCAAGTTGTTTTGCAAAAAAATAAATATATATCCACAAAGTGCATCATCTCTTAAAAAAAAATGGAAAAAAATATATGTTGCCACATTGAATTTCAATTTAAAATTCGAATGTTCACTACTACTCTATGGTCCTGCACTGAATGGCCTTGACACTTTTTTTTTCATGCCTCATGTTTTTGAGAGATTCTCACACATTCCGGCAAAAAATTGCAAACAAACTTTTTAAACCTTCCTAAAGAGGACAATTTTTTTTTTTAATTAATGGTTTCAAATCCCACTGATATTAAACCAATCAGCCAATCGGGCCTATTTAATCCTACTCACAACTATGGGTGTTAAATTTTCCAAGTCACGTGTTCACCAATCTAGTGGTTCATAACCTGTTTGTGTTGTGACGATTAATTAATTTCCATAATTTCGAGTAAAATTTCTATTAAAAGTTCGTCATCTCAATCTTAAATTCATAACACACATCTAATCTACATGTTTTCTTTTCCAACTTGTGAAATCTATAAAACAATACGGTACTTGTTTTTTTACTTAGTTTACCTTTTACTCAACCCGAATAGTAGCTGAGCTACCCGAATAGCACAAGCAGCACAGCTACTTATTACAAAACATTTTCATTTTTTACTTCAAAACCATAGCTTATGACCCTTCCTTGGAACGAGCTGAACTAGCTCGTTCCAATGAAGGGTTCGTAAGCTATGTTTTCGAGACCAAAAAAATGAAAAAATAACAAAATCTGAAAGGCGGTTGTTGTGAAAAGTGCTCGTCGGTTTTCGCCACTATGTTGTAAATGGGTTAATTCTGCGCCTGTGGTCAGTTAGGTGTTGGCTATGAATGACTGAAGTACCCGAAAAGAGTCACCGAACAGCGGCGAACAACTGTCAGACACTTAACATTATTAATCCAACACAAGAAGAGTTAACAAGCAGTTGAAAACAAAAGCACCCTTGACGTGCAGTGCGCCTCAGTGCAGAGTGTCACCATGACACCGCGTTGGTAACCGGGATTGAGTGTCTTGCCCAATGACACGGGAGAGGTACCGCTGATCAAGATCGAACCGGGTACCTTTATTTTTCAGGTTCAATGCTTAACCACTGTCCACTCCGCCCCGCATCACGGCTAATATGGGGGACTACGTGGTTGTCACATATTAAAAAGTCTGTGGAATGCGCTACAAACAATCTTCGAGTAGGTGGAGAGAGAAGAAATCTGAATGACAAAGATATCATTTTCCATCCGTTCATTTTACTTCGAAAGTTATTTCGACAGGTTAAATTTACCTGAGACCAGCAATACGCTGACTTGGGAAACAGAGCGCAAACAGGTGAGTTCAGGGACATTTGCATTCCCACCCCGCCACCCCCTCCATTCAACCCACCACGAGCACCCCGCCACCCCCTCCATTCAATCCACCACGAGCGAGAATGTTCAACTGCTACCTTTCAGTTTCCAAACACAGAAGATTTTGGCCTGGATGTTTTGGTGGTGGGGGAGAAAAATCATAAAAATAAAATGCATATATTATGTATTTACAGGACTTTCTGACGAAATTTTCATCAACTGGCAGTAGTATGGGTGTTGGGATGGTTGGGTCGGGTAGGGTTTGGGGTGGCGTGGCGTGGCGTGGCGTGGCCTGGCGTGGCGTGGCGTGGCGTGGCGTGGCGTGGCGTGGCGTGGCGTGGCGTGGCGTGGCGTGGCGTGGCGTGGCGTGGCGTGGCGTGCCGTGCCGTGGGTTTGGATGGGAAAGCGCAATTCATCCAGTTCACTCCTCGTAATCGCGTCGATGGTTGGGTCGGGTAGGATTTGGGGTGGCGTGGCGTGGCGTGGGTTTGGATGGGAAAGCACAATTCATCCAGTTCACTCCTCGTAATCGCGTCGATGGTTGGGTCGGGTAGGATTTGGGGTGGCGTGGCGTGGCGTGGGTTTGGATGGGAAAGCACAATTCATCCAGTTCACTCCTCGTAATCGCGTCGATGGTTGGGTCGGGTATGATTTGGGGTGGTGTGGCATGGCGTGGCGTGGCGTGCCGTGGCGTATCGTGGCGTGTCGTGGGTTTGAATGGGAAAGCGCAATTCATCCAATTCACTCCTCGTAATCGCGTCGATGGTTGGGTCGGGTAGGATTTGGGGTGGCGTGCCGTGGCATGGGTTTGGGTGGGAAGGCACAATTCATCCAGTTCACCCCTCGTAATCGCTTCGATGGTGGGGGTTGGGGTGGCGTGGCGTGGCGTGGCGTGGCGTGGCGTGGCGTGGGTTTGGATGGGAAGGCGCAATTCATCCAATTCACCCCAGGTAATCGCGTCGATGGTGGGGGTTGGGGTGGCGTGGCGTGGCGTGGCGTGGCGTGGCGTGGCGTGGCGTGGCGTGGCGTGGCGTGGCGTGGCGTGGCGTGGCGTGGCGTGGCGCAGCGTGGCGTGGGTTTGGGTGGGAAGGCGCAATTCATCCAATTCAACTGTTGAAGTCAACTGTTTCTTGTGTTTCTTTTTGAGTCCCCGTCATTGCAACCTTTTTGGGAATTAGCAGAAAAAGGGCCTCTTCTATAGCTTTTAAACTCCAGAAACATTTACATTTTTCGCTTCATATTGCACAAATTTTCTCACCGGACCGAAATACTGTAACGACTCGATGGGGAATGTATTGAATATGAAGGCAAAAATGTTCAGTTGTCTCAGAATAGGGATGCATTAAATCAAAAAAATATATATACGTCAAGATACATCAGTGAGTGAGTGGGTTTCTGTAGTCGTGCACCCCCACCCTCCCTACACACACAACCTTTAACCACACCATCTCCAAGTTCAAAATGCTTGCCATACCTCTGATAATGATAGCATATTATCTCATTACAAAATGCACTGGAGAAAAATATATGTTACCGTGGGATTTCTGTATTTAAATTTTGGATTTCCTCTACTGCCGTACAGATTCTCTCAGCTAATCCCTAAGATCAGTGGCATGGCCATGGTGGGGGGGGGGGCGGGTCTTGTAGACGCCCCCCCCCCCCCCACTCTCCCTCAAAGTTGGTCTTCGAAGTATGTCCAAAAATGGCAGAAGTATCGTAGGGGGGGAGGGGGTAGGTCCATAGGGGTTAGGCTGTAGATTTGTAGATTGCTTGTCCTAAGTTATGAGTAGTTGGAAATTCCATCTATCTGGATTTTAGAGCTCTTTGGTGATGGTGATGTCTCCTTAACTTACCAAATTCCAACTCGATTTCAAATTGGCAAAAATTCCAACTGTTTCCATTTACAACTACAGTGTACGCAATATCGAGCGTCATAAGTATGCATGATGTCAATCGGTACGAGATTTCTATAGTACGTTTACTTATCGCAATAAACAAAACTCCTCGAAATGCACTTCAAGAAAATCGCATTATGTAAAATCGTTATCCTGAGCACGGAGAATCTTCCTAACCTCCCTGTCCTAAGATTATTCCTTTCATTCACAGTTACAAAATGATGAAACATCAAAAATTGATCATTCATGCATAAGATCTGATTTAATGTTAGGACAGTGTGAATTGCTTAAAGTTCCCAGCTTAAGCACTTGTTTAGCACATATTCAGTTCCCAGAATAATACCAAATAATAACAACAACCTGATGATTCTATCATAAAGGTGTTGGCATTTCAGTTACTCGAATCAATTTCATGCCCCCACCCCCCTTCATGGCTTCATATTCAGAATTTTTCTCGGTGGTGAATTTCCAACGGGGGGAGGCGGGGGGGGGGGGGGGCTCACGGTCCCTCCCCTAGTTGGAAATTCACTACCCTACACCCCTCCATTCGGAACCCTCTAGCCACGTTCCTATGCATGGCCACACAAGCGCACCTACACAAAGCTTTGTGTATTGTACTCCAACCATCCCACTGTGAGACACATGTACGTCACTGATATATATTAGTAGGGGGGGGGCGCGGTGGCGTTGTGGTAACCGGTTCTCGTCCGATCACCGAAGTTAAGCAACGTCGAGCCCGGTTAGTCCTCGGATGGGTGACCGTCTGAGCGACCGATTCGAACTCCCGCGTTGTGTCCTTGGCAAGACACTTAACCCCGATTGTCCACATAAGGGGCACGATGGCGGCGTGTACTAAGGCGTACTGCACGTCGATGGTGCGCATGTCTTCAACCAATCGAACCCTGTCTGTGCTGCAGTGCAGAGTTACGATGTTGGGGAGCTGGCAGCTGCTCGTCGTTGCTCGGTGGTTCTCTCCGGGTACTCCGGCTTCCTCCACCCGTAAAACTGTCACGGTCATGATTGGCCATTGTGCCTAAATATGTGACCTTAAACACCAATAAATAAATAAATATCAATGAACTAAATATTTGAATTAGAAATACCCGTCTTGAAATGTCGGAAGTGATGCAATCTCTAAAAATAAACTACCTTGGGAAAATAAATTGTTTCATTAAATGTTTGAAGCATTCTATTGACATCTTGCATTATTGATGAATATTCCAGATAAAAAAGAGGGTGATTTGATGACTTTTGGACTTAAAAAATACAATTTATATTTGGTGTGTTTTTGTGGGGAATTCCCTGGAAAATATGCGCACGTGACTGGTACTTCCCTTGCTGTCATTTTCTTATTTCTTGCATGACCCCCTGTTTTGGGATCAGAAAAAGTTGTCTGAAGAGCTATGCTTGACAAAGATATTTGAATGCCAAAATTAAAGTGATGCGATCATATTTTTTTTCCCCTGAACATTATAATGGTCGCCTATGGGAAAATATCTGACCTTAAACACCAACAAACAAACATAAACATTATATATTAGCTGTGCACATGTTTGCATTAAAAGCTTTGTTTGAGATTCACTTAAAGTCTTGCCTATATATACAGCAAAATATTTCAGCCCGATGGGGAAATTTGTTAACCCTTTTACCTACCATGAAAAGCAGACGACACTTGCAAAAAAATTCTTGAATAAATATTATTTTCATTTTTTGTCTCAAAAACATAGGTTAGGACCCCTCATTGGAACGAGCTCGACGAGAGACAAAAAATGAAAAAATAATGAAAATTTATTGGCGATTTTTGAGAATAGCGCTGGCCGGTTTTGGCCGTTACGTTAGGTAAAGGGTTAAAATATGGAGCCTTAGTATAGACAAATCAAGCGATGGAATCTTTGGTCATATTCTTGTAGAGTAAAGAATCCGTGCCCCTCTTTCCTGCATGTTCCAATAATATTGCAATGGCGGGTGGTTCTCTCCCTTACTCTCTCTCTCTCTCTCTCTCTCTCTCTCTCTACACGGTTCTGGAAAAGGCACCCCCCACCCCGGAACCAACATCCAAGTTGTACACAAGACGTTCAGACCTGAATCCAGTAAACCTTCTCTGAGCACACACACTCCGCCTGTTGGACATTTTTGTTGTTCGCCGGGAACTGTAAGTCGCTCGAATGACATTTTTTTTCTCAAAGCCGTTAATTTGAAAAAAAATCGACCGTTAGGAGAAACCACAATTTTCATTCTGCAAAAATACTGTTACGTTTCAAATATCCATTGTGTGGAAGCGCTCCTTATGATAATGACAATCGAATAGTTATGTAAAGGAGAAAAAAATCGTGTATTAATTGTTGTTATTATAAAGAATTTCATTAAACGAAAGTAATTCTTTAAAACAACAAGAACAAACCGGCGAAGGCGTCCGACTTGCGAATAACGAGGATTCTCTAGTAGTGCTGCATGGATAGGGTTTTTTGGTGGGGTTTGGTGGGCATGGGGGAGCCAAACAAGATGTTCGGAAAACCGTTGTGGGGATGGGGTCTGGTGGAGTCTCATTCGGAAAAATTTGCAACATTCAGTGCTCTTAGAGCGAATGTGCGGCATTTGGTCTTTTGAAGCATATGTAGCCCCACTATGGAGACCATCTATGGCGTCTATTTTATGTGAAATTTGCATTGGGCCAATGTTTAGGGGAGGGAAAATCTTAGGGGTCAAGCACCCCCTTCCCCGGCTACGACCCTGTTCGGTCTATTGTTGCGCTGTGAAGTATATTGAGTTAGGTTGCAAGTTCGTTCCGACGGTTAACGGCCCAGGAACACTGTCGGAAAATGTTTTAACCCTCGTGATAGAAAGTTTTGAGATCCCAACATCCGATCTAGTGCGAACGGGCGCACGTGAATACTCAGATAAATTTACTGAAACTTGCAGTCGAATGGCGTAGTGTTACGTAGAAGATGTGCCAGGAAAGATAAAAATGGTAGTATACCAGGGACTAAACTTTCCTGGGTTGGGGGAGGGGAGTCTCATCGTAGGATCGCATGTGACGTCATAGCCACGTGACCCAGTTACGTCATGCTGGGTTCTCCTGGTAGACCGCGCGGCCATATCATGTCGTAATTATCATAGTGATACGCGGTCTTAGTGCGCATGCGCAACGCGTGTTGTTTGGCCAATACGTGTTTCCGTCATCCATTTTGTATACTGGAGACAGCCATCTTATTTCTATGGTAGCATGTGGTTGCTATGTGACCCCAAATTCTCAAATAGGATAGGGTTATGATCGAGGTGTGTTCCTTTGTTTACGAGTAAATCTAATTTCCAAAATAGACCTGGCAATCACTGCAAATCATCAAAAACCACCCCAAATCACTTTATTTTGGCATACCCCCCCCCCCCGCCACCCCCCCCCCCCCCCAGCATCCTCCTTTCTTCCAATAATATGCGCGTTCCTTTGTGTAAAAGTAAATGTAATTACCCCAAATCCTCTGTTATATCGTAGACTTACCCAGATAGACACGACAAGCTTTACTCGTCCGAATTCGTTCAAAATCCTATGCTCTGCTTCTGTCTTTGTTTCCATGTTATTGTTTTTTCTGCCCTTCCAACCCTATTCGTTTGTTCTGGGATGTAATCCAGTAGAGTAAAAGAGCATGTCAGTTGGAACAGGTTTGCTTATTGTTTCTATATTTAGCTTTTCTGGTTTGTTTTGAATAGCTTTAATCCTCTTCTATCACAGCTTGTTTCATTTATCTGAACCATCCAATCAGTTTACTTTACTGCAACTGCCTAACAAATCAGATCATTCCATTCATCTAAATCCCGCCCACTGTCTCGTCCTTATCTGATGCAAGGGTTCCTAAGCATAAGTCCAACAGTCAATCGCGCAGAGACAAGTATTACTCGAACGACTTGTATCTTATCCCGCATATAAGCTATTAAGTAGTGACCTCAGACATGCATCACTCAGACGACACAAATCCCATCATGTAAGTGAACTATCGAGCATTTGTTCGACAGAGTGACAACACATACAGCTCTACGACTGATCTCGACATTTGTGAATACCTAGAGCATGGCTCCTATAAACACCTAGCTCCAATATGATTCCTAGCTCCCACACAGCCCCTGGCTTCTAGACCTGTTATCACCCCTATGGCTCGATGGCCACCAATGCTTACATTTGCATAAACACTTGTGATCCGCCTGTTTTGTATACTATTCAAAGTTTGCTAAGCACCACATATTTGACACATCATTGGGAAATTTTCTTGTGACATATTTGCGATATATTTGGTGGATATGATTGAGGAATGTATTGAGATGGTCCCCAGTGTTTACATTAGCTCTCTTGACAGGCCGAAAGCATGTACCCCTTGATTTTCATGATGCCTTCGTGTACTGTCTACATGTACATGAGATGTGTAGGGTATTCAGTCTTCACTTCAACACAAACCCTTGTGATTTAATGATTGAATATGGCAAATGTAAATGCAAGAAGACATTTGTCTGAAGCAGAAATGTGGCGGGTTGTAGGGATGGTGGAGCAAGGGGCTACCCATCGTCAGTTTGGTGATCACCAGAGCCTGGGCAAGATATCAGCAGCATGGCACACCAGTAAGATGACATGGTGGTGGCAGAGACAGAGCAACATCTGCAGCTGAAGACCGGTTTTTGTTCATTCAGGCCCGTTGGAACCGCTTTTCACAGCAACCCAGCTTCGCAGTGACCTTCAGAATGCATCCGGGGTAAATGTTTTGATGCAGACTTCTCCGATCGAGAAGATCATTTATTCGCATTCCGCTGTCCCAGAACAACCGCCAGGTACGATATGAATAGGCACAGGGCCACGTTGGATGGACCAGAGAAGATTGGCGACCTGTCCTTTTTATAGATGATTCAAGGTACTGCCTAGACCACACAGATAGGCGTTCTAGGGTATGGAGAAGACCAGGAGAGCGATTCCATGCAGGCAACATTGCTGAGACTGACCTCTAGGGTGGATGGTCAATCATGGTCTCGGGCGGCATCAGCGGGGGGTGGAAGTACAGAGCTATGTGTTCTTGGACGTGGTACATTGACTGCACAGCGGTATTTTGATGAGATCCTGGATGTCCACGTCAGATTGTATGCAGGTGCAGTGGGTGATCAATTCATTCTGATGGACGACAATACCCGTCCTCATGTTGCCCATGCTGTGGGAAAGTACCGACAAGGGGGGGGGGGGGGCGTATGGACTGACCAGCAAGATCCACTGACCTCAATCCAATCAAACATGTCTGGAATAAGTTGCAGCTTGCAATTTCAGCCCGTCCAGTCCAGCCAAGACCTGTCCTGGAGCTTGGTGCCATGCTAGTCCAAGAATGGAACAACATCCCACAAAGGACCACCAGGAACATGATTGGGGGCGTGAGAGGGAGTTGTCAAGCTGTAATTAACAGTAATGCGTCTCATACTCGATATTGAACCCATATCAGTTCGCTCCGGCAACTTTTGGCTAATTGAAAAATTTTCTCTTTTACCAATAAAATCCATTTTCCATGGTTATCGTATTCAAAGGCTAAAAAATAATGTCAAACACAAACAAAATCTTAATTTCTGTACTTAAATCATTAAAGATATAATTAAATAAAAAATATATACATTTTTCATTACAATATTTCAACTAAAACGTAAAACAGGTAGTTGGATATACTTGGTACTTAGCAAACTTTGAGTAGTATATTTACCTTTGGGATGATGTTCTATCTGCATCGCAGTCTTGTTCCATTGCTGCCTTGTACCATTACTATTCTGTCCTACGCTAGAGTGTCTCAACCATTACTAACTTAAGGCACAACTATTGCCCTTGGTACATTAATACGGCTACAGGTCCCAAACTGATATCAGTATCATAGTTGTGATTTTTTCACTACTGCTTGCTCGAACAGTTTTTTCATACCCATTCCGAGTTCCTATAATAGGCTATCCCGCAGTAACTGAAAAAGACATTGTTCGAACGACTAGAACCCCATCGAGCAAATGAGCTATAGAGCAAGACCCCACATACTACTCTTATGCTTATCTCAGAAAAAAGGGGGATTCTATAACCACAGTCTTTATCAAGAAGGGATTATCTTAGTGGGATTCCAAGCTCCTATACAGTTCCTGGTAGTCATACTATCGGCTTCCATGATATTGTCTTTAACTATCTGTCCTATGATTTGCCTCAGTTGTTGTCACCCTATACTTTAGTCTTATACCACCCCTACCGCTTTGTACCATTACTATTGACTTGTAGTTCTACTTCATACTTCCTAGCCATACCCGACTATCTCGGTAACCGAAAGTCACTTATGTTCTCATCTGGGTATTGAGGTATGGGGATGATAAGAAAATCCAACAATCAAGTATGATCTATCACCCCTAATATGCTCACCGGGGCATTAAAACACCGGGTCCTATGGTACCCCTCTTCAAGCTCCCCCCAACAGAACAACCATTGACCTTAAGCTTATTTTTATTTTTTATGAGGCCATTAGGGCCATGTGGAAATCCGCCCTTGAGGTATTATCTAACATTGCTCATATCATCATCTGGGTATTCAACGACCACGCTCCGTAGAATCCCTTCCAGTAGTCCGCCTATGCCTGTAGAATCCCCGTTTGCGAATGAGGCCATGAGGGTCATGCGAAATCCGTCAATAAAGTATAATTTATCATTCCTCTTATTCTCATTTGGGTATTTGGGGATACCTATGACATGGCAATATATCATTTGAAGATACCTTTGGGGGATACCTTTTAGAGGATACTGAGAACATCTAGTCACCCATTTCGTAGGGTATAAAAGGGAGGACACATCGAAACGTTATCAGTTTGCTTCAGTTTGGCCTCACGTCACACTTATGAAGAGCGCCAAAAGATTTTCACAAAAAAATGTAATCTTTATCAACATAAGAAGACCTGCACGTTCGGAATCCGGTCCCGATTAGCCATTGTGCATAAATATGTGACCTTAAACACCAATAAATAAATACATTCGGAATCTACCAATGCACTTGATCGTAGTTCGTGTACTGAGTGATGCACCAGGTGTCTTCTTAGCTTGTCTTTTCTGTTAACCCTTTACCCAACGCAGACGAATTCAAAATGTATTATTTTAAATATCATTTTTTTAATTTTTTCAAAAAGGTTTCAACAAAACCATATCATGTGACCCCTCCTTGGAACGAGCTCGACGAGCTCGTTCCAAAGAGGGGTCACATGGTATGGTTTTGTTGAAATTTTTCGAAAAATAATATTTTTCAGCTGCTGAATTTGCATATTACGCGGGTTGATGCGGACGATTCGTTGGATAAAGGGTTAAACGGTTTTGGACAGCTAGTGCATTGGTAGATTCCGGGTCTTTGGGTCATTGGTTGATTCCGGATGTTTGGGTCATTGGTAGATTCCGGATCTTTGGGTCATTGGTAGATTCCGGATCTTTGGGTCATTGGTAGATTCCAGATCTTTGGGTCTTCTTATGTCGATAAAGATTACATTTCTTTGTGAAAATTTCCTAACATTCTTCACAAGTGTAATGCAAAGCCACTGTTGATCTGAAACAACCTGAAGAAGTTGTGGCGCTATACGCCCTTTTTTACCCTGCAAAATGGGTTGATCAGATATCCTCAGTTAAGTATCCTCTAAAAGGTATCTCAAAAGGTATCTTCAAAAGGGATCCTCAAATGATACATTGCCATGTCATAAGTATCCTCAAATACCCAGATGGGGATAGGAGGAGTGGTAAATTATACCTTATTGGGAGATTTCCTCATGACCCTCACGGCCTCCTTCGATAGAAAAGGGATTGTATAGGCATAGACGGACCACAGGAAGGGATTCCACGGAACGTGGACGTTGAATACCCAGATGAGGAAATGCATTGATAGATACGGTACGATGAAAATGGGCTGCCGAAGGTCAGTGCTTGTTATGTTGGGGTGCTTGAAGTGGGGTACCATTGGACCTGGTCTTTCAATACTCAGGTGAGGATTTTAGGGCTGATAGATTCTACTTGATTGTGGAATTTTCTTATGATCCTCATGGCCTCGTGTTCTTAACAAACAAATGAGAACATAAGTGACTTTAGGTTACCGAGATAGGCTAGAAAGTATGAAATAGAACTACAAGTCAATAGTAATAGTACAAAGCTGTAAGAGTCATAGAAGACTAAGGTATAGGGTGACTACAACAGATAGTTAAAGACAATATGGAAGCCGATAGTATGACTACAGGAAACTGTATAGGAGCTTGGAATCCCACTAAGATAATCACTTTTTGATAACGACTGTGGTTATGGAATCCTTTTTTCGGAGATCAGCATCAGAGTCGTGTGTGGAGTCACTCGTTCAAGCAATTGCTCTATAGCTCATTTGCTCGATGGGATTCGAGTCGTTCGAGCAATGATTTTTTTGTATCTTCTCTATAGCTTATATGGGAAACATGGAATAGGTATGAAAAAGTAGTTCGAGCAAGCAGTAGTAAAAAAAGAACTTTGGCAGTAATGGTTGAGACACTCTAACGCAGGACAGAATAGTGGTAGCCAGTGGTAATTGTACACGGCAGTAATGATTGAGACACTCTAACGCGGGACAGAATAGTGGTAGCCAGTGGTAATTGTACACGGCAGTAATGATTGAGACACTCTAACGCGGGACAGAATAGTGGTAGCCAGTGGTGATGGTACACGGCAGTAATGATTGAGACACTCTAACGCGGGACAGAATAGTGGTAGCCAGCGGTGATGGTACACGGCAGTAATGGTTGAGACACTCTAGCGCGGGACAGAATAGTGGTAGCCAATGGCGATGGTACACGGCAGTAATGGTTGAGACACTCTAACGCGGGACAGAATAGTGGTAGCCAATGGCGATGGTACACGGCAGTAATGGTTGAGACACTCTGACGCGGGACAGAATAGTGGTAGCCAATGGCGATGGTACACGGCAGTAATGGTTGAGACACTCTGACGCGGGACAGAATAGTGGTAGCCAGTGGCGATGGTACACGGCAGTAATGGTTGAGACACTCTGACGCGGGACAGAATAGTGGTAGCCAGTGGCGATGGTACACGGCAGTAATGGTTGAGACACTCTGACGCAGGACAGAATAGTGGTAGCCAGTGGCGATGGTACACGGCAGTAATGATTGAGACACTCTGACGCGGGACAGAATATTGGTAGCCATTGGTGACGGTACACGGCAGTAATGATTGAGACACTCTAACGCGGGACAGAATAGTGGTAGCCAATGGTGATGGTACACGGCAGTAATGATTGAGACACTCTAACGCGGGACAGAATAGTGGTAGACAATGGTGATGGTACACGGCAGTAATGATTGAGACACTCTAACGTGGGACAGAATATTGGTAGCCAATGGTTATGGTACACGGCAGTAATGATTGAGACACTCTAACGCGGGACAGAATAGTGGTAGCCAATGGTAATGGTACAAGTTAGTAATGACTGAGACACTCTAACGCAGGACAGAATATTGGTAGTCAATGGTAATGGTACATGGCAGTAATGGTTGATACACTCTAACGCAGGACAGAATAGTGGTAGCCAGTGGTAATGGTACATGGCAGTAATGGTTGAGACACTCTAACGCAGGGCAGAATAGTGGTAGCCAAGGGTAATGGTACATGGCAGTAATGGTTGAGACACTCTAACGCAGGACAGAATAGTGGTAGCCAAGGGTAACGGTACATGGCAGTAATGGTTGAGACACTCTAACGCGGGACAGAATAGTGGTAGCCAAGGGTAATGGTACATGGCAGTAATGATTGAGACATTCTAACGCAGGACAGAATAGTGGTAGCCAATGGTAATGGTACAAGTTAGTAATGACTGAGACACTCTAACGCAGGACAGAATAGTGGTAGTCAATGGTAATGGTACATGGCAGTAATGGTTGAGACACTCTAACGCAGGACAGAATAGTGGTAGCCAAGGGTAACGGTACATGGCAGTAATGGTTGAGACACTCTAACGCGGGACAGAATAGTGGTAGCCAATGGTGATGGTACACGGCAGTAATGATTGAGACACTCTAACGCGGGACAGAATAGTGGTAGCCAATGGTAATGGTACATGGCAGTAATGATTGAGACACTCTAACGCAGGACAGAATAGTGGTAGCCAATGGTGATGATACATGGCAGTAATGATTGTGACACTCTAACGCAGGGCAGAATAGTGGTAGCCAAGGGTAACGGTACATGGCAGTAATGGTTGAGACACTCTAACGCAGGACAGAATAGTGGTAGCCAAGGGTAACGGTACATGGCAGTAATGGTTGAGACACTCTAACGCAGGACAGAATAGTGGTAGCCAGTGGTAACGGTACATGGCAGTAATGGTTGAGACACTCTAATGCGGGACAGAATAGTGGTAGCCAAGGGTGACGGTACATGGCAGTAATGGTTGAGACACTCTAACGCGGGACAGAATAGTGGTAGCCAAGGATAACGGTACATGGCAGTAATGGTTGAGACACTCTAACGCGGGACAGAATAGTGGTAGCCAAGGGTGATGGTACATGGCAGTAATGGTTGAGACACTCTAACGCGGGACAGAATAGTGGTAGCCAGTGGTAACGGTACATGGCAGTAATGGTTGAGACACTCTAACGCGGGACAGAATAGTGGTAGCCAATGGTGATGGTACACGGCAGTAATGATTGAGACACTCTAACGCGGGACAGAATAGTGGTAGCCAAAGATAACGGTACATGGCAGTAATGGTTGAGACACTCTAACGCGGGACAGAATAGTGGTAGCCAGTGGTGATGGTACACGGCAGTAATGATTGAGACACTCTAATGCGGGACAGAATAGTGGTAGCCAATGGTGACGGTACACGGCAGTAATGATTGAGACACTCTAACGCGGGACAGAATAGTGGTAGCCAATGGTGACGGTACACGGCAGTAATGATTGAGACACTCTAACGCGGGACAGAATAGTGGTAGCCAATGGTGACGGTACACGGCAGTAATGATTGAGACACTCTAACGCGGGACAGAATAGTGGTAGCCAATGGTGATGGTACATGGCAGTAATGATTGTGACACTCTAACGCAGGACAGAATAGTGGTAGCCAAGGGTAACGGTACATGGCAGTAATGGTTGAGACACTCTAACGCAGGACAGAATAGTGGTAGCCAAGGGTAATGGTACATGGCAGTAATGGTTGAGACACTCTAACGCAGGACAGAATAGTGGTAGCCAGTGGTAACGGTACATGGCAGTAATGGTTGAGACACTCTAACGCGGGACAGAATAGTGGTAGCCAAGGGTGACGGTACATGGCAGTAATGGTTGAGACACTCTAACGCGGGACAGAATAGTGGTAGCCAATGGTAATGGTACACGGCAGTAATGGTTGAGACACTCTAACGCAGGACAGAATAGTGGTGGCCAGTGGTAATGGTACATGGCAGTAATGGTTGAGACACTCTAACGCAGGACAGAATAGTGGTAGCCAAGGGTAATGGTACACGTCAGTAATGGTTGAGACATTCTAACGCAGGGCAGAATAGTGGTAGCCAAGGGTAACGGTACACGGCAGTAATGATTGAGACACTCTAACGCAGGACAGAATAGTGGTAGCCAATGGTGATGGTACACGGTAGTAATGATTGAGACACTCTAACGCAGGACAGAATAGTGGTAGCCAATGGTAGTGGTAAAAGTTAGTAATGATTGAGACACTCTAACGCGGGACAGAATAGTGGTAGCCAATGGTGATGGTACACAGCAGTAATGATTGAGACACTCTAACGCAGGACAGAATAGTGGTAGCCAGTGGTAATGGTACAAGTTAGTAAGGATTGAGACACTCTAACGCGGGACAGAATAGTGGTAGCCAAGGGTAACGGTACATGGCAGTAATGGTTGAGACACTCTAACGCGGGACAGAATAGTGGTAGCCAATGGTAATGGCACATGGCAGTAATGGTTGAGACACTCTAACGCGGGACAGAATAGTGGTAGCCAATGGTAATGGTACAAGTTAGTAATGATTGAGACACTCTAACGCGGGACAGAATAGTGGTAGCCAGTGGTAATGGTACATGGCAGTAATGGTTGAGACACTCTAACGCAGGACAGAATAGTGGTAGCCAATGGTAATGGTAGAAGGCAGTAACGGTTGAGACACTCTAACGCAGGACAGAATAGTGGTAGCCAATGGTAATGGTACAAGTTAGTAATGATTGAGACACTCTAACGCGGGACAGAATAGTGGTAGCCAATGGTAATGGTACATGGCAGTAATGGTTGAGACACTCTAACGCAGGACAGAATAGTGCTAGCCATTGGTAATGGTACAAGTTAGTAATGATTGAGACACTCTAACGCGGGACAGAATAGTGGTAGCCAATGGTAATGGTACACGGCAGTAATGATTGAGACACTCTAACGCAGGACAGAATAGTTGTAGCCAAGGGTAATGGTACATGGCAGTAATAGTTGAGACACTCTAACGCGGGACAGAATAGTGGTAGCCAAGGTAGCGGTTCATGGCAGTAATGGTTGAGACACTTTAACGCAGGGCAGAATAGTGGTAGCCAATAGTAATGGCACATGGCAGTAATAACACAAGGCTGCAATGCTGGTAAAACACAACACTCAAGGTGAATACAATACAGGCTGATCATAGAACAGATACTGGTGAGTATGGACACCTCAGCAGTCAGCAGTGGTGGCCTTGGAGCTATGAAGGTGACGGGTGGTCAAGAAGCCAGGACCTGTGTAGGAGTCATGTTCTAGGTTTCCACAAACACCGAGATGAGTCGAAGAGAAGTATGTGGGGTCACTCGGTCGAGCAAATGCTCGATAGTTGATGTACTCAATGGGATTCGAGTCGTCCGAGCGATACCTGTTCGAGTCACAACTTGATAGCTTATTTGCTCGATAAGATTCGAGTCGTTCGAGTAATACCTATCCCTGCTCGGTTGACTCTTTCGGCTTATTTCTTGGGAATCCGTGTATCAGATAACGATGTGACAGTGGCTGGCGTTTAGATGATCGGTTTGGTTAGTTGGTTGCAGTGACGTGAAATGATTGGATGGTCCAGGTAAACGAAACATGCTGTAAGGAAAAAAGACAAGAGTACCTGGAATAGAATTAAACTAGCCAGAACAAACCACAAAAATCTAGATATACTAACAATATGCAAAGCTGTTCCAACTGACTGGTTGTTCTACTCTACTGGAGTATACTACAGAACAAAATGAAACAAGGATACAGAGGTGGAAGCAGAGCAGTGGATTTTGGAAGAATCCGAACTAGCAAAACCTGTCTGATCTATTTGGATAATTCTACGAAATATCCGAGGATTTGGAGGAAATCTGAGCCAGAAAAGTACTGTTATAGAAAGGAACCCGTCTTATAGCACTACGCGCTACTATTATAAACCCAAAATGGGGTTTCGCAAAGTCCGTTTCGGTGATTTTAGACAGTTTTTGTGACTTGAAGTGATTGTCGGGTTGTTTGTGGTAATAAAATTTACTCTTATACAAAGGAACACTCCCTTCGAAAGTTTTGAGTGACATAGCAACACGTGCTACCTTAGAAACCAAGATGGCATCTCCAGTATACAAAATGTACGACGGAAACACTTACCACCCTAACGAGACGCGCTGCGCATGCGTACTGAGACCACGTGTCACTATGGTAATGATGCCACAAGGCCGCTCACGCGTGCTACCACGACAACCCAACATGACATAACTGGATCACATGACTACGACGTCACACGAGATCCCCAATGAGAAACTCCCCAAAGGCAAGGTTAGTCCCTGACATACCACTTCCGTAAGAGCAAGTTAGTAAAGTTAATGTGGTCTATAGGCTAACTTTTTAGCCCCCACCCCTCCTCAAGGTGCGCAGATTGAGTAATTGATGAGACGTTCATGTAACCCGTAAGCTGCAAATATGGTGTACAAGCCTGTAAACTCATGTGATAAACTAAACATTCCCTGACGTGCTGGCTAATTTAAAGCATGATGCACCCCCTCCCAAAGAAGAAATCAAGATTCCCCTCCAGGCAGCACCCTTCTCACCACAGATACCAAACCTACCTCCATGCCCAGCCGAGGCCGCCGCAGTCACCCGAAAATCACATTTTTTTTAACACCCCCATCGGACTTATCAACACCTGTGAATCCATGCAGTCCTACCCGAAAAATATAAACTCGATTTTCACCTCATAATCAACAAGAATGCGGTTTGATAGCATAACCTCCCCAGTCATGCTCCCAAACCACCATATGACAGCTGATTTAAAAATAAATACTCCCCCCCCCCCCCCCCACCCAACCAACATGGCCCGAATTAAGCCGCCAGGCGGCCCAGTTTGATAGCATATTTTCAAAATATCTCTTCATCTTTGGACACCTGCGTGCTGGGATGGTCCTTTGAAAGAACATTAATTAAAGCCTTTACCCCCCCCCCCCCCCTCCAAAGAAAAAATAAAAAAATTAAAAAAGGAACAAAAAAAAAAACCAAAATAAAAAAAAACAACATCCACGTGCATATGCCAACACACGTGGCCTAGGCCCACATGCCCATAATCTAGACTACAAAACATTCCGGCGCCCCCTTCATTATCCGATCATGTAACGTGCTTGTGGGGAAAGTGAGGGGCCTCGCCCCCCCTCACCCCCCCCCCCCCCCCGGTTCCGTTATTATTATTATTCCAGATAAAGCATTGTCCATTTCAAAACACCACAGATTCCTCCAAGTTCCAAGTGTTTACGCGACATCTTTTGACAAGACTTAGTGTGGGGAATTCCCTCGTTGACATCACTCAAGTGACAGCCGTCGGGACATGCCTGACGTCATATGATTAAGGGATACCCCCATTTGCACGAATTGGTGAAATATGTTGCTACCTGCCGCCGTCTTCGAGAAAACACAAACTGGCTTGTAAACAATTCTAGTAGAAACTCAGGTAGTTTATGGGAGCATGGAACATATGTTTGCCGATCGAATTACTGCCGACCGCTTCCTATTGGCCAACCAATGGCAGATATAACGTTGAATCTTATTTGGTACAGGCTGAGCGAGAGTTGGGCAAAGATGGCGGAGGCCGCAGACAGCTGGTATTCGAACTTCAGTTGGAGAAATAACATCTTAGACATTCTGCTCGTCGGGTGGATAGGATGGGCGGTTCTCATAGGATTTCTCATAAATGGGGTGGTGAATTTTTTCGGACCTCTCGCTCGAGAGCCGTTATTTGACAGGGCAAGGAGAGCTGTTGAAGGTGCGACGTCGGGCGCTGGAAAAGTATCTGCTGCACACGAGAATTGCCAGTGGCTAAACTCTGCATTGAAATGGTTTCACCTTCATTATCACCAAACTCCAGAATTTATGAACTCATGGGTATTAGTTCTGAATGATCAACTGAAAAAATTAGGGGTAAGTTCATTTAATTTCTTTCAAATCGATTTTATGCATGCTTCGATTTCTTAAACGGTCGGCTGAACGGCAATTGGTTTATTCGAGAATGGGCCGGTCCGTTTTGCTGCATGAAAATTATTCTAGTTTTGACAGGTGACTTGATACATGCACCTGAGAACAGATCTTCCAAGAGGCAAAATACCTCGACTGCATGCAGCCATACGCGTGCCACCATTTTAAACTTTTGTTACAAAATTGTTTGTTAAACTGGAAGGTGTGAGAAATAAATATTATAATTTGATAATAAATTTTTTTTCCATTCAAACTCAAAGTCTATAATTTTGCGTTTGGCCCGATAATCTGAACAAATTGTGGTAAGGTACTATATAAGTAATGGAATTTGTTTATTTTGAAATTCCCATCTCTGATATTCCTTAAATTCAAATTAAATATACACAAACTATACATCAAAATGAAGGTTGGGAGGTATAGAACATGAAAAACATATGAAATCAACTCCTAGAGTTGACATCAGGCACCACTCATTACTGGAAGTCTGCTACCATATTCGTACCAGAACTGATAATTCAATAATATTTCACTAGAAAAACTTGTGGCAAAATGTTCTTCCCATATCCAAGAACAAAGCTAGGCATTCAAAACACTTTAGAGTGCAGCGATAGGACTGCATTTGGGAAAAGGACAACACTGTCGGCATTTTGTATTGAAGATGGATTGCATGTTTGACAGAATGCACTAATCACTTGATACCACAAATGTCCATCAAAAAACAAGATCGTAATTCTAAGAAATTTCAACATTTGTCATGATACCTTGCACAGAATATCTGGCAACTGTGCAGTCTCTATATAATAACACTGTAGTAAGGCAATCTTTCTCATTATTTGATTTCAGACGGCGTTGTATATCAATGCTTTTTGCATCAGATGACCTTGGTCAGAAATCGAAATGAAGCAGTCATGACAAAATTTGAAGAAAAATTCACGAAAATTTTACTTAAGAAATTATTTGTTAAAAAGTCTCCACAGTTTACAGGGGTTAAGTATCCTGAAAACTTTAATTTTGGATGACAAGAGATTTAGAGCTGAAACAGTTAAAGGGTTTTCTTGATCGCTTAATCACATGGATTAACCTTGGTTAACCGATTAATCGCTTACCCTGATAGGTACAGTTAAAACTAGAAGTCCTGTCACGAACTGTGCGCTTATCTAGGCTTAATTGCACGTAGGAATTGCGCGCAATTGCCATATCGAATGGCGTCCAAAGCACGACAGGTTCTCCTGATTACTCATAGCAAACACGGGCAATGTTTACAGAATTTAATAGCCTTACTATGGTCATATCACGTAGATTAACGCGCATATCGACGTGCTATTTGTGCACATTTCAGGACAGGACTTTTAGTTTTAACTGTAGCTGAATAATTGCCATACTGTTGATGATTTACAGCATATTAACTCTTTACCCAACACATGCCTGGAATTTTGAAAAATCTACGGGAGCTACTATGGCTCCCCTAAACCAGTGCCAGGAGAGCTATTCTATACTTGAGTCCATTATTAATTAGGGAGTTGAAGGTTTAAGGAGAGCTATTACAGCTCTTAAGAAGAGCAATTATGGCCCTCCTTAAATTGATTTTGCAGGAGCCATGGAGGGCGGGAGCTAAAGCTCTCCTCAAAAGACCAGGCCTTCCAACATAACAGCAAAAACTGGCCAGTGCTATATACAAAAGTCTCCATTCAAATCTTCTTATGTTTTCAATTTTTGTCTCAAAAACATAGCTTATGACCACTCATTGGGACAAACTCATTGAACTTGTCCCAATGAGGGGTCATAAGCTATGTTTTTGAGACAAAAATTGAATTTTTTTTAGTAATTTAAGAATTTATTTTGCAAGTATCGTCTTAAAACTGCATTGGGTAAAGCATTAAGAATGGCTATTTCCAGCTACTGATACATGCCCGTGAACAGAACAAGTATGTCAGCACGTAATTTGCATGCTTTACTCTG
This sequence comes from Pictodentalium vernedei, assembly GCA_031216915.1. Taxonomy (NCBI): domain Eukaryota; kingdom Metazoa; phylum Mollusca; class Scaphopoda; order Dentaliida; family Dentaliidae; genus Pictodentalium; species Pictodentalium vernedei. Next base: position 4,656,935 of record CM062288.1, on the reverse strand, counting down.
TCTCATATAATTGATGTGAGTCAGTGTGACAGCTTAATGTGGGCCGGTTTTGGAGCAAGTTTGTTCCTTTGTTATTTTATAATACAATAGTTCAGAAGTAACGGTTAATCTATCAATTACTTTTTTGATCGATCAAGATGGTGATCATTGGTTATTGCAGGGTTTCCGCTAGACCGGCCGCGGGTTCGTCGACCGGACCCATTCCCCCGCCGATCATACTATGATCAGTCAGAAAAGCTGGTGGTTAAAATGTCGAGTACAATGCTGTATCATAACGACACTCATGATCCTTTGTTTCCACATAATTATGTTATATACTATGCCTACTATTACTGGCGACAACCTGATACTTTATAACCCCCAGACAAGAGGGGGAAACAAAGTTCAAATCCTGAATGTCGGCTATAAAATTTCGGACTTAAATTGTCGTGTTTGGTCCGAAAGCACTGTCAGGATTCGTGGATTTTGTGTTGTTTTGGGTTTGTATTTTTATGAAACCTCTGACCAGATGTAGTATTGTGTATCCCGTGGGAATTTTAGAGAATTGTAGGAGGAAAAAATACATATTTTCCACTTCAATTATTCAGCATTTTAGCGACCAGAATGCCCCCAGAGGCCACCAGAGAACACCTAAAAATCAACATTTTCCCCCCTCTATACGCACGTGCCATCGGCACATGCAGCAGACGCCTTCGGCATCTGAGTTTCACTTTCTTTAAACTACCGGACCCACAAATTTTCCCCTAGTGGAAACCCTGGTTATTGTTAATCGATTAATTGGTTTGAGGTCTAAAGAGATTTCCTATCTAGGGCAGGAATATCCTCTGTAACAGGAGGAGAGATAAGTGCGGGAGCCGGGGTTCGAACCGTTGACCTCTAGCACACGAAGTGACCGATTTACCACAAGACTAAGAGATCTGGACCAACCAGGCTGGTTGGTAAATGGCCTTTATACCTCGACAGCTACACTACTCTCCTTTTTTGAGATTCACCACATGTGAATCTCACCCAGATTCCTCCCTCAGATCAGTCGAAACACTTGCAGTGCCACCTACTGCTGAGGATCGGATGAGCCCCCAAATGTAACAGGAGGAGAGATAAATGTGGGAGCCGGGTGTTCGAACCGTCGACCTCTAGCACACAAAGTGACCGATTTACCATGAGACTAAGAGATCTGGACCAACCAGGCTGGTTGGTAAATGGCCTCTATAGCTCGACCGCTACACCTCCATCAGTATACAAGGAGTATACAAGGTGTTAACAATGTTGAAATGACATAATTCTACAGTGGTTTTGCCACAATGCAATCTAGTGTTTCTAATCAATCTCCCCATCCAAAAATGAGTGGATATGTCACAAGCTAAACCATTGATCTAGTCAGAAGCTTAAATATGGCTGATGAGACTTGACATGACACATATACAGGCCTGGCATTTTCAGGCGAGCAATTTATTCGCTCGCCTACTGCTCGCCTTAAAAAAATTAAGGAGGGCAAAAACTAGCCCTCCTGGCCTTAGAAAATGATGTGATGATTACCATAACAGCCTATTCCTGAAGCCCACATCTTTTCAGATCGCTGGTATGTTAGTGGTCTCTTGAGATGGCCACACTGCCCTTCCCACCTCCGGCCTTGCGGAGGCCCGGAGGTGTGGGAGGGGCAGCGTAGCCATCTCACAGAGACTACCTTCTTAACAGCGCCAAATAAAATGTACAAAACTCACGAGGCTGAATTGATTAGTAGTGAAACTGACATTTTGCCACTTTTAGCTTTTGTAAGCCTGAAGAGAGCTAATCGCTCTCCTAGGCAATGCGCGGAGAGCGATTTTTAGCCCTCCTACATTTTTAAGAATGCCAGGCCTGCATATAGTACAGCCGTTGTGGACTGGTCACTTTCCACGGTTGGGCAATATTTCCATTCTCGCAATAATATTAGATTCCAAACACTAATTATAGGAATAATCATCAAAAATTTAATTAATGAAGCACCGGGTACACTGCCCACACATGGATTTCGACCATTCCACGGCGTCTGTATTGTAATAAAAATCATCATCAGGAAAATTTTAATTAATAAAGCACTGGGTTGTACCCGATGCTTCATTAATTAAATTTTTGATGATTATTCCTATAATTAGTTTTGGGAATCTAATATTATTTGCATCCGTAGAAATATTGCCCACCTGTGGAAAGTGACCAATCCAAAGCAGCCTTACTATAACCCACATGTAAACGATCATTCACAGGTTATTTCCAGGCCAGATTGAACCCTCTTCACAGTGCACACTGATTTCAAAATACCACATTTCAAGCAGCAAATATTTTCGATAATGTAACAAGGAAAATAACTGCCTCAACAATCTAGTTTGACAGCTCAATGACCATGTTAACATTTTATCTGGTGGAGTGCTGGAAGCAACGGCTCTATTGAAAAGTGCTGATAGCCTCTATTGTGGTTTTACAGTGTATGCATAAGTTTGATGTTTTCTCAGCAGTGGAACAAAAAAAAAATATTTATATAAAATTGTTTTGTTACAATTTATTGGATAGTGCCAATAGGTACTCTTCAAAAAATGTAACAAATCAATTATAAAAGAACAAAATGTTGCGAAACCAAGCCCCCTCCACCCATGCTGCTACGAATAGGATCTTTAAAAAAATATAGTCATGTTTCAAAACACCATTAAAAAATAATTCAGCACTCCATCAGTTAACTCTTTACCCAATGTAACGGCCAAAAACCGGTCTGCGCTATTTTAAAAAATTGACAATTAATTTTCATAATTTTTTGTCTCAAAAACATAGGTTATGACATAGGTTATGACATAGGTTATGACCCTTCATTGGAACGAGCTTGTTGAGCTCGTTCCAGTGAGGGGTCATAACCTATTTTTTTAGACAAAAAATGAAAAAAATTAGTTATTCAAGAATTTTTTTTGCAAGTGTTGTTTTCTTTCTGTGTTGAGTAAAGGGTTAATATTTCAACAACAGTGTTCAAAGCATTCAAGACCTGCATTATATTTTGCTTGCCACTGTAATAATTTGGTGTTAAACATATTGCTCATCAGTTGCTGGAATATTTATTCCATGAGTAAACTAAAAAGGTATTCAGTGAATAAAATCTTTGATCTTTGATTAGATCATCAGCTGACTGAATGCCAAGTCTGGCTTCCATTATAGGTTCAATACAATTTCTCACCCTGGTTTTAACCTCTGTCAGTTATCCCAGTTAAAAAAAAACTCAATTAACATCTGCCAACACTGGAATGATTTCATTGAACTGCACCTCAACCATACTAAATACTTCTCAGTTCTGTTGGTTCGAATTTTAATTTTCCATCCTCTGTGTGCATTAGGGCTGCATGCTATATCCCCAAAATATTGGTTTACCATCATTATTTATTTAATCATAATTTAATTTTTCAGATATCTTGAGTTTTTTAACTGTAGTCCCAAACGAATAATATTATCCCTGTACCTAACGATGCGGCCGCATCCACCCAGGTAATACGCAACATGTGCAGTTGAACAAATATTAATTTTCAAAAAAATTCAACAAAGCCATATTATGTGACCCCTCATTGGAACGAGCCTGACAAGCTCTCCAATGACGGATCACTTGATATGATTTTGTTGAATTGTTTTGAAAAATTTGACAAACTAATATTTAAAAATTTTGATATAAACGGGCTTGGAAAATGGAAATAAGGAATGAGTTTCGTAACCTGCCTAACCCTTTACCTAACATGAAAAGCAGACGACACTCGCAAAAAAAATTCTTGAATAACTACTTTTTTTCATTTTTTGTCTCTCGTTCCAACGAGGGGTCATAACCTATGTTTTTGAGACAAAAAATTAAAAAATATTAAAAATTGTCGATTTTTGAGAATAGCGCTGGCCGGTTTTGGCCGTTACGTTGGGTAAAGGGCTAATTGATTGTCGTAACCTGTTTAAAGTTATGGGGCAGCCAATGGTCGACCCATTGTAGGAAAATTTTGAATTCTTGGGTTAAAAAAAACCCATTTTCTTTCATCTGAGCATCTCAGTTGCCGTATTTCATCTAAATTTCCAGACACAATTTTTTTTTTCTTTAGATATCCAAAAATATAGAAAATTTAAAGAAATTGTCCAATGCCAAAAACAGGTTGGAAAATATTTAGTGTGCATAGCTTACCCCGAAACTGGGAAATTATGGTTGTACAAAATGGTGCAAATTGTGGCAATGTCATTATGTGGGAGTATGTTTCGTTATCGAGAAATAAAATTCACAGCATTCCAAATGAAACAATAAAAAAATACAAATGTACCAGCTGTTTGTTGTTTTCATTCAGTTCCTCCCAAAACCACTCAAGAATTGAAATAAACACACATGATTCCCGTGGGCTTATACTTCTCAGGGTTACTAGACGATTCGCCCCCCGTGCCATTGGATGATTCACCCCTAGTTTTTGTGGACGATTAGTCAATTAAGGTCAAAATTACTCTATGATTGGCGAAGGGGGGGGGGGGGCACGGAAGCGTCTGTTTTTGTTCCGTTTGTGGTAAAATGCGATCACAAACGGTTCAGAGGTTACGTTTTTTTAAATCATCATAACCTCCCCGTAACCTGAATAGACCTTTCGCGACTTATTTCCAGGCCTGGGTAAAGGGTTATTCGAATTGTACCATGCTGATTTGTTATGATTGTGATGGCTCAAGTCCTGATTACGGTACGTATGTTCAGATATCTGAACAGCCTTTCGATATACTGGTATACTGCGGTATTGTTTTGAACACCTATACAGGTATTCAGTCTCCCTCCTTCTTATGTAAGTTTTAACCCTTTACCTAACATTTCGACTGCATTCACCCGCTCAGTACACAAATTGTGTAGTTGAAAAAATAGGCCTGCTATTTTCAAAATTTTGTGTGACCCATTTACAGTTAAAACTAGAAGTCCTGTCACGAATAGTGCGCTTATCTAGGCTTAATTGCGCATTGGAATTGCGCGCAATTGCCACATCGAATGGCATCCAAAGCATGGCAGGTTCTCCTGGTTACTCATAGCAAACACTGTTACACATGCAATGTTTCTGCCAATGGACCTCCAGGTTACCCGGAGGTCCATTGGCTGAAACATTGCTTGTGCACAGGTACAGAATTTGATAGCTTTACTTGGGCCATAACGCGTACATTAATGCGCATATCAACGTGCTATTTGTGCGCATTTCATGACAGGACTTCTAGTTTTAACTGTATCATTCACCTGATTAGGGCTGTCACGATCAATCGATTAATCGATTGTTAATCGGTCACGGCAAAATCGATTAGTGTTTTTCGTTGTCGAATAATCGGTAAATTGTATCCCGTTTTAGATGTTCAATAATTAAAAGAAAATTTGATGAAAAAACTTATTGAGTTAAGAACATCAATGTTAAACCCCAAGAAGCCGTTGGAAGCACTTGTCTTCCAGGTACATTCATCAAAGCTTTGATGTTCTGAATCTTTGAACCGTCAGTGTAATAATCAAGACCGGTCGGCAGTTGCGATCTTTGCAACTGCCGACCGGTCTTGATTATTACACTGACGGTTCAAAAGTTCAGAACATCAAAGCTTTGAATGTACCTAAAAGTTGATCGTCTTCGTTGTTTAATTGAGGTAGGTCAGCTGACTTGAACTTCATTTTTATCGACTTCAAAGACAGGGAGAGGGGTGGGGGGTCATCTAGGTACGATTTATCGATTATTATCGATTATTTGCGATGATTAATCGATTCCTAAATTGAAAAATCGTGACAGCCCTACACCTGATTTGAGCTTTGGTAACCTATCGTTCGTTTCCCTGTACTTTATTCAGATAACCCCTCAGGTAACCTACTTTACCTAAATATATATGTATCACAACTATGCTGATATATTAACAGTTGTATCATAGTCAAATTCTTAGCCATATGGGCAATATCCTGATGAATCCATAGGAACAACAATGAGTCTGTGTTGCAGCAATTCAGATACAAATTAGATGCAATTATAGCCTGATCTTGGCATGGGCTGGTATTCTCCAGAAGAGTATGGGATCCATTATCACTATTCAGAGCTGGAAATGAAGAAAATTGACAGGTGCAGTTTTAAGCTCCTGTGAATTCCGAGACAGGAGTAAATTGCACCCGTAAAATGTTAGTCTATGAATTTTCAAGGGAATTTTTAAGGGAATACTGTCACCAAACACCAGAAACCTTAACCCTTTGAACTCTAGTGGTATCGTCCATGTCAGTTCAGTGGCAACAATTGGAAAAGTCCACATTCATTATGTGGGGTAGACCAATCAATATTTTCAATGTAGAAAATATTGATTGCTCTACCCCATACATTTACAGAACAGCCATCCTATTTAATGACATTTTGACGTATCATGTTCCTAGCCAGAAAAACGGCCGATCGGGTTCAAGGGGCTACATGTACATGTAAATGTATAAGGAATTGCTAAATTATGACAGTCCATATTCATTATGTGGGGTAGACCAATCAATATTTTCAACGTGCAGCCTCAAGGCTGCCCGTTGAAAATATTGATTGCTCTACCCCACACATTTATAGAACAGCCATCCTATTTAATGTCATTTTTTAGCTCCGGTAAAATAGAAAACACGGGTGCAGACAGGAGCAATTGCACTCGCACCCATCTCATTTCCTGGACTGATTATTGCCGTTTCCTGATTTTGTCCCTATGTTACATTTTGAGATGATCAATAGTTTAAAATGATGTTGAGCATCAACCAATCATCAGCATAGGTGTTTGCATCTGCCTGAAATACATGTATACATGTAGCTGCTCTGTTGGCCAATAACTGGAGCAAATAATAACAGAGCAGCGAAACTTCAGGCAGATGCAAACATCTATTCAGGTGTTGATTGGTTGATGCTCAACATCATTCTGCCATTCATTCATTCTAGATCATTCAACTAGGCAAAATTTCACGTGACCTGCCAACAATTTGTTTTTTTCCTTTTAGGTAACCTCCACGCGACCTACATGTAAACGGCTGTTCACCTCAAATCGACAGGCCTGAAAAAATTGTTTTTAAAAATATTTCACCCAAAAGATACATGTACAGTTAAAACTAGAAGTCCTGTCCCGAACTGTGCGCTTATCTACTGTATCTACTTATCTACTGTAGGGAAAAAGCATGTTGTGGTGCTTCTCTGCCTTGTCTTTTTACAATGTCTGTCATGCTTTTTACGTCTTAACAGGATATCCGCATATATCTATATAAATATCAACAACTAACGCGCGATGTCGCTGAAGTGAGATCACATGTTAGTTGTTGCTATTAATTTTGGCAGAAATTCTTTTAAGATGCAAAGAGCCCCTACATCCTATACACACACCCTAAAATCAGTTGGGTTAAAATTAACCCAAATTAACTCATTAACACAAACTCATATGCACCCAACCCAGTTGATTTGGATTAATTTTTAAGCCTGATGACTTTAGAGTGTTTGTAGATTCAATACACAACCCTTGAGTCACAGTAGTTCCGAATGATTGTCAAATATTTATGTTAAAACATGCAAGATTAGTAATTTAATAATATTATGTTGTACATGTATTACTCTGTCATAACCTACATGTACTTGTATAGTTTGCGTATTTTACAGTTGACACAACCCACACGTAACCTAAACGGTCGTTCACGAGGTATTTCTAGGCCTGAATAGGTTAGGATTTAATGTTCAAATGAAGTAATTCTATATGCATGTACTGGTATTGCCAGGCCTGGCAATCTAGAAAATCAAGGAGTGCAAAACAGTTGCCCTCCTCAGATCGCTTGGGGGTGCAATTGCGCCTGAAATTTTCAATGCAAAAAACTTGTATGCTATTTTGGTTACATTCACTTCAAGGTATTAATATTGAGGCTGAACAATTGTACTACATTCAGCTACATAGTGGAAAAATTGGCACGCACATCTTCTCATTATTCAAAATGTTGCATTTAATTCTAATGTTACTGTCTTCTACACTCAAAATGTATCGAAATGCGGCACAGAATGGGTCATGAATTATTATGAATCAATGCAACATTGACAAATCGTTCTCTGAGTTCCAGTGTGTTCTCTGTGCCAGTAGGCTGCCAGTAGGCCAGTAGGCTGCCAGTAGGCCAGTAGGCTGCCAGTAGGCTTCCAGTAGGCCAGTAGGCTGCCAGTAGGCACAGAGAACACATTGGAACTCAGGGGACGAAATGATAATAGATTTTAAAGGCAGTCCCAAACAGGTCTGGCATTCCAGAAAATCAAGGGGTGCAAAAAATTGCCCTCTTCAATTTTTTCTACATGTAGGCGTGCAGTAGGCGTGCAGCACTCCTAAAGAAGGCCAGACCTGTATTGCCACAATGTAAATCTCACTTTTATTTCTATCTGGTACAAATGTAGGGGGCGCGGTGGCATCGCGGTAACCTGTTCTCGTCAGATCACTGAAGTTAAGCAACGTCGAGCTCGGTTAGCAGTTGGATGGGTGACCATTTCAGCAACTGATTCGTGCTCCCACGTTGTGTTCTTGGGCAAGGCACTTAACCCCGATTGCCTACATGGGGCACGATGACTCTGTGTACTAAGACGTACTGCACATCGATGGTGCGCATGTCTTCAACCAATCTAACCCTGCCTGTGTGTCGGTGCAGAGTTACGATGTTGGAGAGCTGACAGCTGCTCGTCGTTGCTCGGTGGTTCTCTCCTGGTACTCCGGCTTCCTCCACCCGTAAAACTGTCACCGACATGATATGACCCTGACTGTTAATGTGTCGTTAAACACTAATAAAAAAAAAAAAAAAGTACAAATGTTAGACCAAAATTTATTTTTTATTAGTTTGTTACATGTACATCCTTACTGTCCATATTTGGACCAACACCTACAGGTACATGTACACAGGAGAAAATCTGCCCATCTAAAAGACAGATGAGCAGGTCAATAGCCAAACCTCTTCAAAAACATGTAAACTGAAGGAGTATGTGAGTTATTCTCATTATAGCTATTATATTTATCAGTACCAGTGAAATATGGAAAATTCTCCAGAGTTTATAATTAAAAACGTGGATCTGGTGCTGTTAAGTCGAATTTTATTTACATTAGCCCTTCATTACATGCATGCTGTCTATTCCAGCTCACTGTGATACCTGTTTAAATCTATTTTAAACACAGGCAGAAAGAATTTGTTGATGATCCTAAAAATTAACCCCTGAATTCTGCATTTATTTCTGTAATAGCACAGTAAAATCCTGTCAATTGAATACGGCTGCATGATGTTCATAACTGAATACCGGTATCAGTATTCAAAGAAATACCACGGTACACCAGTATATCGACAACTGTTCAGATATCTGAACATAAGTACCACAATGGTGACTTGAGGCATCACAGTCGAAACTAATCAGCATGCCCTGATGATGCGGTTCGTAACACCTTTACCCAACGCAGACGATATCAGAATTTATTATTTTAAATAATAGTTTAGCAGATTTTTCCAAAAATTTCTAAAAAACAATAGCATGTGATCCCTCATTGGAATGAGCTCAGAGAGCTCGTTCCAATGAGGGGTCACATGATATAGTTTTGTTGAAATTTTTGAAAATTATTTTTTCGACTGCTGAATTTGTATATTACGCAGCACAATGCGATGATTCCCTAAAGGAATAATATTATTCATTCGAGGCTACAGTTAAAACTCTAGACATCTTGAAAATTAAATTGTGGGTAAATAAATAATGACGATAAACAGATATTTTTGTAATTACATGTACACCGGTATTCAATCGATATTGATTTGAATACTGGTTTATATCCGATATACCGTGCAGCCCTACAATTGAATATCCTCTTTATCAGCGAAAAGAATATTCATTTACTATTAATACGAATATTCAGCTTTCTACACTGCAGTCACCGTGAACCTGTCATAATCCATGTGTGGGTAGTGATGTCCACCCATGCAGTTAGCAATTTACTACAGTTAAAACTAGAAGTCCTGTCACGAACTGTACGCTTATCTAGGCTTAATTGCACGTAGGAATTGCGCGCAATTGCCATATCGAATGGCATCCAAAGCACGGCAGGTTCTCCTTATTACTCATAGCAAACACAGGCAATGTTTCTGTCAATGTACCTCCGGGTTACCCGGAGGTCCATTGGCTGAAACATTGCCTATACACAGGCCATATGTACAGAATTTGATAGCCTTACTGTGGTCATAACGCGTAGATTAACGCGCAGATCAACGTGCTATTTGTGCGCATTTCGTGACAGGACTTCTAGTTTTAACTGTAGGTAATCAAAATCATCATCAGCAAAATTTCAATTAACCCTTTACCTAACGTAACGGCCAAAACCGGCCCACGCTATTCTAAAAAATCGGCAATTAATTTTCATTATTTTTTTCATTTTTTGTCTCAAAAACATAGGTTATCACCCCTCGTTGGAACGAGCTCGATGAGCTCGTTCCAACGAGGGGTCATAATCTATGTTTTTGAGACAAAAAATGAAAAAAATTAGTTATTCAAGAATTATTTTTGCAAGTGTCGTCTGCTTTTCAGGTTAGGTAAAGGGTTAACAAAGCACCAGGTTGATGATTATTACTATAATCAGTGTTTGGAATATACATGTAATATTACTATGCATGGTTCTTGAAAAACCCTTGAAAATAACATTTTGTCTTGAAAAACCCTTGAATTTGAGCTTGGCCCTTGAGAAACCCTTGAATGTTGGGGGAAAGTGTTGAAAAGCCCTTGAATATTCAACAGTTTCCAGTCATACGGTCAGGACATAATGCTAACAGTCTGCTTGTTTATTGGCACTCTGGGGAGTCTGACAGTACACCAGTTTCCAGTCATACAGTCAGGACATAATGCAAACAGGCTGCTTGTTTATTGGCACTCTGTGGAGTCATACGGTCAGGACATAATGCTAACAGTCTGCTTGTTTATTGGCACGCTGGGGAGTCATGTGGTCAGGACATAATGCTAACAGTCTGCTTGTTTATTTGCTCGCTGGGGAGTCATACGGTCAGGACATAATGCTAACAGTCTGCTTGTTTATTGGCACGCTGGGGAGTCATACGGTCAGGACATAATGCTAACAGTCTGCTTGTTTATTGGAACGCTGGGGAGTCATACGGTCAGGACATAATGCTAACAGTCTGCTTGTTTATTGGAACGCTGGGGAGTCTGACAGTACACCCGTAAAACTGGCCGACACAAGGTGACACTGGCTGTCAAAAGTGTCATTAAACCCCAATAAATAAATAGAGTAAAAGAGGGGGAATTATGTTTTGAAGAAACTGCTGCAATTGAGTCATTTTCTAAGCATTTAACATGTCATGCATCAACTGCATAATTCGACACAAGGTGACCCTGGCTGTTGAAAATGTCATTAAACCCCAATAAATAAATAAATAAATAAATTCACTGCATAAAACATGTTGAAATCGGGAAGTTAGCAAAACTCTATTCAGCCAATACAATTTAAAAAAAAATGATTCATGAATCTGTGGCCCTATTGATTCATAAGTCATAAACCCAATCCCCCCAATAATTTTTCCAATTGGCTAATTTTCGTCAGTACAATGAAACCTGTTTTGATGGATTACCTGTCCTGAAAGACCACTGTGGCCTTTTACCATTTGGTTGTTTTACATGTATGATGGACCTGTCATTGGAGACCACCTGTTTTGAGAGATTGCTGTGACCTTGTCCCATTTGAGTTTTTTTTTACACTGTAATGGACCTGTCATTGGAGACCACCTCTTTTGAGAGACCACTTTTGTTTGCCTGGCAAAAAGGATGGTCTCTCAAGACAGGTTCAGCTGTACTGCAGTGTTAATTCTTTCAACACGAGGGACCGCTTTTCCGGTCCAGCAACACGATATGTCATAATTTCATTAAGTAGGATGGCTACTAAGTGAACATGTGTAGTAGAACAATGAATATTTTCATCGTGCAGCCTGAAGGCTGCACGTTGAAAATATTAATTGCTCTACCCCCCAAATAATGGATATGGACTCTTCCAATTTCTGTCATTTAACTTGCATGTAAGATACCACCAGTGTTCAAAGGGTTAAATAGGAATTCTCTCATGCTGGTAATCATGTACTCACAAGACCAGATTGTATGCTTGGACTTGTGTTACACACACCAGGGGTCGAAATAACACTTGTCTACTTGTCGCCGACAAGTAATTTCTACCAGCGACAACCAACAACCAAAAAATAAATTCACTTGTCCTGGGCAACAAGTGTATTTTTGCCATGACTGCTTATGTTGTTGGAATCATTCCCAAACATACCAATTCCGAATGCAGAAAAAAATCCCAAACAATCGGCACAGTTAACATTAATTACATTCCACTTCCATTTTGTTTGTGGGGGAAACTCGTTTCTGTTTTGAACCAAACACGTCATAGATGTTGAGGAAGATTCTGTGTGTACTCATCATCATCTAGTGTTTTCTTGGGAAAACTTGTTTCCATTTTTAACTAAATTTATACGTCATTTGTATTGATTGAAAATTAATGCGTACACGTCATGTGATGCCGGGGTAACTACACAACAGTTGAGAAAGACGTGTTCAGCGTCATCTGCAAAGAGTTTCGTCCTGGGTAAATTTGTAATGAAAACCCCCTGAATTGACTCGGAAAAATCTGCGGAATGCACAAAAGGGGCTGAATGTATTGAAAGTCAATTTGTTCAAATTGGTTTCAATGGGTGACAAGTGAAAAAAAAATTTACTTGTCACAGATGACAAGTAAATTTTTTTGAACATTTCGACCCCTGCACACTCACAATCGGACATACGAAAGGAGGTCTGTAGTACTATATTCAGGATTTTAGGAATCCGGCTTGACCAATTTGAAGTCGCGATCCAACACTTGTTAACCCTTAAATCTGCCCCTTTTACAGTTAAAACTAGAAGTCCTGTCACAAATAGTGCGCTTATCTAGGCTTAATTGCGCGTTGGAATTGCACGCAATTGCCACATTGAATGGCATCCAAAGCACGGCAGGTTCTCCTGGTTACTCATAGCATACACATGCAATGTTTCTGCCAATGGACCTCCGGGTTACCCGGAGGTCCATTGGCTGAAACATTGCTTGTGCACAGGCCATATGTACAGAATTTGATAGCTATACTTGGGCCATAACGTGTTCATTATCACGCATATCATCATGCTATTTGTGCGCATTTCATGACAGGACTTCTAGTTTTAACTGTATATTGCTGTGAAAAACTTGTCCCAAGTGTATTCTTCATTGAGTATACTATATACAGTAGTTGCCGTGGACTGGTCGTAATCCATGCGTGGGCAGTGATGTCCACATATACGTTTACCAGGTAATAAAAATGATCATCAATAAAATTTTATTTAATGAAGCATTGGGTTGTACCAGGTGCTTCGTTAATTACATTTTTGATGATTATTCCTATAATTAGTTTTTGGAATCTAATATTAATGCATCCGTAGAAGTTAGGGTTGCACGGTATATATCGATAAACCGATATATACCGGTATTCAAACCAATATTGATTGAATACCGGTGTAAAAAAATATTGGTTTATCGTCATTATTTATTTACAGTTAAAACTAAAAGTCCTGTCATGAAATGCGCACAAATAGTACGTTGATATGCGCGTTAATGTACGCGTTATGGCCCAAGTAAAGCTACCAAATTCTGTACATATGGCCTGTGCACAAGCAATGTTTCAGCCAATGGACCTCCGGGTAACCCGGAGGTCCATTGGCAAAAACATTGCATGTGTTTGCTATGAGTAACCAGGAGAACCTGCAGTGATTCGGATGCCATTCGATATGGCAATTGCGCGCATTTCCAACGCGCAATTAAGCCTAGATAAGCGCACTACTGGTGACAGGACTTCTAGTTTTAACTGTACCCACAATTTAATTTTCAAGATGTCTCGAGTTTTTTAACTGTACTCTCAGGTGCCAAATAATAGTGATGGCTGAATAACAGTGATGACTTGCATATTCATCAAAAATTAATAACAGTGATGGCGTTTTTGCTCTATATCTCATTACCAAATAACAGTGATGGTTGGAATTTTCCTCCAAAATTAATAACAGTGCCGACACTCTTATTTGGCACCTCAGAGTAGACCCAAATGAATAATATTATCCCTTTACCCAAGGAATGGTCTGCATGTGCTCACGTAATATACAATTTCAGCAGTTGAAAAAATAATTTTCAAAACATTCAACAAAATTATATCATGTGACCCCTCATTGGAACGAGCTTGTTGAGCTCGTTCCAATGAGGGGTCACATGATATTGTTTTGTAGAAATTTGGGGGGAAAATCTGATAAACTAATTTTTAAAATAATAAATTTTTTGATATCGTCTGTGCTGGGTCAAGGTTTTTCGAACCGCATCATCAAGGCATACTAATTCGTTCCGATTGTGATGCCTCAAGTCTCGATTGTGGTACTTATGTTCATATATCTGAACAGTTTTCGATATACATGTACCGGTATACCGCGGTATTTTTTGGGATACCGATACCAGTATTCAGTTTTGAATATCGTGCAGCCCTAGTAGAAGTATTGCCCACCCGCGGAAAGTTTCCAGTCCGCGGTGGCTGTCCAGTTCTTGTAGGATGCTTTTGTGTTGATAGTGTTTTTATACCATGATTACCTATTCTACTGTATATAAACAAGAGGCCCCGCGGGGCCTGAAGTGCTCAGCTTGAACAGAACCTGATATAAACAGAGTCCAAGAATGAGTCTACATTAAGCAATCCATCCCCATAGGATACATTGTAAATCCTAGAGCTGCACATGAGCGACAAAAATAGTCCAAGCATCATACCTTTTCTTCAGTTGATCATAATGTAAAATGTGAAGCTCCCCCATGAAGCCCCTTAATACAACCTATGTGGATTAATCTTAGTTACACACCTCTAGAGGGAACTGAATACAAAATTTCTAATTCTTCAGCTTCATGGCCAATTCCAGCTCCCATACAGAGCCCATTAACCCAAGCTCTCGATTTGAACAAAGTTGAATCTGACCTCCCTAGAGATGTTGTACATGTATACTAAATATATGTATGAAAGCATTCTGACTGTTGAATCTGAAGAAGAAAAATTTTAAATAAATTTCATCATATTGCAGTAAGTTAAAATTTGAGCTACCATAGGGAGCCCAAATATTAACCCAGGGAACCAATTTGAACAAACTTGAATCTGACTTCCCAAGAGATATTGTAAACCAAATGTGAAAGGATACGGACAGGTGAATTTAAAGAAGATTTTTGAAGAAATTCCCTCATATTCTACTAAGTTAAATTTCAGGTTCCCATATGGAGCCCAAATATTAACCCAGACACTCGAATTGAACAAACTTGAATCGGACCCCCCCCCCCCCCCCCCTCCCTCCCCACCTGAGATGTTGTATACCAAAATATGAAAGCATTCCAACTTGTGGATCTGAAGAAGAAAAATTTTAAAAAAATTTCCTCATATTGCACTAAGTTAAAATTTGGGTTACCATAGTGAGCCCAAATATATACCTAGGGAACCTGATATGAACAAACTTGAATCTTCCCTCCTCCCCCCCCCCCCCCCCCCCTCCCATTTATTTTAACAAACTTGTATCTGATCCCCCACCTCACCCCTCCTATGAATGCTGTATGCCGAATATCTAAAGATTCTGACCATTGGGGTTCTGGAGAAAATGTTTTTTTAATTTTTACAAATATGCTGACTGAGCATTTTTTCGATTCCCTCTACAGAACACCCTAACATAACCAATGGTAATTTTTTTTTACCATTCAGTTCTACTGGTCCTAAGGTTGCTTCATATCAAATAATTGAACACAACGGCTGCTTTTTTCAGCCAGGTACATGATACGTTGATACATCATAACGTCATTAAATAGGATGGCTGTTCAGTACATGTACATGTGCGGGGTAGGCAAATCAATATTTTCAACGTGCAGCCTCAAGTATGCACGTTGAAAATATTGATTGGTTTACCCCAAATAATGAATATCAACTCTTCTAATTGCTGCCAATGAACAGGCATGGAAGATACCACTAGTGTTCAAAGGATTAAATGTATAAGGAATTGCAGAATTTGACAGTAACTTGCCACTGGCCACAGTGTGCTGCTTTCTCAGAACACACATTTACATGCCCTCACAGTATATTAGTGCTCCACAATATTTTTCAACGGAGTGCATTTTTTAGCTCCCGTAAAATAGACATCATGGGTGCTGACGGGAGCAATTGCACTCGCACCCATCTCATTTCCAGGACTGCTTGAGGCTTTGAATTTTGTCTCAATTGGTCAAGGCATTGCATGCACAGAAACAAATAATTATTTTTACAAATAAAGGTGAAACAGCAGTTTAGTTTTCGTATTATGAGTCAGGGCTAAAATTTCGGCGAGAATCGATTCGCATAAAGATTCGTGCAATAAAACCGGCGAAAATCCATGTAGATTCTCGCTGCACCTCTGCTAGGATTCGCGTGAAAAGAATTGAGTCAATTTAACCCTTTATTTAACACAGCGGCAACAAATTAACCAGCAGAAGGCTAACATGACCTGAAATATCCTGACACTATGTCAATAAAATGTTACAAATATGGCTGTCGTTGGAACCGGCTCATTGAGCCGGTTCCAACGACAGCCATATTTGTAACATTTTATTGGTAAATATTATTCATTTAATTATTTTATCATCTATTTATTATTTATTATTTAAAAATTATCAAATTTAGTTTTAAAAATTAAAAAGGTGTGTTGGGTAAAATGTTAACATGTGTTATCAGTATACAACAGGGGTTCAACCATGGTGGCGTCATGGGATCCTGGGACACTCATAGTACATGTAGGTGTGGATTCTCGCAACCATTTTCACGAGAATCCAAATGGATTCTCACAAATTTAGATGAAATATAAGCCCCGTAAGTATTACATTCTTCTGGTAGTCAATGAACCCCTGTTGCTGATTATAGAGAGTTTAGAGAGAATGGTTGAGCTAGATCTTCAAGAACAGCCTGATCATATGTTCACATTAACTGTGCAGCTGTTACCTACAATAATTCTGATGCTTATATCCACATGGTTAAGACCATTAATGAAATTTATTTCTGTTTGGTGGAAGGTAAAAATACAGCTACCGTTAACTTACCTGTAATTGTTAACAACACCTAGCTAGTAACAGGTATTAGCATGTGTTACTTAACTCTGTACATGTATGCTTCTTCACTGCCAGATTATAAGGTACATTTACATGTACATGGAGATATTTGTGCAGGGAACTAGAGCAATTGATGCCAAGGTTGTCTACTGCAGTAGATCTGTCTTATACAGTTAAAACTAGAAGTCCTGTCATGCACTGTGTGCTTATCTAGGCTTAATTGCACGTAGGAATTGTGCGCAATTGCCATATTGAATGGCATCCAAAGCATGGCAGGTTCTTCTGGTTACTCATAGCAAACACAGGCAATGTTTCAGCCAATGGACCTCGGGTTGTATTGCTCCCTAATGCACCATTTTGCATCATAATGTTGGAAACAGTTAACTGCCAGAAAGCTGAATATTAGTACTGAAATGGTTAACCAGATAATCAGTTTGAAATCAGTTAGCTACCTAACCGATTAGAAAAACCTTCAACCGCTTATCCGAAATATTGATAGTGATAATCATTACACGTTTAAAACATAGTAAATCAAAACGACATTGTATATATTGAGAAATAATCGACTTTGGCATTGAAGACTTCGTTAATGATTGGCTGTTCTTGTGAGTACTGAGTAATCGCAGAAACTATTCCGTAGTATGTATACTAATGAACGTTGTCGAGTACTTGACAACTTTCATTTGTATACACACTACAGAATAGTTTGAGAATACTGCTTTCCAATTCTTATAATTTTGATACCATATTCGGTGAAATAATGGCCACAGATAACCAGATATTATCCGGTTATAGCTCTCGGTTAGTCGTTTTATGAAAATGAGCCAGTCGTTTCAGCCCTACTGAATATTCATATTAACAGTCATTGAATTTTCTTCACTGATAAAGAGGATATTCAATTGACAAGATTTCACTGTGCCATTACAGAAAATTTTTAGAATCATTTACAACTTCTTTCTACATTTGTTTAAAATTGATTTAAACAGCTACACTACTGTGCAAGCGACCGTTAGATGAATATCCTAGGTCCAAGGTGAGACAAAAGTATTAAACCAACCCGATATTACGCGGACAATCAATGCAATAATTAAATTGGACAAGACATTTGGAGTGAAAGGGATTAACTCCAGAGAGCATAATCTCGGCATTAATTGTGAAATAGATTAGACCAAATAAACTACTGCATGTTGATGTCACAGAATGTCAGAATGATAACCAGTCATCAATAATTTTCCGAATCAAATTTATGTACGTTTGTGTCGGAATGTTGCATTTGTCGGAATTAAAAAAAAAATATTCTAACTGACTAAAAACGTAAATATTTTATGAGTGTTGGTAATGGTAAGGCCAACGTCATTTCGTCAAGTTGCGATTGTTGAGTTATACATGTATTTCGACCACAAAATTGTGAGAGTCGTGCAAAATATGACAATAAGTACATCCTTTTCACTCAGATGCACGAGAATTAATTACATCTGTAATCTGTGACCGTGAATCACGACGATTTTAATATCGTGTCGGACATTGACTCGAGAAACAATCGCCAATATTAGTCGGCGACTTCTCTTAGATCTTGAGTGAATATATCGTGGACCTGGGACATTCATGTAATGGTCGCTTGCGCAGTAGTGTATTAGGGTGAGCATTGGTTGGAGAAAAGTGCACCATCAACATGCAGTATGCCTCAGTACACAGAGCCACCATGTCACATCCCACCTCCCATGTAAGCAAATGAGATTAAGTGCCCTGCCCAAGGACACAATGCAGTTACCCTGGTGAGGTTTGATTCGTGAACCTTTTGGTTTGACGTACAATGCCATAACCACTGAGCCACTTGTTGTTTATATAATATAAGTTATTGACTAAAGAGATATCCAGTTATGGCCCTTTACTTCAACCTTTTTCCCAACACACAGGATATCAAAATTTATTATTTTAATTATTGTTTCGCGAAGAGCTAGGCCACGAAGTTGCCGCTATGAAGGTCATCCCACACACCTATGCCATTGGGCCAAGGAGAGGCGTTAATATAAGTTGCATAACTTGTTCGCCAATCCTTGTAAAACAGATAAGATTAAATAAATAATTATTGTTTTTTTTTAAATTTTTCAGAAACTTTCAACAAAACCTTATCATGTTACCTCTCATTGGAACAAGCTCAATCTGCTTCTTATAGTGAGAAGTCACATGATATGGTTTTGTTGAAAGTTTTCAGAAAAATATTGTTTCTTTTAACTGCTCAGTTTATAAATTACAGTACATGGAGAGTGTATTATCACTAAATCACCCGCAGAGTGGAGATTCCACACAAGCAAAAATTGCAAATTTGCTGCAAAGCATAACCAGCACAAGCAAAGTTTCAGCCAATGGACCTCTGGGTTATACCCAGAGGTCTATTGGCTGAAACATTGCTTGTGTTTGTTGTCAATGTGTACACAATTTGAAAGTTATAACTTGGGTGATAACCCCACTCCACGGGTGATTTAGTTACAATCCACTCTCCATGTACTTATGTGGTCAAATGCATCCGATTGTGTCAAGGGTTAGCTGTTAACCCACTGAGTGCTCATTGTAAAGATTTTTTCATCAAAATCTGCTCATGGCTGCTGTGAAGCAGCCATGACGAGATCCGGTGAAAAATTCATCTACATTAACTCAAGAAATCATTGGTGAAAACATCCATTCAATTTACAATGCTGTCACCATGGAATCATCGTAATTCATGTGTAGTCAGTGACGTCCACACATACATTGACCTGGTAATAAAAATCATCGTCAGCTAACTTTTAATTAATGAAGCACCGGGTTGTACCCGGGTTGTACTCGGTGCTTCATTAATTAAATTTTAGATGAATACTCCTATAATTAGTGTTTGAAATCTAATATTATTGCACACATGGAAATATATAGCCCACCCGTGGACAGTGACCAGACCACGGCGGTCAAACTGTCTAGGCCCAAAATTGGATTAAGTACAGTTAAAACTAAAAATCCTGTCACTAACTGTGCGCTTGTCTAGGCTTAATTGCACGCAGGAATTGCGCGTAATTGCCAAATCGAAGGGCACCCAAAGCATGGCAAGTTCTCCTGGTTATTCATAGAAAACACAGGCAATGTTTCTGTCAGTGGACCTCCGGGTTACCTGGATTTCCATTGGCTGAAACATTGCTTGTGCACAGGCCATATGTACAAAATTTGATAGCCTTACTATGGTCATAACGCGTAGATTAACGCACAGATCAACGAGCTATTTGTGCGCATTTGATGACAGGACTTCTAGTTTTAACTGTATGCTTAAATTATAAATATTTCAGTGGCAAGAGAAATCCTGTCCTGGGCAGGAATATCTGCCAGCACCATGTAAAGAGTTAAAACTTGTACAGGTAAACAGAATTTTGACAAAATTGTAAATGAGAAACGTGATTTTGTTTAAAGATAGTGGTGACTGCATCGAGAGAAAATCAAGATTCAAATTCAACGACCATTGCCTTTCTTTTTCAAAACCTTTAGAAGAAATAGGCTCCACAGACAGATTGCTGAGACAAATTTCCATGTGGGAGCATGGTGGCTCTGTGGTTACTGCATTGAACTACAAACAGAGAGGTCCACGATTCAATCCCTGCCAGGGGTTACTGTTTTGTGTCTTTGGGCAAGACACTTAATTTTAATTGTCCATGTGGGGCACAGTGGCACTGTATACTGAGGCGTACTGCATGTCAATGGTGCACCGTCTTCAGCAGCCAATGCTAACCCTGATTGTGTGGAGTTCGTATGTTAGGGAGTAGTTTTTTTGCGGTTGAGCTGTGTCAACAATTCCTTACAATCAAAAAGTACTAAAATTCAAGTCTGTTCAAACCAAAAGGATGTCCAGTATAGTATCCGTGGACTGGTCGTAATCCACGAGTGGCATTGATATGCACGCATGTGTTTACGAGGTAATAAAAATCATCATCAGCAAAATTTTAATTAGGGAAGCACCGCATTGTACCAGGCGCTTTATTAATTGAATTTTGGATGATTAGTCCTCAGATTAGTGTTTGGAATCTAATGTTATTGCGTCCGTGGAAATATTGCCCACCCGTGAAAAGTGACCAGTTCACGGCGGTCATACCGTGTGGTCTTGATGATTAAAGATCCAATGTAGATCTTTATCATGCTTTATTCATGTTTTTACACTGAGGTCAGAGTGATGACCATTAATAAAGGAGTTGATGATGATCTGTAAAATATATACCATTACCAGACGAAGATGATGGTGATACATGTATGCTTGCCATAAAGATTATGGAACACACTTCCAGTTTTAACAGAAAGACAAATAATCTTTCCTTTAATCCTATCATGGCTCTATTAAAAACTGCTAACCCCCTTTAGTGTTTTTACACTGTATCAATCCTATCGTGGCTCTATTAAAAACTGCTAACCCCCTTTAGTGTTTTTACACTGGATCAATCCTATCGTGGCTCTATTAAAAACTGCTAACTCCCTTTAGTGTTTTTACACTGTATCAATCCTATCGTGGCTCTATTAAAAACTGCTAACCCCCTTTAGTGTTTTTACACTGTATCAGTCCTATCGTGGCTCTATTAAAAATTGCTAACCCCCTTTAGTGTTTTTACACTGTATCAATCCTATCGTGGCTCTATTAAAAACTGCTAACCCCCTTTAGTGTTTTTACACTGTATCAATCCTATCGTGGCTCTATTAAAAATTGCTAACCCCCTTTAGTGTTTTTACACTGTATCAATCCTATCGTGGCTCTATTAAAAATTGCTAACCCCATTTAGTGTTTTTACACTGTATCAATCCTATCGTGGCTCTATTAAAAATTGCTAACCCCCTTTACTGTTTTTACACTGTATCAATCCTATCGTGGCTCTATTAAAAACTGCTAACCCCCTTTAGTGTTTTTACACTGTATCAATCCTATCGTGGCTCTATTAAAAACGGCTAACCCCCTTTAGTGTTTTTACACTGCATCAATCCTATCGTGGCTCTATTAAAAACTGCTAACCCCCTTTAGTGTTTTTACACTGTATCAATCCTATCGTGGCTCTATTAAAAATTGCTAACCCCCTTTAGTGTTTTTACACTGTATCAATCCTATCGTGGCTCTATTAAAAATTGCTAACCCCCTTTACTGTTTTTACACTGTATCAATACTATCGTGGCTCTATTAAAAACTGCTAACCCCCTTTAGTGTTTTTACACTGTATCAATCCTATCGTGGCTCTATTAAAAATTGCTAACCCCCTTTACTGTTTTTACACTGTATCAATCCTATCGTGGCTCTATTAAAAACTGCTAACCCCCTTTAGTGTTTTTACACTGTATCAATCCTATCGTGGCTCTATTAAAAATTGCTAACCCCCTTTAGTGTTTTTACACTGTATCAATCCTATCGTGGCTCTATTAAAAATTGCTAACCCCCTTTACTGTTTTTACACTGTATCAATCCTATCGTAGCTCTATTAAAAACTGCTAACCCCCTTTAGTGTTTTTACACTGTATCAATCCTATCGTGGCTCTATTAAAAATTGCTAACCCCCTTTAGTGTTTTTACACTGTATCAATCCTATCATGGCTCTATTAAAAATTGCTAACCCCATTTAGTGTTTTTACACTGTATCAATCCTATCATGGCTCTATTAAAAATTGCTAACCCCCTTTAGTGTTTTTACACTGTATCAATCCTATCGTGGCTCTATTAAAAACTGCTAACCCCTTTAGTGTTTTTACACTGTATCAATCCTATCGTGGCTCTATTAAAAATTGCTAACCCCTTTAGTGTTTTTACACTGTATCAATCCTATCGTGGCTCTATTAAAAACGGCTAACCCCCTTTAGTGTTTTTACACTGTATCAATCCTATCGTGGCTCTATTAAAAACTGCTAACCCCCTTTAGTGTTTTTACACTGTATCAATCCTATCGTGGCTCTATTAAAAACTGCTAACCCCTTTAGTGTTTTTACACTGTATCAATCCTATCGTGGCTCTATTAAAAACGGCTAACCCCCTTTAGTGTTTTTACACTGTATCAATCCTATTGTGGCTCTATTAAAAACTGCTAACCCCCTTTAGTGTTTTTACACTGTATCAATCCTATCATGGCTCTATTAAAAATTGCTAACCCCATTTAGTGTTTTTACACTGTATCAATCCTATCGTGGCTCTATTAAAAATTGCTAACCCCCTTTAGTGTTTTTACACTGTATCAATCCTATCATGGCTCTATTAAAAATTGCTAACCCCCTTTAGTATTTTTACACTGTATCAATCCTATCGTGGCTCTATTAAAAACTGCTAACCCCTTTAGTGTTTTTACACTGTATCAATCCTATCGTGGCTCTATTAAAAATTGTTAATCCCCTTTAGTATCTTTACACTGTATTCTTCAGTTTGTTGTTTAGTCAGCAGTAGAAAGAAAATACTTATGTGAAGTTTTTGTTACCACTCTCCAATAAATTGTAACAAAAAAATTATTTGTGAACAAAATATTGCTGAACTAAGGTTACCCTTGCTGGTAGCATGAAATCTTTGAAAAAAATTCTCATATGACAAATCACTTTTGAAAAATAATTTATCCCTCTACCAGTTGAACACCAGTAAATAAATAAATAAGTAAATCTAGGCACTGTGGTGAGATTTCCTTCTCCACTGTGGCCATGCCTACTGAAGATAAAACTAATTCCTGAATGTTTACAGCCTATGACAGCTCATTGCCACTCGGTAACTTGGGAGCTTGGTGGTTCAGTGATTATTCCTGAATGTTTACAGCCAATGAGAGCTCATTGCCACTCAGTAACTTGGGAGCTTGGTGGTTCAGTGATTATTCCTGAATGTTTACAGCCAATGACAGCTCATTGCCACTCAGTAACTTGGGAGCTTGGTGGTTCAGTGATTATTCCTGAATGTTTACAGCCTATGACAGCTCATTGCCACTCAGTAACTTGGGAGCATGGTGGCTCAGTAGTTATGGCATTTGACTTAAACCGAAAAGTCGACAATTTGATTTCCACCTGCAGTAACTCCAATACGAGGTGACCTTGGCTGTGGAAGGTGTCATTAAACCGAAATAAATAAATCCCTAAATGAGCTTGTTTCAATGAGGAGGTCACATGATATCATTTTGTGGAAAGTTTATGAAAGCCTTTTTCTTCTGTTGCTTGGGAGCCTGATGGTTATGGCATTGGTCTTCATTCCCCGTGGGAACCCCGGGAAGTAAGCAGCACTTGTTTACTGTGGTAAACCAGTTCCGCTTTACTAGTAAAATAGGACCCAGTCACCAATGCTTGGGGTGAAAGTCCTCTAAAATGGGCAACATGTTGATCAACGATTGACTAAACTTGACTTCATCTCCATGTTGTGTCACGATTAGCCATAGTGCATAAATATGTGACGTTAACCACCAACAAACAAACAAACAATTGGTCTTCATACTGAAAAGTTGATGATTCGATCCCCACCAGAGGTAACAGCATTGTGTCTTTGGGCAATCCTTATTGCCAACATACAGTTAAAACTAGAAGTCCTGTCACGAACTGTGCACTTATCTGGGCTTAATTACGCGTAGGTATTGCGCGCAATTGCCATATTGAATGGCATCCAAAGCACGGCATGTTCTCCTTGTTACTCATAGCAAACACAGGCAATGTTTCTGTCAATGGACCTCCGGGTTACCCGGAGGTCCATTTGCTGAAACATTGCTTGTACACAGGCCATATGTACAGAATTTGATAGCCTTACTATGGTCATAACGCATAGATTAACGCGCAGATCGACATGCTATTTATGTGCATTTCGTTACAGGACTTCTAGTTTTAACTGTAGGTGGCACTGTACACTAATGCATTCTGCATATCAATATCGCACTTGACTTCAACCAATGCTAACCCTGCATGTGTGGATTTAGTATGTCGGAGAGTATGACAATTGCTCATTGTTGTTCAATAGTTCTCTCTGGGTATTCCGGTTTCCTCCATCGGCCACAACACTGTCCACCAAGAGGTGACCTGGCTGTCAAAAGTGTTATTAAAACCTCAATAAAAAAAGAAAAACTCAATTAGTTGATGAACTGAGCTTATCAGTGCAGTGAAGTTTTCTGGCGTGCTGTATCACATCGAGTAGCTGACTCATGTGATACTGCTTGGTGAAGGTCCTTTGTACTCGGTTGTTTTCTTCCGGGTTCCTCCACCTTTAAAACTGTCACTGACACGATATGACCTTGGCTGTTAAAGTGTCGTTAAACCTTAATAAAATAAAATAATAAATACAGCACAGAGACAGACAAAAAAGTGTAGACCGGGTCCGAGTCTGAGAGTGTTTTTTTTTTCTTTGTTGTTGAGTATATGTTGATAAAATTTCATATACAGATAGAAATAGGGATAAAGAACAGATATTTTTTGGCACTTCCCGAAAATTGTTGTTTTGGTAGATTTTTTTTACAATTTTTCCTCTCCCAAGGGGTCTAAAAAGTGTATACCGTGTCTTGGTTCTGGAGTTAATCTGATTAATTACACTACTTAGGGGATTAATGAGCTGGCTTGTGTCACTGATTGCCCAGTATACTGTTTGATAGTGGGAGTGGCAGTCAATGAACCGACAACTTTATTAGGATATGGTAGTCAATTGCCCACATGCCGCTTCATTTGTTGTAACAGGAACCCAGGATGATAAATATACCATCACAGTGCATCCAAGGCTGAAATATGTTTGTCCAACTTTGGGATTGTGCTGGCCAAGCTTGAATATGTATGTAAGCAACCTGTCACTTGTAAAATGAGGCCCCCAGAGGATAGATTTGCTGATGCTATCCCATACAGTGGGCCAATTTATCCTCAAGGTACATATTTCTGTTTTGGCTTGAGACCTTGATTCAGACTGAGGTTCACAGAGGGTAAATTTTGTGATGTTACCCTGCTAACCTCCTATAGAACGATGACTTACAGATCAGGTTTGAGTTTCATGCTGATTGCCTTATTCTTGTGTGAGTTATGGCCCTTGGAAATATGGAAAAGCTCCAAAATATCAGTTTTCCGGACTTTTTCTGGAAACGCTTCAATGGAATGATTTCATTCTTGGTAACCTACTATAGAACGATGACTTACAGATCAAGTTTCATTTACACTCTGTCCATTCATCCGTCAGTCAGTCTGTCGGTCATACTTTAGTTTTCCGGACTTTTTTAGCTCATCTTGACAAAGTCAAGCTGAGCTAACCTCATCGCTCTCCGTCCGTCCGTCCGTCGTCCGTCAACACCATGTTTTGGTCTTCTCCTCCAAGGCCACTGGGCCAATTCAAGTGAAAGTTTGTGTGAGTGATGGTCCCAAAGGGGCATTTTATTTTTGTTCAACCCAACATGCCCAGCCCCATAGGGAGGGAGTGGGGGAAAATGCTCCAAAATATTTTTAAAATATTCTTCTCAAGAACCAGCGTGTACAATGACTTGATATTTGCTATGGAGCTTCCATATGAGGTGTAGAATCAAGTTTGTTCAAACGAAGTTCGTGAAGTAATATTTGGCTTTGTAATAGGAGGGGTAAGATTTTTGGCCCCGCCCAAAATTTCTATTTTCTGAACCGATGGTCCGGTATGAACCAAATTTGGTTGTGGTAGTATTGGGTCATAAGTACCTGACCCCCCAAAAAAATCCCTGCATCCCCATGGGAACCCTGGGAGCTAAAAATAGAAATATTTTCAAACGCCCATATTTCCCAAACCCCATGGAACAGAGAGCTTTTATTTGGTGTGAAGTATCCTTATGACCAGTAGAATTGAATGGTGAAAAAAAAATTGCCATCGATTATGTTAGGGTGTTCTGTAATGGGCATCGAAAAAATGCTGAGTCAGCATATTTGCAAAAATTTAAAAAAATCTTTTCTCCAGAACCAATCCTCAGAATCTTTTGATATTTGGTATACAGCATTCATAGGGGGGTCAGATAAAAGTTTGTTGAAATAAAGCTCATTGGTTCATATTTGGGCTCTCTACAGGAGCTCGAAGTTTTAACATAGGGTAATATGGGGAATATTCTTTAAAAATCTTCTTCTTTAGAACCACCAGTCAGAATCTTTTAATATTTGGTATACATCATTGTTATGAGTGTCAAATTCTAGATTGTTCAAACCAAGTCCCTAGGTTAATATTTGGGCTTCCTACGGAAGCCCAAATTTTATCTTTGTTCAATACGGAGGGTAATTTAAAAAAATCTTCTTCTTCAGATCCACCAGTCAGGATGCTTTGATATTTGGTATGCAACATCTCTATGGGGCTCAGATTCAAATTTGTTCAAATCAGATCCCTAGGTATATATTTGGGCTCACTATGGTAGCCCAAATTTTCACTTAGTGCAATATGAGGAAATTTCTTTAAAAATCTTCTTTTTCAGATCCACCAGTCGGAATGCTTTTATATTTGGTATACAACATCTCTAGGGGGTCAGATTCCAGGTTGTTCAATTCGAGTGCCTAGGTTAATATTTGGGCTCCATATGGGAACATGAAATTTAACTTAGTACAATATGAGGGAATTTCTTCAAAAATCTTCTTCTTCAGATTCACTTGTCAGAATGCTTTCACATTTGGTATACAACATCTCTAGGAGGGTCAGATTCAAGTTTGTTCAAATCGGATCCGTAGGTTAATATTTGGGCTCGCTATGGTAGCCCAAATTTGAACTTAATGCAATTCGAAGAAATTTCTTTACAATTTCTCTTCTTCAGATCCAACAGTCAGAATGTTTTCATATTCGGTACACAACATCTCTAGGGAAGTCAGATTTAACTGTGTTCAAATCAAGAGCCTGGGTTAATATTTGGGCTCTCTATGGGAGCCGGAATTGGCCATTTTGCTGAAGAATTAAAAATTTTGTATTCAGTACCCTCTGGAGGTACTAAGATTAATCCACATAGGTTGTATCAAGGGGCTTCATAGGGGAGCTCTACATTTTACTTTATGATCAACTGAAGAAAAGGCATGATGCCCAGATTATTTTTGTCACTCCTGAGGGACTCAAGGAGTGACAGTGTAGCCAATGGAGATGGCTTGCTTAATGTAGACTCATTCTTGGACTCTGTTTAAATTGTGTTCAGTACAAGATGAGCGCTTCAGGCCCTGTGGGGCCTCTTGTTTGGAAACTCTTCAACGGAATGATTTCATTTTTGGTAACCTACTATAGAACGATGACTTACAGATCAAGTTTCATTTGCACTCTGTCCATCCGTCAGTCTGTCAGTCAGTCTGTCAGTCATACTTTAGTTTTCCGGACTTTTTTTTGGAAATGCTTCAACCGAATGATTTCATTCTTGGTAACCTACTATAGAACAATGACTTACAGTTCAAGTTTGAGTTTCATGCTGATTGCATTATTCTTGTGTGAGTTATGGCCCTTGGAAATATGGAAAAGTGCCAAAATATCAGTTTTCTGGACTTTTTGGGGGAAATGCTTGAACGGAATTCATGCTGATCACATATAGGTTATAACATTTGTATAATTATTAATGCTCATTAGTCCGGTAGGGGACATTTTATTGCTTCAGCGATACGTGCGCTCTTGTTGGATTAGCTCCAGACACAGTATACACTTTTTAGACCCCTTGGGAGAGGAAAAAGTCCAATAAAAATAAAGACAAAAATCCTCAGGAAATTCCTGCAAACAAATATATTATTTGTCCACATTTCTATCTGTATATGAAATTTCATCAGTACACATGTATACCCATCAACAAAGAAGAAACAACATTTTCAATTTTTGTCTCCACTTTATTCCAGGCCTGTCAGTTTGAGGCAAATGGCTGTTTGGGTCGCATGGAGGTTACCTAAAATGAAAAACATGTGAACGAAACCAAACTGTCGCTGGGTCATACAAAATTTTCACCAAGTTGAATGATCTGGTACCTGTATGAATGAATGGTGGAATGATGTTGAGCATTAACCAATCATCAGCTGCATACAGTACAGTGGCCGTGGATTTGTTGTAATCCACACCTGAGCAGTTATGTCCATGCATCTGTTTACCAGGTAGTAAAAATCATCATTAGCAAAATTTTAATTAATGAAGCACCGGGTTGTACCCGGTGCTTCATTAATTAAATTTTTGATGATTATTCCTGTAATTAGTGTTTGGAATCTAATATTATTGCGTTCGTGGAAATATTGCCCACGCATGGAAAGTGACCAGTCCACGGCGACTGTACTGTAGGTGTTTGCATCTGCCTGAAATGTAGCTGCTCTGTTGGTGACTGGTTGATGCTCAACATCATTTTAAGCTGTTGGATAGGGCTGCACTGTATATCGATAAACCGATATATACCGGTATTCAAACTAATATCGATTAAATACCGGTGTAATTTAAAAAATATCAGTTTATCGTCATTATTTATTTACCCACAATTTAATTTTCAAAATGTCTGGCGTTTTTAACTGTAGTCCCGAATGAATAATATTATCCCTTTATCCAAGGAATCGTCTGCTTGTGCCCTCGTAATATACAAATTCAGCAGTTGAAAAAAATAAGTTTAGAAATTTCAACAAAACTATTTCATGAGACCCCCCCATTGGAACGAGCTCGTTGAACTTGTTCCAATGAGGGGGTTACATGATATAGTTTTCTTGAAATCTTTGGGGAAAATCTGATAAACAAATTTTGAAAGTAATAAATTTTTATATTGTCTGCATCGGGTAAAGGTTTTTCGAATCGCATCATCATGGCATGCTAATTCATTCTGACTGTGATGCCTCGAGTCTCGATTGTGGTGCTTGTGTTCATATATCTGAACAGTTTTCGATATACCGGTATACCGCGTTATTTTTTTGAATACCAATACCGGTATTCAGTTTTGAATATTGTGCAGCCCTACTGTTGGATCATCATAAGATGTAACGTAAGTACAAAATCAGGAACTGACAATAATTCATGTTTCTGCCTCTTATAGTGATTATAGATTTAGCATGCTAGCCGATGTCAAGATATTCATTTATTTATTTATTGGAGTTTAATGTCACATATTTCTGCACAATGGCCTTCATGACCATGACAGTTTTACGGGTGGAGGAAGCTGGAGTACCCGGAGAGAACCACCGAGCAACGGCGATCAACTGTCGGCTTCCCAACATACTAACTCCACACAAGCAGGGTTAGCATTGGTTGAAGACAAGTGCATCATTGACGTGCAGTACCCCTTAGTACACAGTGTCACCATGCCCCCACGTGGGCAATGGGGGGTGAAGTGTCTTGCCCAAGGACACAACGCAGTTGTTGCAGGTGGGATTCGAACCGAGGGCCTCTCGGCTTGCATCCTGCACCTCTACCTACTGAGCCACCACGCCCCCTAATGCCAAGATTAAACTATTATTGCTGCAACACGGCCTCTTTATTGTTCCTAAGGAGTCATCTTTATTCATCAGGATATTGCCCATACAGTTAAAACTAGAAGTCCTGTCATGAAATACGCACAAATTGCACGTTGATATGCGCGTTAATGTGCGCGTTATGGCCCAAGTAAAGCTATCAAATTCTGTACATATGGCCTGTGCACAAGCAATGTTTCCGCCAATGGACCTCCGGGTAACCCGGAGGTCCATTGGCAGAAACATTGCATGTGTTTGGTATGAGTAACCAGGAGAACCTGCCGTGCTTTGGATGCCATTCGATGTGGCAGTTGCGCGCAATTCCATCGCGCAATTAAGCCTAGATAAGCGCACTATGCGTGACAGGACTTCTAGTTTTAACTGTAGGAGCAAGGACTTGGCTATGATACAACAGTTCATATATCGGCATAGTTGTGATACATATATATTTAGGTTACCTTATGAGTTACCTGAATCAAGAACGAACAATAAGTAACCAAAGCTCAGGCCAGGTAAACGATAAATGGGTTACGCAAAATATTGAAAACAGCAGGCCTGTATTCTGGGCTTGGACCCGAACCCTGTCTACACTTTTAGTCTGTCCCCACAGCACACCAGAAAACTTCACTGTACTGATGATGTGTTTTCTTATAGACCTATCCTCAGGTAATAGTTAGATAGTATGCCCAAGTAAAGGGAGAAGTGTAGAAAGAGAAATCCATTTTAGACAAAAGCAGACGACAAACTGTTAGTTGTAGTTGTTGATATGATGTGTTCTTTATCTCCATTCCAGACTGCGTCTGCTTGATCTGCCTGACATTATCTCGTTTAATCTAGCACAAACATACATGAATGTAATGTATCTTGGACAACAATGGGTGAAAAATGGATTGATACATTTGCACAACAATGAAGGTGTTAAAAATCTAATAGTTGATATGGTACAGTCGCTGTAGACTACCATGCATGGACAGTGATGTCCACGCATGTGTTTACCAGGTTATAAATATCCAGTGGCGTCATGCCAACGGTGCACGGGAGGAGGGGAGGGGGGCAAATATCTTCGGTGAAGGCCTGGGAAGTGCCATTCCCGGCAATCTAGGAGGCATTTTTTGGGCATGCTACACACCAACCACGGCACTCCGCTTAGATGGTGGTACCAATCCCCCCTCACCCTCCCCCCCCCCCCCCCCCCCCCCAGGATTTTTCCCTAGCATAACGTGCCAGTAAATATCATCAGCTGCAAAATTTTAATTAATGAAGCACAGGGTTATACCCGGTGCTTCATTAATTAAATTTTTGATGATTATTCCTATAATTAGTTTTTAAAATCTAATATTATTGCGAGTGTGGAAATACTGCCCACCCTGTAGAAAGTAATTTATGGATTCAGAGAACATATTATAGTATGAGGTGGATGAAGATGACACTAATCTCACTCAGCCTCATTTTCAGTGTTTTAGTACCACACTGCGTGTGTTTTTCCAGTATGAGCACAGACATGGAAATAACTTGTGAACGATCGTTCAGGCTTCAAGTGGGTTATGTAACTTGTAAAATACATGAATGAATGACAGGTTACGACAAAGTAATACAACATTACATTATTAAATTACCAATCTACATATATAATGTTTTGACAAGGAAGACTTGACAATCGTTCGGAAATATCTCAACTCTTAGGTTGAATAGAATGATAAGCTGTTTCCGTCTCAAAAGAATTTCTGCCAAAATAAATATCCACAAGTTGGCACAATTAACGTGCATTCTAGCGTTGGCGTGTGCGCACATTAGTTGTTGATATTTCTTTGGGTTGAAATCATGTCAAGACATAAAACAGCATTTTTTCTATGGGTTACCACCATGCGACATACATGTAGCGTAACCTGCCACTGCGAACAGGTTACTATATAAGCCCTTTATTTCCATGCCTGCGAGCAGTATCACACTCCATCTGATACTAAAGGAGTGATTTGATGACCGAAGTCATGTCTGTAGCAGTGATAGGTACATATATATAATAAAGTCTACTACAGCAAGCATCTTAACACTTTACCCAACGAATCGCCCACATCCGCCTGTGTAATATGCAGATTCAGCATCTGAAAAAATATTATTTTTCGAAAAATTTCAACAAAACCATATCATGTGACCCCTCTTTTGAACGAGCTCGTTCCAAAGAGGTGTCATATGATATGGTTTTGTTGAAATTTTAAGAAAAAATTAAAAAAATGATATTTGAAATAATAAATTTTGAAATCGTCTGCATTTGGTAAAGGGTTAACAAGTTTTGAAGCAAAAATAAAATTTTCATATTTTGGAAAACTAATGCTGACACGATTATGAAATTTCATGATTGACTTTTGAAGAAGAAAAATCAGTTAAAGTTGACTTTAGTCTTACTCTGTGACAGCTAGAACAGGGACCGATCAGGACTATTTAAAATACGCTCTAGCCTCGGAGCTTATTTTTTCAATTCATGCGCCAGATTTAAATTTACGAAGTCACACTGCTGTTTGTAACACACACTGGAAGTATGTAATAGCTCTCATCATTTTCATTTAGTACACTATAGCAAACATTAATCTTCACTGTGGTTTCTGATCAAGTCTTGGCTGCCTAAATAGGCAGCCAAGACTTGATCAGAAACCATAGTGAAGATTAATGCTTTGTAATTAAGACTTGAAGTATTAACTTAAGCACTCTACAACAATGATAAATGATAATCATATATATAATACATGTAAGAGTGTCTCTCTCGATTATCCATCGAAAGAATATCAAAATATGATCTGAGAAGTTACGCGCCAACTGGGAAGCCTATTTCTGAGATTTAAGAGCCAGGTCCTGATGTTTCAGAACCAAATACGCACTGGCGCATGCCCAGGTCGGTCCCTGCTAGAAACAACTATGTTATTGGACTTCCAACCAAAAGGTCCACAGTACGATCCCTGCCAGGGTAACTGCATTGTGTCCTTGGGCAAGGCACGTCATCCCAATTGCCCACTTGGGGGCATGGTGGCACTGTGTAATGGGCGTACTGCACATCGATGGTGCACTTGTCTTCAACCAATGCTAACCTGCTTGTGCGGTGTTATGACTTTGGGGAGTTGACAGTTGCTTGTCATTGCTTGGTGGTTCTCTCCAGGTACTTCGGCTTCCTCCACCAGTAAAACTGACACGAGGTGACCCTGGCTGTCAAAAGTGTCATTAAATCCCAATAAATAAATAAATTAATAGAAACAACTATACATAAAACTATATTTTTGGTAATTAGTTCTTCGGGTTGGATATTCTGTAGGTGTGCAGGTGGGGACGTGGTGGCGTTATGGTAACCGGTTCTCGTCAGATCACCGAAGTTAAGCAACATCGGGGCCGGTTAGTCCTCGGATGGGTGACCGTCTGAGCGATCGATTTGGACTCCCGCGTTGTGTCCTTGGGCAAGGCACTTAACCCTGATTGTCCACATGAGGGCACGATGATGCCATGTACTGAGGCGTACTGCACGTCGATGGTGCGCCTGTCTTCAACCAATCTAACCCTGCCTGTGTGCAATGCGGAGTTACGATGTTGGAGAGCTGGCAGCTTCTCGTCATTGCTCGGTGGTTCTCACCGGGTACTCCGGCTTCCTCCACCCATAAAACTGTCATGGTCATGCTTAGCCATTGTGCATAAATATGTGACCTTAAACGCCAATAAATACTTTCTGGGGAAAATTCAATAGGCTCAGGCTTGGACCTAAGGTGGTCACGAGTCTAATAGCTGCATTGAGATTTAAGAAGACAATTTCACTGCTTGGCAAACTGAAAAGGGCAATTTTTTGTACTCCCATATTATCTAGAATGCCAGACCTGGTGTCATACGTTGTACATGTATCTTTACACTTCTTTCCTGTATCAATTTCAATTTTTTTTTGATATTCTACAGCCTCTTACACTTCTTACAAGCATGATGGGGAGGAGAGTAAAAACTAATAATTCATCAGTAAGGAGTGATGACAATGCATAATTATTGACTTTGAAATTGTAGATGATTATGGGTGTTTCCGACAATTAGACAACTTCTCAATTAATCATGACAGGTCTGTGGAAAACATTTATTGTGTGATGCTGTCGGTCATTTTAGATATTTGTGTGATTGTTTATTGGCTTTGAATGATACTTTCAACAGCTAGGGTCACACCATGTCAGACAGTTTTATGGGTGGAGGTTTCAACATGAGGAGACCCTGGCCGTTGAAAGTGTTGTTAAACTCCAATAAATAAAATTATAGGTGGAGGAAACCAGAGTACAGTGGCAAGCAACTGTTAAGACTGCAGCTTATCATTCACAAACAGGGTTAGCAGCAGTGAAAGCCAGTAAGTGCACCCTAGTGCACAGCACCACCCTAGTGCACAGCACCACCCCAGTGTGCAGCAGCACCCAAGTCTGCAGCACCACCCCAGTGCACAGCACCATCCTAGAGCAGCACAACCCTAGTGCAATTCACCAACCTAGTGCACAGTACCACCCTGGTGCAGTACCACCCTAGTTTGCAGCACAACCCCAGTGCACAGCACCACCCTAGTGCACAGTGCCAGCCTAGTGCACAGCACACCCTAGTGTGCAGTACCACCCTAGTGCGCAGTACAACCTTAGTGCACAGTAAAACCCAATTTAGTTAGGCGATAAAATGTGTTCTTTTTGTTGATACATGTAGTTGGCAAATGAATTTCTGAGTGTCCTTCTAATAATTGTTTTTTATAGACGGTAAGGCATGTAATAAACACAGAATGACATGCGTGTGTGAATGGGATAATCAATATGACACTTGTGTCATCGTGGAAGGATAAAACTCGAGGTCTGCGGCCTCTCGTTTTATCCTTCCGTGCTGACACTCATGCCATATCTATTAACCCATTCACACATTTATTGGCAACTTACTAGTATCGCTGGTCAAGATCAATCCGTCAATCTTTTGGTTTAACCCTTCACCCAACGCAGACGTTACCAAAATTCATTATTTTAAATATAATTTTTGAAAATTTTTCAAAAAATTTCAACAAAACCATATCATGTGACCCCCCTCATTGGAAAGAGCTCAATGAGCTCATTCCAATTAGGGGTCACATGATAAGGTTTTGTTGAAATATTTCGAAAAATTTAATTTTTTCAACTGCTCAATTTGCATATTACGCAGGCAGATGCGGGCGATTCGTTATGTAAAGGGTACAAGTCTGATGCTCTTACCACTGAGCCACCATGCTTTCATCATTTTAGGTAAGAAATTAACTGAGGTAATGAAGCTATATTAAATACATGTAAACTTACTGTGAGGATAGACAGATTCGCAGATTTAGCAAATATAATTGATGGAAACTTAAGTGATGAAGAGATAATGTCTTACAGTAGATGCTTTTATTGTGGAGAACAGTTGGTAGTGATGATCCTGTACATCTGTTACTGATGTCTACATATATATTGAGATGTAGGTGGTATAGCTGGCATATCTCATCATGTTATAAAGGTGAATGTTCAAGGAAAATTATTTCCACATTATTATAGGAATTTTTATTCTCATAATAGAACAACTGAATATAAAACATCTAACCAGAGGCAGCCAAACTTGATAAAAATGTGTGTGGGTAGGAAAAGGGTGCATGAGGGGTGATCCACTCAGTCACGAATAGTGCACTTATCTAGGCTTAATTGCGCGTTGGAATTGCGCACAATTGCCATATCGAATGGCATCCAAAGCACAGCAGGTTCTCCTGGTTACTCACAGCAAACACATGCAATGTTTCTGCCAATGGACCTCCGGGTTACCCGGAGGTCCATTGGCAGAAACATTGCTTGTGCAGAGGCCGTATGTACAGAATTTGATAGGTTTATTAGGGCCATAACGTATACATTAATGCACAAATCAACGTGCTATTTGTGCGCATTTCATGACAGGACTTCTAGTTTTAACCGTAGCATTAATAGAACTGTTGGATTCGATCATTGCCAATGTGGAGACGGATAGGCACAGACCTGAAAATAAGCAGTCTGACATTTGCAGAATGAGGTTCCCAGAGGGTGAATTTGCTGATGCTACCCCATACAGTGGGCCAGTTTATCCTCTGGGTACTTCTTTCTGTTTAGTTTTGAGACCGTGATACAGATTGAGGTTCACAGAGGGTAAATTTGGTGATGCTACCCTGCACAGGGTAGCACCACTAAATTCACCCTCTGGGGACCTCATTTTGCAGATAACAGTCTGCTTATTTTCTGACTTGGATAGGCAATAACAATGTGCTGCATAAACTCTCTTCCTCATGGTCCCCCTCCCCCCCCCCCCCCCCCCCCCCCATCCCAACTGATGCCAACATTGGATGCTGGGTGATGTTCAGGACTTGACCCTGCCTTGACTGACTCGTAAGAGATTAACTGATTTATTATGCCCCCGACCTCTGAAGGATGATTCGAGGGTGGTATCCAGTGAAGCCGTCGGTCCATCTGTACAAACGAACATTTTGCATTGTAACTTCAAAGCCATCAGTCGGATTTGAATCGCCTTCGGTATGTTGATAGACCCACATGAGGGAATTAATGTGCACCAGGAACAGTATCATGCAATAATGTTTCCCCGAGTTATGCCCCCTTTTTCACTCTTTTGACTTAAAAACTTTTTATCGACCTCCGTACTGCATGCATTCACTGCATGTTGGATTTGATTTATTCATGGTATGCTCATGGACCCACTTTGCAAAAGAACATCCACAAGTAACAGGGTCTGTCACAATATTTTTCTAGAGTTATGGGCCTTTTTCTACTTCAGTATGTTTTGGATTGTAATTTCAAAGCCATCTGTCGGATTTGGATCTCCTTTGGTATGCTGATAGGCCCACATGGGGGAATGGATTTGCACAAGGAATGGGTTCCGTCCAATAGTTTTTTCTAGAGTTATGGCCCTTTTCCACTCTTTTGACGTAGTAAGTTTTTCTGTCCCACAATACCTTTATAAGGCTGCATCGAACATGCCTACAGGTCGGATGTAGTGGCCCACACATTGTGTTATCTTTGTAATCACAGTTACAAACACTAATCTAACCCTTTGTTTTCCATAAGGAATTTTGTACAACAATAAGGCACCATGTTTGGATTTCAGGCTATACAATCATTGTCGTGATAATGATGCAGTACGTCACTTCTCTGGAAAATCACGCATAAAAACCTGAAAACGGAGCGTGTTTGTCATTCTAATGAGGGAAAGGTTATGGAAATTGGATAGAAAATTTTGTGAAAGTGATGGAAATGGGTTCTCAAAAAAAGTGTACTAACCATGTATCAGCCTTTTACATAACAACCATATTTGCCGTGGAGTGGTAGTAATTCACATGTGAGTGATGTCCACGCATGCCTGGTAATTAAAAGCATCATCAGCAAAAATTTAATTAATGAAGCACCGGGTTGTACCCTGTGCTTCATTACAGTTAAAACTAGAAGTTCTGTCATGAAATGCGCACAAATAGCACGTCGATCTGCGCGTTAATCTACGCGTTTTGACCATAGTAAGGCTATCAAATTCTGTGCATATGGCCTGTGCACAAGCAATGTTTCCGCCAATGGACCTCCGGGTAACCCGGAGGTCCATTGACAGAAACATTGCCTGTGTTTGCTAAGAGTAACCAGAAGAACCTGCCGTGCTTTGGATACCATCCGATATGGCAATTGCGCGAAATTCCTGCGTGCAATTAAGCCTACATAAGCGCACAGTTCGGGACAGGACTTCTACGTTTAACTGTAATTAAATTTTGATGAATATTCCTATAATTAATGTTTGGAATCGAATATTGGAGTGTCTGTAGAAATATTGCCCACCCGTGGAAAGTGACCAGTCTGCAGTGGTAGTACTGTAACAACCATAGCTAGCCTGAGTCATTTCTAATCAATTTTATTATCACATAATCACCATCAAGAGTTTATAATGGAAAATATCCTTGATCCTTTATCCAATGCAGGCGATATCAAATTTTATTATTTTAAATATCATTTTGTAAAATTTTTCAAAAAATTTCAACAAAACCATATCATGTGACCCCCTCATTGAAATGAGCACGACGAGATCGTTCCAATGAGGCGTCACATGATATGATTTTGTTGAAATTCTTTGAAAAATAATATTTTTTCAACTGCTTAATTTGCATATTATGCAGGCAGATGCAGCCGATTCATCGGTAGAGGGTTAACAACACATCTGATATGGGACCGACGTCAGGAGTCTATGTTGACATGGTAAAATTGTGAGTTGGTTTTGGAAATAGAATTGAATTAATCGTCTCTTATTTTCCATTAACTGTCAAACTGATACAAATAGCAAATGACAGACATTTCCTGAATAACTACAGTTAAAACTAGAAGTCCTGTCACGAATAGTGCGCTTATCTAGGCTTAATTGCACGTTGGAATTGCGCGCAATTGCCATATCTAATGGCACCCAAAGCACGGCAGGTTCTCCTAGTTACTCATAGCAAACACATGCAATGTTTCTGCCAATGGACCTCTGGGTTATCCGGAGGTCCATTGGCTGAAACATTGCATGTGCACAGGCCATATGAACAGAATTTGATAGCTTTACTTGGGCCATAACGCGTACATTAACGCGCATATCAACGTGCTATTTGTGCGCATTTCATGACAGGACTTCTAGTTTTAACTGTAAATTTTTCATTTGTGTCATGAAAACAAAGCTTATGACCCCCTCATTGGAATGGATTTGCCAAGCTCATTCCAGTGAGGTGCCATAAGCTATGTTTTTGAGGCAAAAATTAAAAAAAAGTAATAAAATTTGGCTAATGATTTTTATGCTCCACCAAAAAATTACAGGGAGCATATAGTCACTGCTTTGTCCGTCTATTCATCTACATGTATCCGTCCACAGCGATATCTCAGCAATGAGTGAATGGATTTCAATGAAATTTGGTATGAGGGATCCTTGTGACAATCTGCTCCTGCACATTTTATAAAAAAGTTGCCCGCATATTTTTCATCAGAGTTACTGTCCTTGCATTTCAAAGATGTGCCAAATTATTTCCCATGGCAGGGGGACCACAATTTTACAAATCTGCTTGTTAATTAACTACGTTGACTGTTAGGGAGCATCCATCAGTTTTACTGATATTCTTGTTGTGGACAGTACTGGCCAACTTTAGTCATTTCTTAGCTAGTAAATCTTTGACCTGATTCATTTTAACGAGCTGAGTACAGACATTTCGTATGAAATAGCAACACATTAAAGATCCTCTATTTATTTCTTTTCCAATTTTTTCCTGAAAAATATAATTTTTGCTGAGAAGTGCAGTGACTCAGTGGTTAGAGCATTGGACTTTAAATTGAAAGGTTGACATTTTTATCTTGACCGGCGGTAACAGTACATGTATTGTGTCCATGGACAAGACACTTAATCCATATTACCCTTGTTGGGGCATGGTGACATTGTCTTTTAAAGTGTACAGTGGACGGGTACTTTCCACAGGTGGGCAATATTTCCACAGATGCAATAATACTAAATTCCAAACACTAATTTAATTAATGAAGTACCAGGTACAACCCGGTGCTTCATTAATACAAATTTTCCTGCTGATGATTTTAATTACAGTTCGTGGAGAGTGTATTATCACTAAATCATCCACAGAGTGAAGATTCCACCCAAGCAATAATTGCAAATTTGTTGCAAAGCATAACCATCACAAGCAAAGTTTCAGCCAATGGACCTCCATGTTAAACCCAGAGGTCCATTGGCAGAAACATTACTTGTGTTTTTGTCGATGTGTACAAAATTTGAAAGTTATAGCTCGGGTAATAACTCCACTCCACGGGTGATTCAGTTACAATCCACTCTTCACATACTGTAAGTATCATTTGGGCAATTTTAACCATACTTTTCCTTTGTAAATGAAAAAAAAATATTTGTAAAGTTAAATATAAATGAATTTATCATCAGATCTAGTCTTGGCTGCTTCAAAGCAGCCATGATCAGATTTGATGAAAAATATCTTGAAAATACTCATTGTGTTAAGAGTTAAACCCCAATAAACAAACAAACGTAGCTTTTGGCTCTGCTTCGTTAGAATGAACTTGGCAGGCTCTCAAATCGTTAGAATGAACTTGTCAGGCTCTTTGTTAGCATTAACTTGTCAGACTCTTTGTTAGAATGAACTTGTCAGGCTCTTCGTTAGAATGACCTTGTCAGGCTCTTCATTAGAATGAACCTGTCAGGCTCTTCATTAGAATGAACTTATCAGGATCTTCATTAGAATGAATTTGTCAGCCTCTTTCAGATGAGGACTAGTAAGCTAGATTTTGAATGTTCCATGTGAAACATCCTCCAGTACAGTTGCCATGGACTGGTTGTATTCCATGCATGGGCAGTGATGTCCACATGTACATTTACCAGGTAATAAAAATCATCAGCAGCAAAAGTTTAATTAATGAAGCACCGGGTTGTACCTGGTGCTTCATTAATTAAATTTTTGATGATTATTCCTATAATTAGTGTTTGGAATCTAATATTATGGCGTCTGTGGAAATATTACGGTAGATATCAAATTTGGAGAACCTGTTTTCACATTCAGTTATTTTCATTAATCTGCATGCCCCTGGAACAAAAATAAATAAATAAATAAACTGAACTATCAAGAAAGTGCATCAATGCTTTTTTTGCTGTTCAGTTTTGTTTTTGATTCCTTCAGATTTGTTGTTCCTGGATTTTAGAATTTTGGTTTATTTATAAATTTCCATATCATTTACAATTACTAACAGAGAACATAAAGGGCAAGTTTTTTGCACTGATTGGCAACAGACAAGTTAAGTGTTTATCATGATTAAGAGTTGAGTTGAGTGGAAGCTCACAAAGTTTTGATATACTTTGGTATGAAGAGTGTAATTAAACTATTTAGTTTGCTGCTGTGTAAATTGCCAGGACTGTTTACCCTAACAGATAACACAGCTTCACAGTGTTCTCTCTCACAACATTTATTAACTCTTAAAGTCTCTGATTAATTTTAAAATAATATCTGGGGGCATGGTGGCTCTGTAGGTAGAGGTGCAGGCTACAAGCCGAGAGGTCCTCAGTGCGGACCTAACCTGTGGCAACCGTATTGTGTCCTTGGACAAGACCCTTCACCCCCATTAGCCCACGCGGGGAGGGGGGAGGGGGTATGGTGGCGCTGTGTACTGAGGCATATTGCACATCAGTGGTGCATCTGTCTTCAACTAGTGCTACAGTTAAAACTAGAAGTTCTGTCACGAATAGTGTGCTTATTTAGGCTTAATTGCGCGTTGGAATTGCATGCAATTGCCATATCGAATGGCATCCAAAGCACAGCAGGTTGTCTTAGTTACTCATAGTAAACACATGCAATGTTTCTGCCAATGGACCTCCGGGTTACCCGGAGGTCCATTGGCTGAAACATTGCTTGTGCACAGGCCATATGTACAGAATTTGATAGCTTTACTTGAGCGATAACGCATACATTAACACGCATATCAATGTGCTATTTGTGCGCATTTCATGACAGGACTTCTAGTTTTAACTGTAACCATGCTTGTGTGGAGTTAGTATGTTGGGGAACTGACAGTTCTCGCTGTTGCTCTGTGGTTCTTTCCGCGTACTCAGGCTTCCTCCACCCTTAAAACTGTCATGGTCATGATTCGCCATTGTACAGAAATATATGACCTTAACCCTTTGAACCCTAGTGGCCATTTTTTCGACCAGGAACATGATACGTTATAACCTCATTAAATAGGATGGCTGTTCAGTAAATGTGTGGAGGTAGACCAATCAATATTTTTAACCCTTTACCCAGCGCAGACGATATCAAAATCTATTATTTTAAATATAATTTTTTAAAAATTTTTCAAAAAATTTCAACAAAACCATATCATGTGACCCCTCATTGGAACGAGCTCAACGAGCTCGTTCCAATGAGGGGTCACATGATATGGTTTTGTTGAAATATTTTTAAAAATTGAATTTTTTCAACTGCTCAATTTGCATATTACGTGGGCAGATGCGGGCGATTCATTAGGTAAAGGGTTAACATGCAGCTCTGAGGCTGATTGATTGATTGGTCTACCCCAAATAATGAATATGGAATATGCTAATTGCTGCCATTGAACTGGTATGGAAGATACCACTAGAGTTCAAAGGATAAAAACACCAGTAAATAAAGGATTACCATATTTTCTACCTACAGGGATTCCTTTAAGTATCTACAGGAATTGCTACTGCTCTGATAAGATCAGTATCTGACATCATCTTCTGGAAAGCTCCAGAAAATGATGTCAGCTTCTGGTCTTCCCTTTACCCAACGCAGACGGTATCAAAATTTATTATTTTAAATATATAATTTTTTCAAAATATTTCAACAAAACCATATCATGTTACCCATTGTTGGAACGAGCTCGATGAGCTCGTTCCAATGAGGGGTCACATGATATGGTTTTGTTGAAAAATAATATTTTTTCAACTACTAATTTTGCATATTTCGCGGGCGGATGCAGCTGATTCATTGGGTAAAGCGTTAACAGCGTAGGAAGAGTAAGATACATAGTTTATAGTGATTATCCTACAACTTATTTTGATTTCTACTGTACTGTACATGTACATGGAGTAAGTTAACTCAAGTATCATCCTCATGTTATCTGCTCAATTCAGATGTAAAATTTCTTAAACTGTGTATGTTTTTCCCCATCCAAAACAAATTCCAAATTGAAACCCCTGTGACACAAATTTTCCCAATCACATGGGCCCTGGATTCTTTCCAAAAGAGGGCAGAATAATCCCTGGCCCATATACATTCACTCAACTAGATACAGACCTTGAAATAATGTGCTCTTACTGTGTGGTATCGCCCAGCACTGAAATATCTTGAACAGTAAACCTCATACCGATATTTCAATAAACTTGATAGACTACTTTATACAGTATGGCCACCATGGACTGGTCACTTTCCATGAGTGTGTAATTTTGCCAGGGATGCAATAATATTAGATTCCAAACACAAGTTATAGGAATAAACATCAAAATTTAATTAATGAAGAACTGGGTGCAACCTTGTGCTTAATGAATCACACTCTTGCTGATGATGATTTTTATTACTTGGTAAACCCATGTGTGGATATCACAGCCCTCACATGGATATCACTGCCCTCACTGAAATATCACTGCCCTCACGTGGATATCACTGCCCTCTCGTGGATATCACTGTCCACATGTGGATATCACTGCCCTCACGTGGATATCACTGCCCTCACATGGATATCACTGCCCTCATGTGGATATCACTGCCCTCATGTGGATATCACTGCCCTCATGTGTGCGGATATCACTGCCCTCATGTGGATATCACTGCCCTCATGTGGATATCACTGCCCATGCAGATATCACTGCCCACGCAGATATCACTGCCCTCACGTGGATATCACTGCCCTCACGTGGATATCACTGCCCTCATGTGAATATCACTGTCCACATGCAGATATCACTGCCCTCACATGGATATCACTGCCCTCACGTGGATATCACTGCCCTCACATGGATATCACTGCCCACACGTGGATATCACTGCCCTCACATGGATATTACTGCCCTCATGTGGATATCACTGCCCTCACGTGGATATCACTGTCCACATGTGGATATCACTGCCCTCACATGGATATCACTGCCCACAAGTGGATATCACTGCCCTCACATGGATATCACTGCCCTGACATGGATATCACTGCCCTCACATGGGTATCACTGCCCACACGTATTTCACTGCCCTCACATG
Organism: Pictodentalium vernedei; assembly: GCA_031216915.1. Classification (NCBI taxonomy): domain Eukaryota; kingdom Metazoa; phylum Mollusca; class Scaphopoda; order Dentaliida; family Dentaliidae; genus Pictodentalium; species Pictodentalium vernedei. The sequence continues at coordinate 4,612,612 of CM062288.1, read as the reverse complement.
GATATCACTGCCCTCACGTGGATATCACTGCCCTCACATGGATATCACTGCCCACACGTGGATATCACTGCCCTCACGTGGATATCACTGCCCTCCCGTGGATATCACTGTCCACATGTGGATATCACTGCCCTCACATGGATATCACTACCCTCACATGGATATCACTGTCCTCATGTGGATATCACAGCCCTCATGTGGATATCACTGTCCACACGTGGATATCACTGCCCTCACATGGATGATATCACTGCCCTCACATGAAAATCACTGTCCACACGTGGATATCACTGCCCTGACATAGATATTACTGCCCTCAAGTGGATATCACTGTCCACACATGGATATCACTGCCCTCTCGTGGATATCACTGCCCTCACGTGGATATCACTGTCCTGACATGGATATCACTGCCCTCACAGGGATATCACTGCCCTCACGTGGATATTACTGCCCTCATGTGGATATCACTGCCCACACGTGGATATCACTGCCCTCACGTGGATATCACTGCCCTCACGTGGATATCACTGCCCTGACATGGATATCACTGCCCTCACAGGGATATCACTGCCCTCACATGGATATTACTGCCCTCATGTGGATATCACTGCCCTCACGTGGATATTACTGCCCTCATGTGGATATCACTGTCCACACATGGATATCACTGCCCTCACATGGATATCACTGCCCTCATGTGGATATCACTGCCCTGATATGGATATCACTGCCCTCACAGGGATATCACTGCCCTCACGTGGATATTACTGCCCTCATGTGGATATCACTGCCCACACGCGGATATCACTGCCCTCACATGGATATCACTGCCCTCACGTGGATATCACTGCCCTGACATGGATATCACTGCCCTCACAGGGATATCACTGCCCTCACGTGGATATTACTGCCCTCATGTGGATATCACTGCCCTCACGTGGATATTACTGCCCTCATGTGGATATCACTGCCCACACGTGGATATCACTGCCCTGACATGGATATCACTGCCCTCACAGGGATATCACTGCCCTCACATGGATATTACTGCCCTCATGTGGATATCACTGCCCTCACATGGATATCACTGCCCTCACATGGATATCACTGTCCTCACAGGGATATCACTGCCCTCACGTGGATATTACTGCCCTCATGTGGATATCACTGCCCACACGCGGATATCACTGCCCTCACGTGGATATCACTGCCCTCACGTGGATATCACTGCCCTGACATGGATATCACTGCCCTCACAGGGATATCACTGCCCTCACGTGGATATTACTGCCCTCATGTGGATATCACTGCCCTCACGTGGATATTACTGCCCTCATGTGGATATCACTGCCCACACGTGGATATCACTGCCCTGACATGGATATCACTGCCCTCACAGGGATATCACTGCCCTCACATGGATATTACTGCCCTCATGTGGATATCACTGCCCTCACGTGGATATTACTGCCCTCATGTGGATATCACTGCCCACACGTGGATTAGGACCACTCTATGGTGACTGTACTGTATTACCATTATTCTGCAATAATTAAGGTTTCAGTAATGTGCATTTGTAAACTGAGTAAAAAAATCTTGTAATCGATCTAAGAGTTACTTCAAAATCCACTGATTTCTACACATTTATAGGCCTTTTGTAATGGATCTTACAGTACAGTCACCGTGGATTGGTCGTAATCCATCCGTGGACACTGATGTCCACGCATCTATTTACCAGGTAATGAACAATCATCACCATCAAAATTTTAATCAATGAAGCACCGGGTTGTACCGGGTTGTACCCGGTGCTTCATTGATTAAATGTTTGATCATTAATCCTATAATTATTGTTTGGAATCTAATATTATTGCATCCGTGGAAAGTGATTAGTCCACGGTGGCTGGACTGTAGAATTACACCCAACATCCACTGAATTACACACATTAAAAGACATTTTTACCTCAATACATCCAGAGTGAACATTTAATCTGAGCTCTGTCAAACAAGATATAATAGATGGGATATGACCCAAATGAGCTATAAGCTTACTGTCAAATCCCAACAGAACTCAATGTCTATTACAATTTTGATATATGTTACACTGTGTTTTGTTGTTTACTGTTTTTGCTGTTGTCAGATTTCCAGTGTTAATGTAACATTTTGTTATTTACTGTTTTTGCTTTTGTCAGATTTACGGTGTTAATGTAACATATAACATTGTATATTGAATAAATATTGTTTAAACTAAGATATAATAGAGTAAGAACTTATTTTAGAAGACAGAAAAATGTCCCAATTAATTACAGTTAAAACTAGAAGTCCTGTCACGAATAGTGCGCTTATCTAGGCTTAATTGTGCGTTGGAATTGCATGCAATTGCCATATCGAATGGCATCCAAAGCATGGCAGGTTCTCATGGTTACTCATAGCAAACACATGCAATGTTTCTGCCAATGGACCTCCGGGTTACCCGGAGGTCCATTGGCTGAAACATTGCTTGTGCACAGGCCATATGTACAGAATATGATAGCTTTACTTGGGCCATAACGTTCACTTCAACGCGCATATCAACGTGCTATTTGTGCGCATTTCATGACAGGACTTATAGTTTTAACTGTATATACTCCATATCTGACATTGGATGGGAGTGTGGCAGCATTGAATTCAAATTGAAAAGTCCATGGTTCAATCCCCACCAGGGGTAATTGCATCGTGTACTTAAGTAAGACACTTGATCCCGATTCCCTACATGAGGACACGGTGGCACTGTGTACTAAGACATACTGCACATTAATGGTGCACTTGTCTTCAACTAATACTAATCCTGCTTGTGCAGATCGATTTAGTACATTAGAGAGTTTGACAGTGCTGCTGTATGGTAGTTCTCTCTTGCTTCCACCACCTGTAAAATTGCCCAATACGAGGTGGTCCTGGCTGTCAAAAGTGTCATTAAACCCCAGTCACAAAAATAATCTCACACTGCACTAAGTTCAGGTTATTATAATCATAGTTATACAGTGAGGGGGCGGGGGGGGGGGGGGGGGTGCTGTGGCATTGCGGTAACCGGTTCTCATCAGATCACCGAAGTTAAGCAAAGTCAAACCCGGTTAGTCCTCGGATGGGTGACCGTCTGAGCGATAGAAGCAGACTCCTGTGTTGTGTCCTTGGGCAAGTTACTTAACCCCCAATTGTCCATATGGGGGCCTGATAACGCTGTGTACTAAGGCATACTGCACATGGATGAGCATGTCTTCAACCAGTCTAACCCTGCCTGTGCTGCAGTGCGGAGTTACAATGCTGCAGAGCTGGCAACTGCTCGTCGTTGCCCGGTGGTTCTCTCCGGGTACTACTCTGGTTCTGGTTTCCTCCACCCATAAAACTGTCTCAGTCATGATTAGCCAGTGTGTTTAAGTATGTGACCTTAAACACCATTAAATAAATAAGTTGCACAGTGGAGCACATTTAATTGGATATCTCTTAACTGAATAACCCTGTTAATTGAATATAATTTCCCAACATAAAACCATTTACCATACTTCCAGAACAATTTGACCTGTTAATTGAATTTTGGTTATACTGAGTAAACTCCTGTTAATTGAATAAAAAATCTTGTAACCTGTTGAGAAATTACCCTGACTCTCCCCAGTTTTCCTTTGTTTAGACCTATTTGACCTCAGTACATCCAATACAAGCATTTAATCTATTATATCTTGTTTGACAGAGCTCAGTTTATCTCTAGAATACCTAAAAGAGACACAACCCTGTTCATTGAATACCCCTGTTAATGGAATAATTTTCATTGGCAAAGTGGCTATTCAATTAACAGGGTTCCAGTGTATTGCAAATCCATTCCAAAGCTTTCTGTAAAAATTGCAGAATGAGGAAGAAAAATGATTTATTACATGTTCTGTACTGCAATTCTGGGAACGCTTGTACAGTTAAAACTAGAAGTCCTGTCACGAACTCTGCGCTTATCTAGGCTTAATTGCGCGTAGGAATTGCGCGCAATTGCCATATGGAATGGCATCCAAATCACGGCAGGTTCTCCTGGCTGCTCATAGCTAACACAAGCAATGTTTCTGCCAATGGACCTCCGGGTCATCCGGAGGTCCATTGGCTGAAACATTGCTTGTGCACAGGCCATATGTACAGAATTTGATAGCCTTACTGTGGTTATATACCACGTAGATTAACGCGCAAATCGACATGCTATTTGTGCGCATTTCATGACAGGACTTCTAGTTTTATCTGTATTATGACTACTGTATAAATGTCTTTACACTTGCATTACAGGACTGAGACAGTGGAAATCGTATCCCTGTTCATCATAGATAATTATATTCCTTCCTCAATTATCCCAAGAGAAATGTCTGTAAGATTTTTGTGTATACATAACTGACTGTATTCCAACACAACCTCGTTATAAGATATACCTGACATTACCTTAATTGCTGGCATATCTACAGTCAGTATCTACCAGTGAGCGTTTATTTCTACTTAACATGAGTGTAATTTAGTCAGGAAGCTAACTTCAACCAATGATAAATTTAACGGTGTCACTGCTGAAACTGAAGTCTAGAAATTGTGGCTTAAAATAGACATCCAGATTTATTTATTTATTTATTTATTTATTTATTTATTTATTTATTTATTTGAGTTTAACAACACCTTCAACAGGCAGAGTCACCTCATGTCAGATACAGTTGAAACTAGAAGTCCTGTCATGAAATGCGCACAAATAGCATGTTAATATGCGCGTTAATGTACACGTAATGGCCCAAGTAAAGCTATCAAATTCTGTACATATGGCATGTGCACAAGCAATGTTTCAGCCAATGGACCTCCGGGTAACCCAGAGGTCCATTGGCAGAAACATTGCATGTGTTTGCTATGAGTAACCAAGAGAGCCAGACGTCCTTTGGATGCCATTTGATATGGCAATTGCGCGCAATTCCAACGCGCAATTAAGCCTAGATAAGTGCACTATTCGTGACAGGACTTCTAGTTTTAACTGTAGATATACGGGTGGAGAAAGCCTTGGTACCCAAAGAGAACCTCCGAGCAATGGCGAGCAACCGTCTCCCCCAAAATACTAACACTGCCGAAGCAGGATTAGCATTGGTTGAAAACAAGTGTACCATCGATATACAGTACGCCTACAGTTAAAACTAGAAGTCCTGTCATGAACTGTGTGCTTATCTAGGCTTAATTGCGAGTAGAAATTGCACACAATTACCATATCAAATGGCATCCAAAGCATGGCAGGTTCTCCTGGTTATTCATAGCAAACACAGGCAATGTTTCTGCCAATGGACCTCTGGGTTACCCAGAGGTCCATCGGCTGAAACATTGCTTGTTTTGATAGCCTCACTATGGTCATAACTCATAGATTAATGCGCAGATCGACATGCTATTTGTGTGCATTTTATGACAAGACTTCTAGGTTTAACTGTAAGTACACAGTGCCACCATGTCCCCACATGGGCATTCGGGAATAACCCTTTACATAATGCCGACAATATCAAAATTTATTAATTTAAATATCGTTTTTTAATTTTTTTGGAAAACTTTCAGCAAAACCATATCATGTGACTCCATCTTTGGAACGAGCTCAATGAGCTCGTTCCAAAGAGGGGTCACATGATATGGTTTTGCTGAAATGTTTCGAAAAATAATATTTTTTCAGCTGCTGAATCTGCATATTATGCGGGCGGATGCGTGCGATTCGTTGGGTAAAGGATTAGCATTGGTTGAAAACAAGTGCACCATCGATGTACAGTATGCTTCAGTACACATTGCCACCATATCCCCACATAGGCATTCAGGATCAAGTGCCTTGGACACAATGTAGTTACCTTAGGCAGGGAGTGAACCGTGGACTAGGGCTGCAATGATTTGGATGTTCACGATGCGATGCGCATCATAATTGTTTGTTCATGATGCAATGTGCATCATGATGTGACTAGGGCTGCAATGATTTGGATGTTGACGATGTGATGCACATCATGATCATGATATGACTAGGGCTGCAATGATTTGGATGTTCACGATGCGATGTGATGCGCATCACAATTGTTTGTTCATGATGCGATGTGCATCATGATGTGACTAGGGCTGTAATGATTTGGATGTTCACTACCGGTATGTGATGTGCATCACAATTTTTGTTCATGATGTGATGTGCAACATGATGTGACTAGGGCTGTAATGATTTGAATGTTCACTATGTGATGTGCATCACAGTTGTTTGTTCATGTTGTGATTTTCATCATGATGTGATTAGAGCTGCAATGATTTGGATGTTCACGATGCGACGTGCATCACAATTGTTTGTTCATGATGTGATGTGCATCTTGATGTGACTAGGGCTGTAATGATTTGGATGTTCACGATGCGATGCGCATCACAATTGTTTGTTCATGATGTGATGTGCATCATGATGTGACTAGGGCTGTAATGATTTGGATGTTCACGATGCGATGCACATCACAATTGTTTGTTCATACAACATGGCAAAGTTCTGATGTTGTAAGATCAGTATGTTTAGTAGAATGCTAATGACAAAGTACTTATTTAATTAATATGGTTCCAAGCCTGAAGATAATTTCCATTGTGCTCCCTGACAAAATGTTAGACACGAAATGAATCATGTCTGACATTTAAGAATGATGTTAGAAAATGGACTTCGAATATTTGAAATAGTCTTTTTGGTGTACCGTACATATACCTTCATCTTAAAACGATTAAGAATTCATCCAATCATACCTTGTTTGATAGGGCTCGATGAGCCCTGTCAAACAAGGTATAATTGGTTACATTCTGAATTGAGACTGAATTACCCTTCAGACAAAATTTAGGTGCATGTGTGGCTGTATCATATTGTGTTCCTCCACATGTTGCTAATATTGATGAGTTGTGTACATTGCACAGTCGCTTTCTTCATACCACCCAACTTGCCAGGACCAGAACTCACAATAATCATTAATTTTAGGCCTGCTTACAAGTACATATACTTCTGCACTTTGATTTCCAGCATGCATGATGTTCTGATCACTGAACTTTGATGATAATTTTGGCATCAGACATTTTGACTGATGATTTTAAACCTCAGTCAGACATTGGCCTTTTTGTACCTGACATTGTCCTTGTCTGACCACTTATTTTCTGGTATGTATTGTTCTACTGTACATGTATTTGTAACTAGCTTGGTTTAAGCTGACTGTGGGGGCACGGCAGCATTGCGGTAACCAGCTTTCATCAGATAACCGAAGTTAAACAATGTTGAGCCCAGTTAATCCTCGGATGGGTAACCATCTGAGCGATCGATTCGGACTCCCGCGTTGTCTTCTTGGGCAAGGCACTTAACCCTGATTGTCCACATGGGGGCATGATTATGCTGTGTACTAAGGCATACTGCCGCTGATGGTGTGCATGTCTTCAACCAACCTAACCCTGCCTGTGCTCAGTGCAGAGTTACGATGTTGGGGAGTTGGCAGCTGCTGATCGTTGCTTGGTGGTTCTCTCCGGGTACTCTGGCTTCCTCCACACTTAAAACTCTCACAGTCGTGATTAGGCATTGTGCACAAATATATGACCTTTAACACCAATAAATAAATTTTATAAAAGCAGAGTGTACTGGAAACAGCAATATGGTCACTGACTTTCACTTGTTCTGTGCCATTTTCAAATTAGTCATGACATTTAGTGAGCGCAATAGGTCTCACAGAACTAAATATTTTCCCATAGGCGACCATTCGTTCAGGTGGAAAAAAATATGATCGCATCACTTTAATTTTGGCATTCAATTATCTCTGTCAAGTATAGCCCTTCAGACAACTTTTTCTGATCTGAAAACAGGGGGTCATGCAACAAATAATAGAGAAAAACTGACACAAAGGGAAGTACCGGTCACGTGCACATATTTTTCAGGGAATTCCCTACAAAAACACACAAAAAGTAAATTGTATTTTTTAGGTCCAAAAGTCATCAAATCACCCTCTTTTTTATCAGGAATATTCAACAATAATGCAAGATGTCAATAGAATGTTTCAAACTTTTATTGAAACAACGGATTTTCCCAAGGCTGTTTATTTTTAGAGATTGCATCATTTCCGAGTGTAACATTTTAAGGCGGTTCACTCTAATTTCAATATTTAGTTCCGCGATACCAATATACAAAAATATTTGTTGAATGTTTTGCTCATTTTATGCAATTTATACTGCAACTAGTACTTTCTACCTGCTGGTGTAAATTAAAAACACCTGGAATTTTCACAAGAAACTTGAACATCATATTAGTTACATGCAATTAATAATAGCAGATGTTTCCTTTGCAACTGTAAGCATTAATAACACAGGACAGCTGCTGTCAAAAACATACTTTACTCAACTGCATTTTGAGCTGTGTGGTTTTGAAATTTTAGTTTTGGTTATGTTGGAAAACTTGGTTTTCCTGTTTTTATTTTCAGATTTTTAAATGACCGAAAACAATTCAGTAAATGTACATATATGAGTACAAGACCCCCAAAAAGGCTTTGGGTTCTCAAGCAATACAGTTAAAACTAGAAGTCCTGTCATGAAATGCGCACAAATAGCATGTTGATATGCGCATTAATGTACGCATTATGGCCCAAGTAAAGCTATCAAATTCTGTACATATGGCCTGTGCACAAGCAATGTTTCAGCCAATGGACCTCCGGGTAACCCGGAGGTCCATTGGCAGAAACATTGCATGTGTTTGTAACCAGGAGAACCTGCCGTGATTTGGATGCCATTCGATATGGCAATTGCGCGTAATTCCAACGTGCAATTAAGCCTAGATAAGTGCACTATTCGTGACAGAACTTCTAGTTTTAACTGTACCTCATTAAAATACCCCTCTTGTTGAACTTTTTTTATTGGCTCTCAGTTTCTTTCAAAATTTATATAAAATTGTGAGACTGTAAAATTTTACAGCTTTTGATTAACTGATTGAGGGCTAAATTATTTTTGGTGGTCTGAATATGTTCATCTATATTTGTTTTATTACAGGCACCACTCCCACAGCCACTCTCCAATGATTTGTACTAAAACAAATTTATATAAACGAAATATTATTTGTATTTGACTGAATATGAAACATGGGTGTCTTCCCACTAGACCAATTCCCTTTAGACCAATTCCCTTTAGGCCAATTCCCAAAAGACCAATTCCCAAAAGACCAGCTACTTACTGTTATTGATTAAGGGTTGATTAATGATAATTAAGAAAACATTTATTTACTGATAAGCTCTTTATTTGATAAAAAATATTGTGGTATATTTTGTCCGCTAAGAGCAAGAAGGCTTTGCAATGCTAATGCATTGCAAAGCCATCTTGCACTCAAGGGATAAATTTATCATTTTTTTTCACTTTGGTAAAATATCAGATATAAACCATTTAATTGTTATTTGTTTTCAGTTTACATTTATTATAAAAAGAAGGCATGCGGCAGCCAAAAGGACCATGCAGGAGGGCCTGAGAAATGGATATTTAATTTTTTTATGCCTAACTGGTGGAATGATGAAGTTTTCTTTGCTGTAAATACCTTAAAAAAAATAAATAAAAAAATAAATAAATTGCTTCCATCCATAAAACTCTCAGACACAATATCACCCTGAAGGATGAAAGTAGTGTCAAACAGTAATTGATAAATGAATATTTGTAATCCACCCTTTATGTACTCAGCAGGATTCACCTGTGAAACTTTCTCCTGAAAATATTCATTTCAAGTTCTTGAGTGGAGCCATTATCAATAGCATTCAACTGTTGGCACTGAAGGATTGCCATCACCAAGATATATAATGTATTAACTGCTTACTTGTCAGATACAATCTTAACAGTTAGACTGAGTTAACATGGTGTAGACTGAAGGAATTTATCTCCTGCATGTAACATTGGTCTGTTGAGGAAGTAGAGTGGAACCCACTTATTTGTATATCCCTTAATTGAATAACCCTGTTGAATATAACTTCCAAACACAAAACTATTTACCACACCTTTAATAAATATAAACTTGACCTGTTGATTGCATATAGGGGAGCAAGGTGGCTCAGTGGACTTCTATGCTAGAGGTCCCAAGTTCGATCCCCGTCCGGGACGACCCGCGGTGTGTCCTTGTCCTTGGACAAGGCACTTTATCCCCGTTGCCTACATGGGGGCACGATGACACCATGTACCAAGGCATACTGCACGTCAATGGTGCACATATCTTCAGCCGCTGTAACCCTGCTTGAGCGGAGCTTGATCACAGGGGTCTCTCAAGACAGGTGGTCACTCACAACAGTGGTCTCTCAAGACAGGTGGTCACTCACAACAGTGGTCTCTCAAGACAGGTGGTCACTCAAAACAGGGGTCTCTCAAGACAGGTGGTCACTCACAACAGTGGTCTCTCAAAACAGCTTTTACTGTACAGGCATTTACAGTTTATACTAGAAGTCGTGTCACAAATTGTGCGCTTATCTAGGCTTAATTGCGCGTAGGAATTGCGTGCAAGTGCCATATCGAATGGCACCCAAAGCACGGCAGGTTCTCCTGGTTACTCATAGAAAACACAGGCAATGTTTCTGCCAATGGACCTCCGGGTTACCCAGAGGTCCATTGGCTAATACGTTGCTTGTGCACAGACCGCATGTACACAATTTGATAGCCTTACTATGGTCATAATGCGTAGATTAACGCGTAGATCAGCGTGCTGTGTGTGCGCATTTCAGGACAGGACTTTTAGTTGTAACTGTACATGTCTTACATGATCGTACTTCTGGTTATTAACTGGTAGAGTGCTAAATTATTTTTGATCATCAATATTTGATCACATGTCTTGGTTTTGTAACAATTTATGGGAGAGTGCCTACAGGCACTCTCCCATAAAATGTAACAAACCAAATCAATACACACCAAATAATTTTCCTTCCAAGATAATATAAAATATATCCACTGTGTATCGTGCCTTTATGTTGTGAGACCTGCACTTTAAAGTAAAGCCCAAATATGGGCTTCCAGCACTCTACCAGTTAAGACCATTCAGGCAACATGATAACGCTTGGCCAGTCAAGTGCTGGAGAATAACAGTAGATTCACACTTTTGGGGCAAGAAATAATGTTCAACCGACTTCCGAAAATGGTCACTGACCAATTACCGGTTGTTATACCCTCACTTTCGAAGAAAATTGGGGCATACTGGATTACATGCGTCCGTCCGTCCATCCACCTGTCTGTCCATCCATCCATCTGTCTGTGCATCCGTGTGTGAGTCTGAGAATATTCATAACTTAAGTAAATTATTATTTTTTATAATGTTTGTTGGTCATAGGGATGCCCACACTAGTTATTTTTCTTTTTATTATTTTTTTTATTACTTATTCACTTAGAAATTGTGTCCGTCCAAGCCAAATTTAGTCTGTTCAGCCTGTATCTCGAGTATCAAATGTTCTATTACAATGAAATTTGCCATGAACACTGCTTATGGTATAGGCTTTAAAAAAAGGTTTCAACGATATTTCTCACGTTCTCCTTTTTAGAGTTATCCTAATTGTAGGAAATAGACATTACTATCTGTATCCCAGGTATGGGTTATCAGATTTCAGTGAAATATGGCATGCAGTTTGCCTATGACAAAGGCTTCTGCCTCATTGCATAAAACTTCCAAACACCAAACAATTTACCATACCTTTTGACTTAGACATTTTTGGAAATTGTTGAAAACTTCGAAGAAAATGGAATGGTGGGGTGGGGGCTGGTATACTGGATTGTGTCCGTCCATCAGTGTATCCGTCCGTCAGTCCGTACGAGAATATTCATAAATAATATTTGTTGATCATAAGTATGCCCACACTAGGCGGTACACCATGTGGGGGTATGCACCGACGGAAGTCCAGCTCTTGTTTGAGCTCACAATCGGCCAATTCTGATGCCGATTCTGATTGAAATACCTTGCATTACTGGACAAGTCGGGGCTTGAAAGAACTACATTAAACTGAACATTTTTCACAGTGTCAAACTTCAACTTCGTTGACTAGGGTCGCAGTAAAATTACCAGTTGCGCACACTTGGCAGTAAAAGTGGCTCTCAGACTGGTAATTTTAAAACGATTTGAGTCAATGGAGTGCAACATTCACTTTTCCGGTATGAATTGGCGATTGCCACAGATACGCTCAATTGTAAGCTTTACATGTCGTTTAACTTGTATATCTCATAAAGGGGCATCTAGAGAGATTAAGAATACACATTGTGGTTGTTTCTCAACTTTTTTGATTGGTATCATTGGCACCATTTTACATTAACAATTCAACAATTGCAGAAGATAATAAAATGTGGTTAATTTGGCAACAGTCAGTTGAACCGATGTTGCAGGAGCCATTGCCATTGTCATCCAATTGTCCACAATCGGCCGTTCGCATAGATTTAAATTTTTGTAACCACTATGTGAACGAAACGAGCATTCTCATCAAATTTTGCACACATTTATTTATTTATTTTCCCTGTGGGAACTCCGGGAAGTGAAACAGTGCCTGTTCACTGCAGCAAACAGGCTCTGCTTTACTGGTAAAATAAGACCCAGTCACCAATACTTGGGAGGTGAAAACCCTCTCTAAAATGGGCAACATGGCTTATTAACGCTCACCCTAGGTCTTGAGTTGATACTCATTTTGTGGTCATGATTAGGCATTGTGCAAAAGTATGTGACTTTAAACACCAATAAATAAATATAAATTGACTGTTTATTTATTGGTGCTTAAAATCACATATATCATGACCACAAGATGGAGATACATCCAAGTTTAGTCCATCGTTTATACAGTTTAAACTAGAAGTCCTGTCACGAATAGTATGCTTATCTAGGCTTAATTGCGCATTGGAATTGCACGCAATTGCCATATCGAATGGCATCCAAAGCATGGCAGGTTCTCCTGGTTACTCATAGCAAACACATGCAATGTTTCAAATCCGGGTTACCCGGAGGTCCATTGGCTGAAACCTTGCCTGTGCACAGGCCATATGTATAGAATATGATAGCTTTAATTGGGTCATAGCGTGCACATTAATGCGCATATCAACATGCTGTTTGTGCGCATTTCATGACAGGACTTCTAGTTTTAACTGTACCCATGTTGCCCATTTTAGAGATCTTCCACTCCAAGCACTGGTGACTGGGTCCTATTTTACCAGTAAAACTGAGCTTGTTTACCACAGTAATCAATCACTGCTTCACTTCCTGGGGTTGCCACAGGGAGTTATCAGGGTATATTTCTTGAAGCTGTCACTGTGGGTCCTATTTTAAACAAGCTCTGTTTTACTGGTAAAATAGGACCCAATTGTCAATGCTTGGGGTGGAAGTCCTCTAAAATGGGCAACATGTGTATAAACTATTGAGTAAACTTGGCTATATCTCCACTTTGTGGTCATGATTAGCTATTGTGCAGAAATGTGTGACCTTAAACATTTATAAATAGGTAACACATTGGTTGTTTTCATTTCCCTCTTAATCTATTGTAAAGTTTCTGGTCCTTGTTTTACCTGATGGTCCATTACCATAGTCAAGTGACAACGAGCCAAATGCTAGAATATACTGGAGCAAACTGGCTGTTCAGTAACTGTTCCACTGTATGTTCAGCTAACTCTTAACCTGTTGGAAACATTTGAACAATACAATGCAGAAAATCAAGTTATGGTCGCTGCAAAGCTTCATTAAAATCTTTAATTTGGTGTGACATCAAGGAAACATTGTTATAAGGACCACTCCATCTTATAACAGTATTTTTTTCATATCCCCTTAATCCTGTACCCAACACACAAGTAATGCAGCTAGCAATTTAACGAATCAGTCATGTTTGACCGAGTTCAGTAAGCTCTGTCAAACAACACTGAATTGGTTAAATTCCCACATGCATTGAGGAAAAATCTGCAACTTAAAATTTAATTTTTTGACACCAGTATACAGAAGGTTAAAAGACAAGAATGTTAAATGTACAAAGTTTTGAAATCTTCAAATTGATCACTTCAGAGTTTCTTGCAATCTTACACTGATTGTGCCAAAATGGCAATTTCTCTGGAGCACCTGTTGAATTGAGACAGAGAGGTATATTATTTATGTTTTATGTGTAGAACTTTTATCTTTAACAGAAAGATGACTGGAATTTTAATATAACACTTCCTTACTTTCCAAAGTGCGATTTACTGGGATTTCCGGGTTTGATTAAAAACGATAACTTCATAAGTGAATTATGCAATCAGCAAATGCGTCATGTATCCACGCTCGCAAACAAAGACGCTTTGCTGTGGGTGTAATGGGGATTTCATTGTTGTTTTTTTTTTACCCTTTACCTAACATGAAAAGCAGACGACACTTGCAAAAAAAATTCTTGAATAACTATTATTTTCATTTGTTGTCTCAAAAACATAAGTTATGACCCCCTCATTGAAACAAGCTCGACAAGCTAGTTCCAATGCGCGGTCATAACCTACGTTATAGAGACAAAAAATGAAAAAATAATGAAAATTAATACACGATTTTTGTGGTTTTGGCTGTTACGTTAGGTAAAGGTTAAATAATATAATTATCGTTAATAATGAAAAGTAATAAAGTAAAAAACAGAGTAAGCGCTTGCTCGGACTGGTTACGTGAAATAATTCATGAGTGGTGAGGGATGTTTTCGAGGCGAGGGACTATATTGTGAAACACTCATGCGCATTCGTGCACTCTTGTTTGTACAACATCTCTGTGAGTTGATCTTAATTGGATTGAATATTCAACCAATTTCAGTGGAGTGTACTAATTTTTAAAAAATGACTCTAACCGATGTGGATGTCCTTCATATTATATTGTAAGTAAAATTACTTCATCTCCATTGATTTGCATTGTTACAATTTTGGGGAGAGTGCCTATTTTGATAAAACTTGGTACAAGTGCATTGTGGGAAGATCTCAGTCTGATTGGATATTCAACCATTTTCCTTGCTTACTGTAGAAGTTATGCCCCTTTTGCTGCAAATTCCGTGTTTGTCTGATACTGACTTTGTTAATTTTATAACTTGAAAAAAACATCAACAGCTTTTAATAAAACTTGGTACATGTATATATGATGGGAACATCTCAATATTCACCCAGTTTTGTTGATTTATGTAGGAGTTATGTCCCTTTCTGTGGAAATTTGGTATTTGTCTGATGATGAACCTGAATATGATAACTCGAACAAATACAGTGGAGCCCTCTTAATTGGATCTCTTAAGTGAATAATTGAATTTAAATTACCACACATCCAGTACAAATTTGATGTGTTAATTGAAAACAGATTATAGAGTAAATTCCTGTTAATTGAACAAAAGATTACCTTGACTCTCCCCAGTTTTCCTTTCTTTATAGACCTATTTGGCCTCGGTACATCCAATACAGCCATTTAATCTATTATACCTTGTTTGACAGAGCTCATGGAGCTCTGTCAAACAATATATAATAGAATAAATGCTAAGTTTATATCTAGAATACAGGAAAGTGACAGAATCCGTATTGATTGAATACTCCTATTAATTGAATAATTTTCATTGGCAAAGTGGCTCTTTATTTAACCCTTTACCCAATGAATCAGCCGCATCCACCCGCTTAATATGCAAATTCAGCAGTTGAAAAAATATTATTTTTAAAAAAAAAGTGGCTCTTTATTTAACAGGGTTCCACTGTCAGGGACCGACCTGGGCATGCGCCAGTGCGTATTTGGTTCTGAAACATCAGAACCTGGCTCTTAAATCTCAGAAATAGGCTTCTCAGTTGGCGCGTAACTTCCCAGATCATATTTTGATATTCTTTCGATGGATAATCGAGAGAGACACTCTTACATGTATTATATATATGATTATCATTTATCATTGTTGTAGAGTGCTTAAGCTAATGCTTCAAGTCTTAATTACCAAGCATTAATCTTCACTGTGGTTTCTGATCAAGTCTTGGCTGCCTAAATAGGCAGCCAAGACTTGATCAGAAACCACAGTGAAGATTAATGTTTGCTACATGTATAGTGTACTAAATGAAAATGATGAGAGCTATTACATACTTACAGTGTGTCTTACAAACAACAGTTTGACTCCGTAAATTGAAATCTGGCGCATGAATTGAAAAAATAGGCTCCGAGGCTAGAGCGTATTTTAAATAGTCCTGATCGGTCTCTGACTGTATAATCAGATTTTATTTATTGGGATTTAACGACACTTTTGCCAGCCAGGATCACCTCATGTCGGACAGTTTTACCCAGAGAGAACCACCGAGCAATGGCGAGCAACTGTCAGACTCCGCAACATACTAACTTCACACAAGCATGGTTGGCATTGGTTGAAGACAAGTGGACCATTGACATGCAGTACGCCTTAGTGCACAATGCCACCGTGCCCCCATGTTGGCAATGGAGGTGAAGTGTCTTGCCCAAGGACACAACGTGGTTGCCGCAGGTGGGATTCAAACTGAGGACTTGTAGGCTTGCAGCCTACACCTCACGGCACCCCACCCCAACCTGCCACCGCCACCCCCCCACCCCCATCCCCTTGAGTGAAAGTGAGAAATGTTGATTGATATAGTGTGCATTGAAAGGGTTCAAATGAATTATAAGAAGACTTCTGTTATTAATGATTTCAGCATTGAAACTATTAATTCTGGTGATAACTGTAAAGATATTAGTGACTAGTAGACTAAATATGATCTGTAGGAATGTATGCTCCTTTTCAAGTTATATCTTGTTTGGTTTACAATACATTAGTTGCATATTAATACTATTTCCCTGATAATGAGGTATTTTTAGAGTTTCTGTGTTTTTGTAGTTTATAGGAAAATCAACCTTCAGTTCCACACTGTATGCATCTGTCATATTGAAGACACTAAAACGCACAGCTGTACATTACATACAGCAGTAGACAAAAAAAATACGGTTTGAGTGTTGAGAACCTCCATTAGCTATCACAGAACTAAATATTTTCCCACAGGCCACCATTATAACGTTCAGGCAAAAAAAAATGTGATCGCATTACTTTCCCCGCGGAAACCCCGGGAAGTGAAGCAGTGCCTGTTCACTGCAGTAAACAGGCTCTGTTTTACTGGTAAAATAGGACCCAGTCACCAATGCTTGGGAGGTGCAAACCCTCTCTAAAATAGGCAACATGGCTTATTAACGCTCACCCCTGGTCTTGAGTTGATACTCATGTTGTGGTCATGATTAGCTATTGTGCAAAAATATGTGACCTTAAACACCAATAAATAAATATAATAATCGCATTACTTTAATTTTGGCATTCAAATATCTTTGTCAAGTATAGCCCTTCAGACAACTTTTTCTGACCCGAAAACAGGAGGTAATGCAACAAATAAGAGAGAAAAAATGACACGAATGGAAGTACCGGTCACATGCACATATTTTTCAGGGAATTTCCTACAAAAACACACAAAAAGTAAGGCCACACAAAGTAGATGTTCTGTTTCTCAGGCCAAGTTTTGTAAAATTGCATGGGGCGGGCATTTTTTTATTTTATATGTTATTTTTGTAATTATTTCTTTGCCATCAGAAGTTCATATTCTTGGTTTATTCTATGTTTTAGGCCTCATAATCTACAGAATAGCAAGGGTGGTGGTGGGTGTATAAGCCTTGTTGCACTCAAGGGACAACCTTATCAATTTTATTAACTTGTGTAAAATATCAGACATACACCATTTAATTTTTATTTTTTCAAGTTTGCATTGGTTATAAAAAGAGAGCATGCAGCAGCCAAAAGGACCATGTGGGAAGGCCTGAGAAACAGATTTTTAATTTTATTAAGCCTAAACTGTATTTTTTTAGGTCCAAAAGTCATCAACCCACCCTCTTTTTTTATCAGGAATATTCAACAATAATGCAATATGACAATAGAATGCTTCAAATGTTTATTGAAACAATATACTTTCCCAAGGCTGTTTATTTTTAGAAATTGCAACATTTTCGAGTGCAACATTTCAAGGTGGGTAACTCTAATTCAAATATTTAGTTCAGTGATACCATTAGACTTACAAATGCTGAAACATGTTTAGTTGCTCTACACTGTATGCATAGCTTGTTATTTGCTCAGCAGTAGAAAAAAATCTTTATATAATCTGTTTGGTAACAATTTATTAGCTTAACAATTTTTATAAACAAAATCTTGGTAAATATAAACAAAGGCTGTTCCCTAAGGCCTTAAGTGTTCAACTGATTATCAAAAATGGCCGCTGACCGATTACTGGTTATTTGAGCTCACAATCGGCCAATGCCGATTCCGATTGTAATACTGTGCACTACTAGACAAGTCGAGGCTCACAAACAACTACATTAAATTGAACATATTTTACAGTGTTTACAGTCCGTTCACTACGAGATAAGTTGAGACTCGAAAGAACTACATTAAACTAAACATATTTCACAGTGTTAAACTCCGCTGACTCAGGCCCAGTAAAATTACCAGTTGCACGCACTTGGTTGGTAAACGTGGTTCTCAAATCCATGTTTACCACTCAAGTGCGCTCAACTTGTAATTTTTACTGCGACCTGAGTCAGTGGAGTGCAACTTTCATTTTTCCGGTATGAACTGGCAATTGCTGCAAGTACGCTCAATTGTAAGCTTTACATGTCATTTAACTTGTATATCCAGTGAAGGCTCGTCTAGAGAGATTAAGAATACACATTGTGGTTGTTTATCAACTTTATTGAATTGTATCATTGACATCATTTTACATTAACAATTGCAGAAGATAATAAAATGCAGTTTATGAATCATCACAAATTCTTGGTAACAATCGGTTGAACCGATGTTCCAGGAGCCATTGCCATTGTCATCAGAATCAGAATCAGTCGTTTATGTGGTGGCCGGTTCCGATCATGGGTGAACACTAAAGGCCTTTGGGGTAGTATGGTATTGTTGAAAAATACTCACATAACAAATCACCTTTAACACTCACCCAGTTAAACTGAAAGGTCAACGATTCAATCCTGACCAATAAAACCTGTGTAAAGTGTACCCTTGTGCAAAACTCTGATCACCTATGTACAGTTGAAACTAGAAGTTCTGCCTTGGGCTGCGGAAGCTCGATAAAAGTGGAGGGGCAAAAATTGACAGTGCTACCATGGTTCGACCCAGTGTGCTTATATAAGTTTACAATTGTATATCAGTAAAGGTACCATGACTTCGCTATAGTCTCGTTTAGATGAATATGCCACTGTGTGGCCACTGTCTTGTCCGTTTCTTCTATTTCAAGCATCTTCTAACCTGAAGGTCGGCCTTCAGGATGGAAGATAGTTGAAGTAGAAGAAACTGACTGAAGTGACCGAAAGTTGGATTCTGTGGCTAAATATTATTTGGATTTGCAAATAATGTTACAGGAATGCCTGTACATTGTAGATTGACATGTTTGCATGTGACCATTTTACCTCACCACGTAACTGCAAAACTTATCTGCGAAAAAAAAGTGATGGGGCACATGCCCCCTGTGCCACCCTGGCTCTGCCATCTATGAGTCCTGTCACTGTATTATGTGCACTATTTTGAAGTACAGTGGAACCCTGTTAATTGAATAACCACTGTGCCAAAGAAAATTATTCAATTAACAGTATTCAATTGACAGGGATTGTGTCACTTCCTTGTTTTCCAGAGATTAATTTAGCATTTATTCTATTATATCTTGTTTGACAGAGCTCTATGAGCTGTGTCAAACAAGATATAATAGATTAAATGCCTGTGTTGGATGTACTGAGGCCAAATAGGTCTATACACAAAGGAAAACTGGGGAGAATCAGGGTAATTTCTCGACAGGTTACAAGATTTTTTATTCAGTTAATAAAAGTTTACTCCATAACCTATATTCAGTTAACAGGTCAAATTTGTACTGGAGGTATGGTAAATGGTTTTGTGTTGGGAAATTATATTCAATTAACAGGGTTATTCAGTTAAGATACATCCAATTAAGTGGGCTCCACTGAAATAGTGTGCTGAATAAGTGCAGGTTTTGTCCCTATCAAGTTCAAAATGCCTCATTTACATATTCAATTCCTGTAAAAAACATTGTGCCTAACAATTCTATACCAGTCAATAGAAATCATTCATTGGGAAATATGTATATGTCATGCTGCAAATAGATATTAAAATTTGACTGCCTGTACTAGAAGAGAGTGGATTACTACTTAATCACAGCACCATTTAATCTCCACTCGAAAATGATTTTTAATATAACAATAACATGATTTTGGAGATCATTGTGGTTCATTAGCGGCCCTGCAGCAATGATGAACAGCCCGAGGGTTTATTAAAGGCCTGAGACGAAGTCGGGGGCTGTTCATAAGCCCAAGGGCTGTTCATCATTGCTGCAGGGCCGCTAATGAATCATGATGCCTGACAACAATCATGTTATTACTATTATTACCACTCCCTATTACAGCTGACCGCTCGAGAGAATTGCTGGAAGAAATAATCGCTAAAGTCGGTTTGATATTTCTGTTTCGATCGTGCATTCGACTTCAGTTCAGAAATACAAAGGGACGTCGTCATCTGAATGGGAGTAATTCATTAGACCATGGAATCTAAAAATAGCCGGGCCACACGCTGCTAATGGCTCTTTATACCATTATCGCCCTCAGCCCGGCTCCGTCGAATGCCATCACTGAAATTATGGAGTTGTAACAGCCCTCCAAAATCATGTTAATCGACTAGTAACTTATAGATTGAGTGGTAATAATTGTTCATAACACGAGAAACATGCAAACTATCAGGACATGGACCACCAGGTTGCACCCAGTGGTCCATGTCATGAAAGTTTGCAAGTACTTCTGGTGTTCTGTCCTCAGAAATTGTAAATAATTACTGAGTGAAAAATTTCCCCCACAGCTATTTAGTAGTAATCCACCCTCCATATACTACAGTTAAAACTAGAAGTCCTGTCATGAAATGCACACAAATAGCACGTCGATCTGCATGTTAATCTACACGTTATGACCATAGAAAGGCTATCATAATCTGTACATATGGCCTGTGCACAAGCAATGTTTCAGCCAATGGACCTTCGGGTAACCCGGAGGTCCATTGGCAGAAGCATTGCCTGTGTTTGCTGTGAGTAACCAGGAGAACCTACCGTGCTTTGGATGCCATTCGATATGGCAATTGCGTGCAATTCCTACAGTTAAAACTAGAGTCCTGTCACGAACTGTGCGCTTATCTAGGCTTAATTGCGCGTAGGAATTGCGCAGAATTGCCATATCGAATGCCATCCAAAGCAAGGCAGGTTCTCCTTGATACCCATAGCAAACACAAGCAATGTTCCTGCCAATGGACCTCCGGGTTACCCGGAGGTCCATTGGCTGAAACTTTGCATGTGCACGGGTCGTATGTGCAGAATTTGATAGCCTTACCATCGTCATAACGCGTAGATTAACGCGCAAATCAACGTGCTATTTGTGCGCATTTCAGGACAGGACTTCTAGTTTTAACTGTACGCGCAATTAAGCCTATATAAGCATACAGTTCGTGACAGGACTTCTAGTTTTAACTGTATAGACTCAATATTTTCTTTCTGTTTGATCGGTTCAGTTCGTGATTTCACTACCGACCGCACCAGTAGCGCATTTTATTTTGCATTGCACAGGGCAACACTATTGTGTATTTCAAACTACTTCATTCTGCTGCAGTAAGGAGCACATTAACTAACGAGCATTTTCTGCACTAATTGTGACAGGACTTCCAATTTCAACTGCACGGGTACAGTGGCACTCTATACTAAGCATACTGTACGACGATGGTGCACTTGCCTTCAGCTGCTGCTAATTCTACTTTTTTTTTATTAGGGTTTAATGACACATTAACAGCCAGGGTCATATCATGTCGGTGACAGTCTTACGGGTGGAGGAAGCTGGAGTACCCAGAGAGAACAACCGAGCAACGACGAGCAGCTGTCAGCTCTCCAACATCGTAACTCTGAACTCTGCACCGTGGCACAGGCAGTGTTAGATTGGTTGAAGTGCAGTACGCCTTAGTACACAGAGTCATCGTGCCCCCATCTAGGCAATCGGGGTTAAGTGCCATGCCCATGGACACAATGCTGAAGCACGAATCAGTCGCTGAAATGGTCACCCATCCAACTACTAACCGCGATCGACGTTGCTTAACTTCGGTGATCTGACGAGAACTGGTTACCGCAACGCCACCGCGCCCTCTGCTAATTCTACTACTGAAGTATTAGTAAGTTGGAGAATCTGACAGTTGCTCAGTGGTTCTCTTTGGGCACTCAGGCTTCCTCCACCTGAAAAACTGTCTGACGCGATATGACATTGTCTGTTGAAAGCATCTTTAAACCTCATCAACCCTTTACCCAATGTAACGGCCAAAACCGGCCAGCGCATTTCACAAAAATCGCCAATTAATTTTCATTATTTATTCATTTTTTGTCTCAAAAACGTAAGTTATGACCCTTCTGTGGAACGAACTCAATGAGGGGTCAAAACCTATGTTTTTTAAACAAAAAATGAAAAAAATGAGTTATTCAAGAATTTTGTTTGCACGTGTCGTCTGCTTTTGAAGTTAGGTAAAGGGTTAAACAAAACACATGTGAAATGGACTATCATCTGGGACAGTTGTTCTCAAAATTCTCCAAAATAGAATCTGCACTTAATTTGTATAGTTTCAGTCAGTTTTCACATTGGTGGAAACACCACTCCATGGGTTTTTGTGATAATATAGCCACTATGTTTTGTAATCATTAACTGATGTTACTCAGTCTCTGAACCTGAACCTGCCACATTTTTTGGCTGGAGCTGCATTTTCATGGAAGTATTTTGAAGGTTATGTGTGATTGCAGAATGGTTACTTTGTGTTGGAGAACACAGTGTTTTTGTTTCTAAATATACACATCATTGTAATTACATGGAATAGTGTTCTCCAAAAAAAATTCTACACAGAAAATGGCAAGATGAATTCTCTAACCACTTAGCGTTATTTTTCACAGCCATCATTTGTTAACCCCTAGCTTTCTGGTAGTGCAACAGAATTTCCCCCAATCCCTCTGTTTTTCTCTTGTTTATGAATTTAACCAATTATATCTTGTTTGACAGAGCTCTGTCAATCACTGAGCTCTGTCAAACAAGCGTTAAATCAGTGTTTTCAGTAGGTTAAAAATGATGAGGCCATTTCGGAGATGAAAATGCAAGAGCATCTCCATTACCATGGCTTGGGGGGGGGGGGGGGGGTTGGGCACAGTGGCATTTCGGTAACCGTTTCTTGTCAGATCACCAAAGTTAAGTAATGACGAACCTGGTTAGTCCTTGGATGGGTGACCGTCTGAGCGAGTGATTCAGACTCCCGTGTTGTGACCTTGGGCAAGGCACTTAACCGTGATTGTCCACATGGGGGCATGATGATGCCGTGTATTAAGGCATACTGCACGTCGATTGTGCACATGTCTTCAAACAATCTAACCCTGCCTGTACTGCATTGCAGTGTTATGATGTTGGGGAACTGGCAGCTGCTCGTCGTTGCTCGGTGGTTCTCTCCTGGTACTCTGCCTTCCTCCATCCATAAAACTGTCACGGACATATGACATGACCTTGGCTGTTAAAGTGTTGTTAAACCTTAATAAGTAAATAAATAAATAAATAAATAATACCACGAGGAGAGTACTACAGTGGAGTCCACTTAATTGGATATCTCTTAATTGTATATCCCTGTTAATTGAATATAACTTTCAAACACAAAACCATTTACCACACCTTCAGTACAAATTTGATCTGTTAATTGCATATGAGTTGTAGAGTAAACTCCTGTTAATTGTATATAAATTTTTGTAATATGTCGAAAAATTACTGTGACACG
The DNA here is from genome assembly GCA_031216915.1 of Pictodentalium vernedei. NCBI lineage: Eukaryota > Metazoa > Mollusca > Scaphopoda > Dentaliida > Dentaliidae > Pictodentalium > Pictodentalium vernedei. The sequence continues at coordinate 4,588,757 of CM062288.1, read as the reverse complement.
CACCAAATGCACCTTATTAATCAACCTTTTTGACCTCACTACATCCAATACAGGCATTTATTCTATTATATCCTGTTTGACAGAGCTCTATGAGCTCTGTCAAACAAGATATAATAGAATAGATGCTCAGTTTACCTCCAGAACACAGGAAACTGACTAAATCCCTGTTAATTGTATACTCCTGTTAATTGAATAATTTTCACTGGCAAAATGGATATTCAATTAAGAGGATTCTACTGTATTATGGAATGTGTTCAGGATAACTCAGCTCTCTCACATGAGCTATGGATTTAAACTGTGTATCACTGATAGTCTCAACATTTGTGAGAGCTTGTGTCAGTTGGCTCGATCCTCTCACAGAATAAAATTATCTCTCAGTATACTTCATTGACTACCATACCAGCAAATCTTGAGCTTTCTCTTGCAGAACCACTGGGTATTGATATGTCTTCTGCAATGTTTTACAGGCTTGCAGCAGCAAAACATTGTCATCACAAAGACATATCAATACTTCTGCAATTTCTCTGTACGTCCCCACAAAACAGTAGCCGCTACTAAATTAAAAAACAGTCTTGTTATACAGTTAAAACTAGAAGTCCTGTCATGATATGCGCACAAATAGCACGTTGATATGCGCGTTAATGTACGCGTTATTGCCCAAGTAAAGCTATCAAATTATGTACATATGGCCTGTGCACAAGCAGTGTTTCAGCCAATGGACCTCCGGGTAACCCGGAGGTCCATTGGCAGAAACATTGCATGTGTTTGCTATGAGTAACTAGGAGAACCTGCCGTGCTTTGGATGCCATTCGATATGGCAATTGCGCGCAATTCCAACGCGCAATTAAGCCTAGATAAGCGCACTATTCATGACAGGATTTCTAGTTTTAACTGTAAGAGGCAACTATGTCATCGGGAAAAAAGTTGGTTTAGGCAATGAGACTGCCAAGTGGACCTTCTGCCTCGCTAGTAGAAACCCTGGTAAAATATCACACTGCATTATGGGAAATATCTGCAGCTGAAAACTTTGCCATTTTGACATCAGTCTGCAGAGGGTTAATCTTCTTTTCTGGACAGTTTTTAGCTCATCTTGACAAAGTCAAGCTGAGCTAATCTCATCGCTTCCCGTCCGTCGTCCGTCGTCTGTCATCCGTCGTCCGGCGTCCGTCAACACCATGTTTTGGTCTTCTCCTCCAAAGCCACTGGGCCAATTCAAGTGAAAGTTTGTGTGAGTGATGGTCCCAAAGAGCAAGAGCCTGGGTTAATATTTGGGCTTTCTATGGGAGCCGGAATTGGCCATTTTGCTGAAGAATTAAAAATTTTGTATTCAGTACCTTCTAGAGGTACTAAGATTAATCCACATAGGTTGTATCAATGGGTTTCATAGGGGAGCTCTACATTTTACTTATGATCAACTGAAGAAAAGGCATGATGCCCAGATTATTTTTGTCACTCCTGATGGACTCAAGGATTGACAGTGTAGCCTATGGAGATGGCTTGCTTAATGTAGACTCATTCTTGGACTCTGGTTAAATTGTGTTCTGTACAAGATGAGCACTTCAGGCCCCGTGGGGCCTCTTGTTTACAATTAGTACTTATTCCGCCTGTACTAGAGTGAAGAGCAACTCATTGCTCACACACACTGTTATCACATAGTTACTTGAAAGAAATTCATCCAAAATATTCCACTTAAATTCAAGGCTTACATAATTATTTATCAGAAAGTCATCCAAGATATTTATCTTCGAGTATTTAATTTACCAATTTTTTCAACCCTTAACCCAACATAAATAGAAGATGATATTGAAGATTTGCCAAAAAAAATTCTTGAATAAGAAAATTTGGATTTTTGCCTCGAAAACACAGCTTATGACACCTCATTGAAACAATCTTGTTGAGCTTATTGCTATGAAGGTGTTTAGCTTTGTTTTTGAGACAAATTTCAAATTCGCTGGTGTGTCTCCAGGTGGGACTGAAGTTGTACAGTGTAGCCCACTTAATTGGATATCTTTTTATTGAAGAACCCTGATAATTGAATATAATTTCCCACCACAAAACCAATTATCATACCTCCAGTACAAAATTGTCCTGTTAATTGAATATAGGTTACAGTTAAAACTAGAAGTCCTGTCACAAATAGTGCACTTATCTAGGCTTAATTGCACGTTGGAATTGCGCACAATTGCCATATGGAATGGCATCCAAAGCACAGCAGGTTCTCCTGGTTACTCATAGCAAACATGCAATGTTTCCGCCAATGGACCTCCGGGTTACCCAGAGGTCCATTGGCTGAAACATTGCTTGTGCACAGGCCATATGTACAGAATTTGATAGCTTTACTTGGGTCATAATGCGTACATTAACGCGCATATCAACGTGCTATTCATGCGCATTTCATGACAGGACTTCTAGTTTTAACTGTATAGAGTAAACTCAGGTCAGTTGAATAAAAAATCTTGTAACCTGTCGAGAAATTACCCTGACACTCGATCAGTTACTCTCCCCGGTTTTTGTATGTTGATCGACCTATTTGGCCTCAGTACATCCAATACAAGCATTTAACCCTTTACCCAACGCAGACAATTTTAAAATTTATTATTTTGAATATCAGTTTTTAAATTTTTGTAAAAAATTTAAAAAAAACCCTATCATGTGACCCCTCTTTGGAACAAGCCCGACAAGCTCATTCCCAAGAGGATCACATGATATGGTTTTGTTGAAATTTTTCGAAAAATAATATTTTTTTCAGCTGCTGAATTTGCATATTACCCGGGCGGATACGGCCAATTCTTTGGGTAAAGGGTTAATCTATTATATCTTGTTTGGCAGATCTCATGGAGCTCATGGAGATATAATAGAATAAATCAGACTCCTGCGTTGTGTCCTTGGGCAAGTCACTTAACCCCCGATTGTCCACATGGGGGCCCGATAACGCTGTGTACTAACGCATACTGCTCGTGGATGAGCATGTCTTCAACCAATCTAACCCTGCCTGTGCTGCAGTGCGGAGTTACAATGCTGCGGAGCTGGCAGCTGCTCGTCGTTGCCCGGTGGTTCTCTCCGGGTACTACTCTGGTTCTGGTTTCCTCCACCCATAAAACTGTCACAGTCATGATTACCCAATGTGTTTAAGTATGTGACCTTAAACACCATTAAATAAATAAGTTGCACAGTGGAGCCCATTTAATTGGATATCTCTTAACTGAATAACCCTGTTAATTGAATATAATTTCCCAACACAAAACCATTTACCATACCTCCAGAACAATTTGACCTGTTAATTGAATTTTGGTTATACTGAGTAAAGTCCTGTTAATTGAATAAAAATTCTTGTAACTCTCCCCAGTTTTCCTTTGTTTTGACCTATTTGACCTCAGTACATCCAATACAAGCATTTAATCTATTATATCTTGTTTGACAGAGCTCATGGAGCTATGTCAAACAAGATATAATAGAATAAATGCTAAGTTTATCTCTAGAATACAAGAAAGTGACACAAACCTGATAATTGAATACTCCTGCTAATTGAATAATTTTCATTAGCAAAGTGGCTATTCAATTAGCAGGATTCCACTGTACCTGATAGATTGTGTCAAGATTTTCAGGCCTGTCCCATCTTTTATTGGTATAACATGACAACGCCAAGGTAACTTATTGCCGTGCCACTTGCAGATGTCTGTCTATCAACAGTTAAAACTAGAAGTCCTGTCACGAACTGTGATCTACAGTTAAAACTAGAAGTCCTGTCATGAACTGTGCGCTTATCTAGGCTTAATTGCGCGTAGGAATTGCGTGCAATTGCCATATCGAATGACATCCAAAGCACGGCAGGTTCTCCTGATTACTCATAGCAAACACAGGCAATGTTTCTGTCAATGGACCTCCGGGTTACCCGGAGGTCCATTGGCTGAAACATTGCTTGTGCACAGGCCATATGTACATAATTTGATAGCCTTACTATGGTTATAACGCGTAGATTAACGTGCAAGTCGACATGCTATTTGTGCACATTTCATGACAGGACTTCTAGTTTTAACTGTAGGCTTAATTGCGCGTAGGGTTTGTGCACAATTGCCATATTGAATGGCATCCAAAGCACGGCAGGTTCTGGTTACTCATATCAAACAAGGTAAGGTTTCTTCAAATGGACCTCCGGGTTACCCGGAGGTCCAAATTGGCTGAAACATCGCTTGTGCACAGGCGATATGTACAGAATTTGATAGCCTTACTATGGTGATAACACATAGATTAACGCACAGATCAACGTGCTATTTGTGTGCATTTCATTACAGGACTTCTAGATTTAACTATAAGAATCTGTTAGTTGGTTCACAATTTGTTTCCACAGACGTGATAATATTAGATTCCAGGCACTAATTGTAGCAATAACCCGGTGTTTCATTAATTAAAATTTTGCTGGTGATGATTTTTATTATCTGGTAAACGCATATGTGGACATCGCTGCCCACACATGGATTACCACCAGTCCACAGCGACTGTACTGTAGATGCCTTGGTAACCTCATTAATTTGTCCAGGTTGGCCATCTTAATTTTGGTTTCCATCAATTAACACAGAATTCTCATCTTTCCGAATTGCGTTGAGGGTGGGTAATGGAAGCTTCCTTTCGATAATTGTCCAAATTTGACATCCATTATGGCTACTGTAATGGCCATCTTCAATTTGGTTTCTGCCAGTTAACTCAAGAATGCCTCATTAATCAATATGATCTCTTTGTGACATACATGTATTGAGGATGCATAGTGAAAGGTACTTATCCTTTTGACAATTTTTGCATCCCATATTGCCAAAATTCAACTTCTTAACTGACCTTGTTGACATGTACTCTGGGCAAGCCTGAAAAAAAACCTGTCATTTGCAAAATGAGGTCCCCAGAGGGTGAATTTGCTGATGTTATCCCATACAGTGAGCCAGTTTATCCTCTTGGTATATCTTTCTGTTTTGGCTTGAGACCTTGATTCAGACTGAGGTTCACAGAGGGTAAATTTTGTGATGCTACCCTGCTGTGCAGGGTAGCATCTCCAAATTCACCCTCAGGGGACCTCATTTTGCAGTCTGCTTATTTTTAGGCTTGACTCTGGGCATATGCATCACTTTGCATTGCTCCATTTTATACAGGAAGTGCCCTTTTATTTGACCATCCCAATCTGCCTAGAATTTACTTTGGTGCCCTTGTATCATGATGAGATCATAATCTGCTTCAGAGATGGGCAATATACTGAAAAACCAAATTGAACCAATCGCTGAATAACAAAACAGTCTGAATTTTCAAATTTTCCTGCATTAGCTATTTATAAGTCCATATTGAGGCTTTATAATAGTTGAAAGGTTCATTTTCCTGAAAGAATTGACTGATTTTCTTCTCAGTTTTGTTAACCCTTAATGGACTGGGCAACAGTCTTGAATTCCCACTACACTACAACTTGTACATGTCCAACTGCTTAGCAGTGATTTCTAGTCCAACTCTTGGGAGCATGGCGGCTCAGTAGGTAGAGGTGCAGGCTGCAAGCCGAGAGATCCTCGGTTCGAATCCCACCTGCAGCAACCGTGTTGTGTCCTTGGGCAAGACACTTCATCTTCAATTGCCCGCGTGGGGACACGGTGATGTTGTGTACTAAGGCGTACTGCACATCGATGGTGCACTTGTCTTCAACTAATGCTAACCCTGCTTGTGTGGAGTTAGTATGTTGGGTACTCCGGCTTCCTACACCCGTAAAACTGTCATGGTCATTATTAGCCATTGTGCATAAATATGTGACTTTAAACACCAATAAATAAATAGTCCAATTCTTGGCTAGAAATCAGTGCCCAGGTGTTTTGCCTATTGGCAGCTGGATCTCAAAGAGATTGCATGTTCAGGGAGATCACAAAAGCCTGAAATAGATCTTTAAACATTAAGACGCATTTAGAACAAGTCACAAAATTACTGTAGATAGGATTTGTGCTCGTAAAAGACTGTCACTGTTGAGCTCATTGGCAGTGTCATTTTTAGCATTGTGGTAGAATGATACCACAGTATAGTCGACGTGGATTGGTCGTAATCTGTTTACCAGGTAGTAAAAATCATCATTAGCAAAATTTTAATTAGTACAATCTGGTGCTTCATTAATTAAATTTTTGATGATTGTTCCTGTAATTAGTGTTTGGAATCTAATGTTATTGTGTCCGTGGAAATATTGCCCACGCGTGGAAAGTGACCAGTCCACGTTGACTGTACTGTACAACAACTTATTCTGTTTTAACTGATGTGAATTCCTCTTTGGTTCTATCAGCAAATCTCAGTCAAGTTAGATACCGCATACCAAACCGATACCAAAGTATGACCCCCTCAAAATACCAAAGTTGATACCAATCTCATATTTCCAATATGCCCATTACCAATCTACAGTTAAAACTAGAAGTCCTGTCATGAAATGCGCACAAATAGCATGTCGATCTGCACGTTAATCTACATGTTATGACCATAGTGAAGCTATCAAATTCTGTACATATGCCCTATGCACAGGCAATGTTTCAGCCAATGGACCTCCAGGCAACCCGGAGGTCCATTGGCAGAAACATTGCCTGTGCTTACTATGAATAACCAGGAGAACCTGCCGTTCTTTGGATGCCATTCGGTATGGCAATTATGCACAATTCCTATGCGCAATTAAGCCTAGATAAGCGCACAGTTCGTGACAGGACATCTAGTTTTACCTGTACTTGCAGTGATTATAACGACAATACTGATTTCACTTTTGATCATGTTATCTAAATGTCTATTTCTTCTGTTATCTACATATAGCTGGTTGAGGGATAGCTGGATTATTTTTGGTGGTCTGAATTTGTTTTATTATAAATTATTGAAGAGTGTCCACAGGCACTCTCCAATAATTTGTAATAGGACAAATTTATACAAACAAAGTATAATTTGCATTTCACGGAATAAATTTAATACTTTATTGCACAACCAAAAAAATAAGAAGTGGGATGTATGACACTACAAACTACACAAATAAAGCAAAGTAAACTGACACAATTCAATATTCATGAACAGTATGCCTCATGATGTCCAGACCTGTTACACAGGTAAAAATAATGTAGCTCTTTACTAGTTAATTACTCAGATATTATGTCAAAGTCTATGTGCACATCATGCACACAAGTAGCTCCTTGCTAGTTGAATGAAGAGCTTTGTCAAAGTCTAAACATCATGCACACAAGTAAATTTAAAGAAACATGCCATTACTATCACTCGTCAACACTCGACTGGTCTTCATTACAGATGGGTGACATATCACTTGCCCCCGATTTACTCTTTGAGAGGAATCCCAAACTGCCTGTACTGCTGTTTCAGTTGCTAAAATGTTGTTTCAGGTTCATATTACGTGTCGCATTGAAAAAACGACCTGCGTACGGACATTGGTTAAATCATTGATTTATTTCGCCCGAGAGTAGTTTCCTTGATATACTGGCCAAGTGATAAGATTACTTCCCGGTCAGTACTTTGAAAAAGTATGTGAGTTTTTTCTATCATTGAACGATTACAAAAAGTAGGATATGTTTTTGAAACTGCTCGGAAGAGTCTATCACGCATCTTGGAGTATTTAGAACAGGAATATGATACGGGAATTTCGTTTTCAACTTGATTTGTGTTACACTGTTTACAGAATCTCATCTCACGTGGAATGGGGTTGGGCTTATAGTAACGGCCTCTCTCTATCTCGAGCTGATGAGCTCCTATTCGAAATTGAGTGAGAATCATTCTCTGTTCAATAAGGAGTGTGTTAAGATAAAGTTCTCTCTTATACAGGTTTTTGACGGTGTAATAAAAGTCCAATTTTTTATTTTCATATTTATTCCTTCTGTTCTTATCATACAGTTAAAACTAGAAGTCCTGTCACGAACAGTGCGCTTATCTTGGCTTAATTGCGTGTAAGAATTGTGGGCAATTGCCATATCGAATGGCATCCAAAGCACGGCAGGTTATCCTGGTTACTCATAGCAAACACAGGCAATGTTTCTGCCAATGGACCTCCGGGTTACCCGGAGGTCCATTGGCTGAAATATTGCTTGTGCCCAGGCCATATGTACAGAATTTGATAACCTTACTATGGCCATAACACGTGGATTAATGCGCAGATCAACGTGCTTTTAGTGCGCATTTCATGACAGGACTTCTAGTTTTAACTGTACTTCCACGTTTGTATATAATTATTCTGCAGCCTCCGTTTTAGGTGTTTTGCAAATTGCAGAGATGCTCTGAATATGAAACATGAGCAAGGAAAACACAGTCTTTTGCTCTGGTACTCTCTGTTTTTTTGAAAGCCCTGATAGTGGCTTCTACAGCAGAGTAAGCACTCAACTAGCTGGAGGGTGATGTGTTTCTCTGACTTTACATACATGTATAAACTGAAAGTATATTCCGTGCAGTTATATTTTAGTAATTGCAGGATTAAAACCACTGTTTTTCTCTTTGTTCATACAAATAATTTGGCAATGAATTTAGTGATGAATGCCATATAAGAAATCAATAGCCTTTATATTATCGACTAACGCACCATGTAATTTCTAATTACACATGAAATTTAAATCAGATATCCCATGAGATATAATGAAAATAGCAAGAGAATTTCAAATCTCTCTCTGTATTATCCGATGAAAATCTCATAATATAACAAGACTTATTCTGTAGATGTTGATGATAAATTGATTGCTCTCATACCTGCTTGAACTCTACTTAACGAATTGGCCGCACGCATTTGCTGCCCCTGGTAAATTACAAATTTAGTAGGGCAAAAGAAATATTTTTCAAAATCCCCTCATTGGAATGAGTGTGATGAGCTCATTCCAATGAGGGTAACAGGATGTTTTGTTGAAATTATCAGTGCTGGAAATGAACAAAATTGACGGGTGCAGTTTTAAGCTCCCATGACTTCAGACGTGTGAGTAAATTGCACCCGTAAAATGTTAGAATATGAATTTTCGACGGAATACTGTCACCAAACACCAGAAACCTTAACCCTTTGAACTCTGGTGCCATGTGGTATCTTCCATGCCAGTTCAATGGCAGCAATTAGAAGAGTCAATATTCGTTATTTGGGGTAGACCAATCAATATTGGGGCAGCACGTTGAAAATATTGATTACTCTACCCCACACATTTATTGAACAGCCATCATATTTAATAACGTTAGGACGTACATGTATCATGTTCCTGGCCAGAAAAGTGGCTGATCGAGTTCTAGAGGCTAAATGTATAAGGAATTGCTGAATTTTGACAGTAATTTGTCACTGGCTACAGAGTGCTGCTTTCTCAAAACAACACATTTGTATACCCTCACAGTATATTAGTGCTCCACAATATTTTTCAACCTGTGCATTTTTTAGCTCCCATAAAATAGAAAACATGGGTGCTGACGGGAGCAATTGCACTCACACCCGTCTCATTTCCACGACTGAATTATTTTGAAAAGTTGGAAGAAGAAATAATTAAAATAACAAATTCTGACCAGGGCAGATCTCGAATGGAGTAACTCAGCGTGAGTTAGTGCTCAAACAACTAGTGAATTCCAGAGTCGACTAGTCAATACCCAAAAGTCAAGTCGACTTCGACTAGTCATTGGTGATAACCTGTCTCCTTATAACAATGTTGGTGTTCCGGTAGAGTGCTGAAGGTCCAAATTTGGCCTCACTTGGGCATTCATATACAGCAACTTACTGGAACATTATTGTGTTAATGTGCTTCTAATTATGCTAAGAGTGAAATTATATAGTCTTATTTAATTTGCCTTGTTGCGATTTATGGGAGAGTGCCTGTAGGCACTCTCCCACAAATTGCAACAAGGCAAATTAATAACATATCCTGATAGCCCAAAATAATTCAGCACTCTACTAGTACTAGTTAAAGCAAACTACTGTCACTACTATTAGATGGCAATAGATGTATACATTGATTGCCCAATATTGCTGTTCAAACTGTCTGACAGTGGCACAGAAGGGATACTATTTACCTAAAAGCTTGAACTCCTTTGACTAGTCGACTGCACAATTGAGAGTCGACTACTGGTTTGCCCAGAGTCGACATCGACTAGTCGACTAATCATTTGAGTACTAACTGAGACCAGAGATGCAGTATTATCTGCGATAATAAGGACATCCACTACTGAAGTGAATAACCTTTTGTTATCACTGACAATACCGTACCCCATGCATATACACTGCTATAGCTCCTGTGGCATATCTCCTGTGTTTTTTTACAAATTGGCCTTCTTTTTTTCCAAATTTGAATTCCTTCAAACAACACTGCAGGAATATGTTGGATGAAAAATATTATGGTTATATGCAACTTATCCTCCGAAGGGTAACCCTGACCTTCCATTTTCCCAAATTTTCTTGAGGAGGCCCATGAAGTAGAATAATCCCTTTTGTGTTTGTCTCCAACTGATCATTAGTTTGTGTGTTGGGCAGTCTTTTGCATCATGACCGATATTAGAATTCTGGCACCCACCACTCCCAGAATCCTCACTCTGCCTCCATTTTATATTGTGTGGGTTGATAAAAGAGTTTTGATTTGTTGAAACTTGAAAGGGCTGCACGACATTCTAAACTGAATACCAGCATCAGTATTAAAAAAATACAGTATATCGAAACACTGTTCTGATATCTGAACGTATGTACAGTTAAAACTAGAAGTCTTGTCACAAATTTTGCGCTTATCTAGGCTTAATTGCGCGTAGGAATTGCGCGCAATTGCCATATCGAATGGCATCCAAAGCATGGCAGGTTCTCCTGGTTACTCACAGCAAACACAGGCCATGTTTCTGCCAATGAACCTCCGGAGGTCCATTGGCTGAAACATTGCTTGTGCACAGGCCATATGTACATAATTTGATAGCCTTACTATGGTCAAAACGCATAGATTAACGCGCAGATCGACGTGCTATTTGTGCATATTTCATGACAGGATTTCTAGTTTTAACTGTATTAATACCACAATCGGGACTTGAGCTATCACATGTTGAGTGGAAAGAACTAGCATGCCTTGATGATGCAGTTCTAATAACCCTTTACCCAATGCAGATGATATTAAAATTTATTATTTTAAATATTTGTTTATTGAATTTTTCAAAAAATTTCAACAAAACAGTATCATGTGAACCCCTCATTGGAACAAGCTTGTTCCAATGATGGTTACATGATATAGATTTGTTGAATATTTTTGAAAAATATTTTTTTCAGCTTTTGAATTTTATATTACGCAGGCTGATGTGCACAATTTGTTGGGTAAAGGGATAATATTATTAATTTGGGACTACAGTTAAAGTCAAGATATCTTGAAAATTAAATTGTGGGTAAATAAATAATGACAATAAACCAATATTTTTTATAAATACACTAATATTCAACCGATACTGGTTTGAATACTGGTACATGTATGTATCAGTTTATTGACAGCTTTTTTCTGCATGATAATAATCACATAGAAAAGAGGTAATGTTCCCCCTGAATAAGCAAGGTAACAGCCAGCTGCTGTAGTATATCAAATTTATTACATGTCATATGTGAGCTAAAGTCTCTTCCAAGTTGGTTTCTATTTTCCTTCATTTAGACCTCAAGGGAGGATATACATAGACAGACAGATAAGAATATTGCTGTCTGTTTATTGGGGTTAACTGTCATCCCCAACAACCAGGGCCGCACTATGTCAGACTGTTTTATGGGTGGAGAGAGCCATAGCACCCAGAGAGTACACCGAGCAGTGGCGAACAACTGTCAACAAACCTTGAAATAAGCTGTCTGTCATTTGCAGGAGGAGGACCCAATTTATCCTCTGGGTACCTCTTTCTGTTTAGGCCTAAGCCCTTGATTCAGATTAAGGTTCACAGAGGGCAGCATGGGGACATCATTCTGCAGATGACAGTCTGTTTATTTTCCAGGCTGGACTGTCTGACTCTCCGACTTACTAAACTTTTTTTTTTTATTAGGGTTTAACGACACTTTAACAGCCAGGGTCATATCATGTGGGTGACAGTTTTATGGGTGGAGGAAGCCGGAGTACCCGGAGAGAACCACCGAGCAACGACGAGCAGCTGTCAGCTCTTCAACATCGTAACTCTGAACTCTGCACCACGCACAGGCAGGGTTAGATTGGTTTAAGACATGCGCAGCATCGACGTGCAGTACGCCTTAGTACACAGCGTCATCGTGCCCCCATGTAGGCGATTGGGGTGAAGTGCCTTGCCCAAGGACACAATGCAGGAGCGCGAATCAGTCGCTGAAATGGTCACCCATCCAACTACTAACCGCGCTCGACGTTGCTCAACTTCGGTGATCTGACGAGGACTTACTAAACCCGCACAAGCAGAGCTAGCAGAGGTTGAAGGCAAGTGCACCATCAAAGTGCAGTTCAACTTAGTACAATGTGCCACCGTGCCCCCCACATGGGCAATCAGGTTTAAGTGTCTTGCCTAAGGTCACAGTACAAGGTGACATGGGGCAGGATCCAAACTGTTGACCTTTCAGTTTTAACTCCATTGCTTCAATTAATAAGCCCCCATGCACCCACAAGTCTATTGCACCATCTCAAGATGAATGGTGGTACACAGGAATTCTTTCGGGTGTTTACAGGGCCGAATATGGTACCCTTCCCAAAAACATTAAGGTATGATTTTTCCCAGTGTACAACCCCAAATTCCCCAATCTCGGTTCCCACTCAAACAGAAATATAATGCAGAATTGGTGCCATGAACTGGGTGTCATAAGGCTTCAGAAAACCATTGGTTTTCTGAGGGTTTAACCACCAAGTTCAGGACAAAAATTGTGCATTAAATTTAAATTACTTACCTAACCTAACAAAGGTTAGAAAGTGCCAGAATTTAACCTGTTACCTAACGAATCGCTGCATCCACCCGTGTAATATGCAAATTGAGCAGTTGAAAACATTGAATGTTTCAAAATATTTCAACAGAACCATATCATGTGACTCCTCATTGGAACGAGCTCATTGAGCTCATTTCAATGAGGGGTCATATGACATGGTTTTGTTGAAAAATTTAAAAAAATTATATTTAAAATAATAAATTTTGAATCGTCTGCGTTGGGTAAAGGGTTAAAGACAAATAACAAGTTTTTCTTTAATGGAGGTGGGCGAGATGGGCTCTCATGTCATTTCAACACTCTTACGGTTGCTACAGTGGTTTCAATGACAGGAGGCATTGGTCACCCACTTTGTTACAATCATATTGTAAATTTTGCAGGCCACACTGTAGTACGTGAAATCAATATCATTGTCAATTAACTCCTTAACTGCTATTGGCGATATTTCTGTCCAGGACAGGATATCTTGCCACTGAAACAGGCATAATTTGGGCACATTTAATCAAATTTCCCCCCTGCCAATTGACTGGATCTTTTCACCAAAAATGTCTTTGAGTTAAATTTGGATGAATTTTTCAACAAATCTAGTCATGGCTGCTGTGAGGCAGCCATGACTAGATCTGAAGAAAAATATCTTGAAAATACTCAGCGGGTTAAGAGTTAAACAGTGTTGCTCATAGTGCATACCATATTTCCATTTGATTTATTCTCCTCATCCCAAATTATTCTCAAGCCCCAGCTTATTGATGTACATAAAATAGTACATTAGTACAGTTCAGTAGACACTACAGAGACTGGGGGAACATGATTCGATGTGACAGTTTGTTATAAAACTCACTTATAGTATGCATACAGCTACTTATAATGTTCTCTGATCAATTGGAATGTAAAATGTCTTTGTCTTTGTATGTTTCTTCTCCTCCAGAACAAATTCCAAATGGGGCCCCCATGACACAAATATTTCTAATGGCATGGGCCCCAGACCTTTACCCAAGGAAGATAGAAGAATCCCTGGGTACATTGGATGAACAATACATGCAGTAAAATGAAATAAATTGTAAACTGAAAAGTGCCAGTAGTGGTAATTTTGGCCTGGAAATAAAGATCCCACATCTTAACCCGTTAGCAGGATGCGCTATTTATCCCATAAATGGCCGTTTATTTGAACATAAAAGACTTGGATAAATTTTTGCTTTATTCACCTAGTAGGGTGATAAATTTTCAGGTTTAACAATGAAAGAATTCATTCCTATAGTAGAGACGGACTTGTTGACCTCTACCACATTCGAGCAGCATAATTAACAGTTCAATTTTTGTTTTCTTTAAACCTTTTTGAAAGTATTACATAATGCCAATAGAAAACATGACAGATTGTTCATTTAATAAAGTATTTTTATAAGTTTAGCTCAAGTATGTAGAGGAATTATTTTTAGACAGAAATATATCACTGCACCTTGTTTATTTTTGGCAGTTTTGCTTGTTGATCGAATTGGACTAATGAGCTCATCACTTCTCGCTGTGCTTTGTAGCGAGTACAGCATGATTTTGCCACGACTGCCCTGTAAAAGATTTATGGGATAAACAAAATAAACGTATAGTGTTTTCAAGTAAGTTACATTAGGTAAAAACATATAATTGTAAAACAGTCTGCTTTAAGGTTGTGTAATGCACAGCTTGGGAGACAACAGGTAGACAGCCAATCTGGCTATGTTGTCTCCCTGCAGTATACACTGATATTGTCATGCTTCATTAGTGTTAATTTACATATCCTTTTTTTGTATCCTTAAAACACTCTTTACTGCCGTATGTATCATTTCTATTTGTATCATGTATACTGCAAAATAAAGAAGTCAGTCTATCAATCAGTAGAAATTTAGTCTACTCGTAGAATTAAGAATGAAACCGACTCGCCAGAGGCTCGTTGGTTTCATTCTTAATCCTACTCGTAGAATAAATTTTTTTATTTCTAAACACTATACGTTTATTCTATATATAGCATGATGGTAACCTATAGGAAAAATAGTGTTGTGATGCATTCCAACCTTCTCTGTTTTTACTGTACCAGCCAGGGGCGAGGTGGTATTGCGGTAACCCGTTCTTGTCAGATCACCGAAGTTAAGCAACATTGAGCCCAGTTAGTATTCGGATGGGTGACCATCTGAGTGATCGATTCAGACTCCTGCGTTGTGTCCTTGGGCAAGGCACTTAACCCTGGTTGTCCACATGGGGGCACGATGACGCTGTGTACTAACGGGTACTGCACGTCGATGGTGTGCATGTCTTCAACCAATCTAACTGCAGTGCGGAGTTACGATATTGGGGAGCTGGCAGCTGCTTGTCATTGCTCGGTGGTTCTCTCCGGGTACTCTGGCTTCTTCCATCCATAAAGCTGTTATTGACACGACATGACCTTGGCTGTTAAAGTGTCATCAAACCTTAATAAATAAATAACTAACTACACCAGCCTTGTCATTTACGTTCTAACAAAATTTACACCCATATAAATAGCAACAACTAATGTACAGTTCGTAGAGTGTGTATTGTAACTAAGACACCCAAAGTATCACTTTCAAATTCTGTTCATATGAACAAAAAATGTTTCAGTCAATGGACCCGGAGGTCCATTGGCAAGAACTTTGCTTGTGATGGTTATGCTTTGCATCAAATTAGCAATTATTGCTTGAGTGGAATCTCCACTCGGCAGGTGATTTATTGATAATACACTCTCCACGTACTGTACAATCTCACTTTGCAGAGATCGGGCTTTAGTTGCTGCTATTTATTTGGATGGAAATTATGTTGGGATGTCAACGGTATGCTGCTCTATCCATATAAGGAAGCATAACATTTGTATTGAGTTAATTCCAACAGGCGAGTGTAACAGATTACAAAACAAACCTATACTTCATGTGTAATAGATTACAAAACAAACCTATACTTCAGGTGTAATAGATTACAAAACAAACTCATACTTCATGTGTAATAGATTACAAAACAAACTCATACTTCATGTGTAATAGATTACAAAACAAACCTATACTTCAGGTGTAATAGATTACAAAACAAACCTATACTTCATGTGTAATAGATTACAAAACAAACTCATACTTCATGTGTAATAGATTACAAAACAAACCTATACTTCATGTGTAATAGATTACAAAACAAACTCATACTTCATGTGTAATAGATTACAAAACAAACCTATACTTCATGTGTAATAGATTACAAAACAAACTCATACTTCATGTGTAATAGATTACAAAACAAACCTATACTTCAGGTGTAATAGATTACAAAACAAACCTATACTTCATGTGTAATAGATTACAAAACAAACTCATACTTCATGTGTAACAGATTACAAAACAAACTCATACTTCATGTGTAATAGATTACAAAACAAACCTATACTTCATGTGTAATAGATTACAAAACAAACCTATACTTCAGGTGTAATAGATTACAAAACAAACTCATACTTCATGTGTAATAGATTACAAAACAAACCTATACTTCATGTGTAATAGATTACAAAACAAACTCATACTTCATGTGTAACAGATTACAAAACAAACCTATACTTCATGTGTAATAGATTACAAAACAAACTCATACTTCATGTGTAATAGATTACAAAACAAACCTATACTTCATGTGTAATAGATTACAAAACAAACTCATACTTCATGTGAAATAGATTACAAAACAAACCTATACTTCATGTGTAAGCTGGTTCCAATAAGGGGTTACATGATATGGTTATATTATAATTTTATGAAAAATCATTTTTTTTCAACTGCTCAACCTGTACATACGTGGTGGATATGACAATTCGTTGGGTAAAGGGGCTAAGTAAATTTTGTTGAAATAAACTTGAATTGGGATCTTCTTGTAAAAAGTTGAACCTTGGATATGTTTGATGTGTCAAGGACCAAGCCTGAATATAAGCAACATGCCGTTTGCAAAATGAGGTCTCCAGGGGGTGAATTTGCTAATGCTATCCCCCACAGTGGGCCAATTTATCCTCTAGGTTTTTGCTTGAGATCTTGATTCAGACTGAGGTTCACAGAGGGTAAATTTTGTGATGCAACCCTGCTGTGCAGGGTAGCATCACCAAATTCACCCTCTGGGACCTAATTTTGCAGATGACAGTCTGCTTATTTTCAGACTTGTCAAGGACTGAACTAGTAAGTACTTACAGTACGTGGAGAGTGGATTGTGACTAAATCACCCGCGGGGTGGAGTTATCACCCAAGCTATAACTTTCAAATGTTGTACATATCGACAAAAACACAAGCAATGCTTCAGCCATTGGACCTCCGGGTTTAACCCGGAGGTCCATTGGCTGAAACTTTGCTTGTGCTGGTTATGCTTTGCAACAAATTTGCAATTATTGTTAGGGTGGAATCTCCACTCTGCGGGTGATTTAGTGATAATACACTCTCCACGTACTGTATGTGAGTTTCAGATGTGTGAGTTACATGTAGTATATGATTCATTTCACCACTCAGTAGATGTTTGAACACATTACAGCCACATGTTTTTGTGCAGATGTTGTGTATATAAAGATAATACAAGATATTTTATTGCCAGCTACTGAATTATAACAACAATCTCTTAAGACAGTGTGATTAGTGAAGATAAGGAACAATCCTGGCATTATTAATTTCAGAACAGAATCTATTGTAATAATAGACAATATAAGATATGCAGAAATCAGCTGAATGTAGGCTCCATATGTCTCAATTGTCTTCTCCATCTCATAAAATTTTGGTCGTGGTTTTAAAAAAAACTTGACCTACAGTTGATGAAGTGGGTGTGTGAGAAGTGAGTGGATGGGTGGGCTGATGGATGGGCAGGCATCACCTTTCTCGTTAGCGAAATAACTGGAACAAATATCAATGGATTTGGTCAATATTTGATCATAATGTGAGACTTTCTTAACAATGTAAACAATATCTTGAAGGAGTTCGAAAAATGGTAGGATTTGGCCATCTGAACGGAGTAAAGCCCTTAATTAGTTAATTTTTGCCTGTTTTCAGCTCATAAATTAGCACGATTACTTGAACAAATATTAATGGATTTGGTCAATATTTAGTGTGTGACTTTCTTAACAATGTCTTGCTTGAGCTTGAAAACTGGTGTGGTTCAGCTATACTGAGTGGAGTTATGGCCCTTAATTAGTTAATTTTTGACGGTTTTCAGCTTGTTTCCATGATGGCTTGAATAAATATCAATGGATTTGGTCAGCATTTGGTATGTGAGACTTTCTTAATGTCTCGATTGAGTTAAAAAACTGTAAGGTTCAGCTATACTGAGTGTAGTTATGGCCCTTAACTCCTTGCATTTGGCTGGCGGTTATTCCCGCCCAGACAGAGTTTCTCTTACCTCTGAAATATGTATAAATTTGGGTATATTTTATCAAATTTCCCTGCTGTAAATTGAACGGATTTTTGCACAAATCACTTATTGTGTTAAATTTAGATGCTTTTTTCATAAAATCTAGTTATGGCTGCTTCATAGCAGCCATGACTAGATTTTATGAAAAATATCATGAAAATATCAATGGAGTTGAACAAATATCAATGGAGTTGGTCAATATTTGGAATGTGAGTATTGTGAGATTTTGTTAACATTAAATGTCTTGAATAAATTCGAAAACTGGTTTGACCATAGTGAGTGGACTTATGTCCCTTAATTAGTTAATTATACCCCCCGTCCGATCGTCCATCCGTCCGCCTGTCCGTCTATCCATCCTTATAAGCGCAACTCCTCCTAAACCGTTTGAAGAATTTTCATGAAACTTTACACAATGGAAGAACTCCATATGAAGATGTGCATGAAGCAATATAATTCCGTTCTGACATTTCCAAGGGGAGATAATCTAACTTATAGATTTTAATGTACCAAAAAGGCTACAACTGAGGCCCGGGGGGTATCACTTTGTGAGCTTGCTCACAGTACCTCTAGTTTTTGCCTGTTTCTGGTTTGTTAACGTGATAACTTGAACAAAGATCAATGGTGTTGGTCAGTATTTGGTATGTGAGTATTGTGAGACTTTGTTAACATTGAATGTCTTGAATGAATTCGAAAACTGGTATGGATTGGCCATACTGAGTGGACTTATGTCCCGTAATTAATTATTTTTGCCAGTTTTTATTTTTTTAGCATGATAACTTGAACAAATATCAATGAATTTGGTTCTCTTATAATGGCAAGCCATACAGGTGCGAAAAAACTTGACCCCCGCATCGGTGCTGCTTGATCCATGTTGTTTACTTGAAACAGTTAAATCCTGTTAATTGAATAGCCACACTGCCAGTAAAAATTATTCAGTGAATTGGAGTATTTACAGTTAAAACTAGAAGTCCTGTCATGAAATGCGCACAAATAGCATGTTGATATGCGCGTTAATGTACGCATTTATGGCCCAAGTAAAGCTATCAAATTTTGTACATATGGCCTGTGCACAAGCAATGTTTCAGCCAATGGACCTCCGGGTAACCTGGAGGTCCATTGGCAGAAACATTGCATGTGTTTGCTATGAGTAACCAAGAGAGCCTGCCGTGCTTTGGATCCCATTCGATATGGCAATTGCGCACAATTCCAACGCGCAATTAAGCCTAGATAAGCGCACTATTCGTGACAGGACTTCTAGTTTTAACTGTAATTAACAGGGATTTGGTCATTTTACTGTATTCTGGAGATAAATTGAACATTTATTCTATTATATCTTGTTTGACAGAGCTCATATATACACAGAATGACACAAGTGTGTGAATGACTTAATCACTATGGCATGGGTGCCAGTGCAGAAGGATAGAACAAGAGGCCGCAGGCCTCAAGTTCCATCCTTCTACGATGGCACAATTGCCATATCAGTTAACCCATTCACACATGTGTGTTGTTCTGTGTTTATTACATGCCTTCACACCTATGAAAGCAATTTTTAGGAGGACACTCAGATATTTCTTTGACACCTATCAACAGAAAGAACACATTTTATCAGCAACCAGTTTGTGAATCGAACCTGTGTTACTATTTCATTCCCTGAGTTCCTACGTTCCAATGTGTTCTATATGCCTACTGGCAAATAGAACACATTGCAACTCTATTGCCAGAGATTCAAATTGTAATTGCAGTGCACGATTTGTAGAAAAATTCCCTTGAAATTTTGCATCTTTATGCTGTAGAAGGGGATTTCATAGAACTGGTGTGTAATAAAAAAGATTAAATGCCCTAGATGGATGTACTGAAGACAAAATGATCTATAAACATGGGGACTTTGATGAATTCCATGGTAATTTATCGACCAACATACATGTAATACAAGATTTCTTATTCTGTAAATAGGAGTTCACTCTATAACCTATATACAATTAACCCTTTACCTAATGTATTGCCCGTATCGGCCCGCGTAATTTGTAAATTGAGCATTTGAAAAAAAATTAATTTTTCAAAATATTTCAACAAAACTAGATCACGTGACCCCTCATTGGAATGAGCTTGATGAGCTCGTTCCAATGAGGGATCAAATGATATGGTTTTGTTGAAATTTTTTTGAAAATTTTTTAAAAATAGTAATTAAAATAATAAATTTTGATATTCTCTGTGTTGGGTAAAGGGTTAACAAGTCCACTTTTTTATGTTTCAAATTTGTATTCAGTTAACAGGGATATTCAATTAAGAGATATCCAATTAAGTGGGCGCTACTCTACATTGTACAAAGTTTTGGGGGTGTTATATTGTAATCACCTTGTCTCTATACTTCCATTTGTTTGTGTAATTGTTTGTTTCTTCCCAATAACTTTTGTATGTTCCATCGCTTAATGCTCCTGCTGGGAGCACGGAGGCTCAGTGGTAGACTGTTGGACTTCTATGCTAGAGGGCCCATGTTCGATCACCGTCCGGAACGACCCGCATTGTGACCTTGGGCAAGGCACTTTATCCCAGTTGTCTAAATGGGGGCAAGATAGCGGCGTGTACTGAGGCTTACTGCTGCATGTCAATGGTGCACATGTCTTCAACCTCTGTAGCCCTGCTTGAGCAGAGCTTGAACAGAGTTAGAATGTTGAGGAGCTGACAGTTGCAAGTTAATGCTCGGTGGTTCTCTCCGGGTACTCTGGCTTACTCCACCCGTAAAACTGTCACAGTCACGATTAGCCATTGTACATAACAGGGACCGATCAGGACTATTTAAAATACGCTCTAGCCTTGGAGCCTATTTTTTCAATTCATGCGCCAGATTTCAATTTACGGAGTCACACTGCTGCTTGTAACACACACTGCAAGTATGTAATAGCTCTCATCATTTTCATTTAGTACACTATAGCAAACATTAATCTTCACTGTGGTGCCTATTTAGGCAGCCAAGACTTGATCAGAAACCACAGTGAAGATTAATGCTTGGTAATTAAGACTTGAAGTATTAACTTAAGCACTCTACAACAATGATAAATGATAATCATATATATAATACATGTAAGAGTGTCTCTCTCGATTATCCATCGAAAGAATATCAAAATATGATCTGAGAAGTTACGCGCCAACTGAGAAGTCTATTTCTGAGATTTAAGAGCCAGGTCCTGATGTTTCAGAACCAAATACGCACTGGCGCATGCCCAGGTCGGTCCCTGACATAAGTATGTGACCTTAAACACCAATAAATAAATAATAAATAATGCTCCTACTACATTCAAATGTTGGCTATGATAGGGATGATTTGAGGGTCTAAGTTCAAGGTCACTGTTACTATAAATAGACTTTTGGTTTCGGTGCATTATATTTAGTTTTATTTTGTATATGAAACTATAACTTCACACACAGTTTACATATAGTATTTATTTATTTATTATTAGAGCTCCAAGGACTTTCAGTGGAAGCCCTACAGTAATAACTTTGTCTGTCTGTCCATCTGTCCATCAGCATATTCCTATGTCATACGATAACTCCAGTTTCCTTTGACCAATTCAAATAATATGTATACACAATATTGAAATTGATCAAATGAAGCACCCTTTCATTTTTGATGGATTTCCATTTTTTCTTTCCAGTTATGGGACTTGAATCTTCAAAAAATTGGCAATGTTATACGTGTTGTATGATAACTCAATAATGTTTTCACTGAATCTCTTGAAATTTTTTAGCAGTGTTACAATCAGTACCCCATTGCCCATGTGGGGGCACGGTGACACTGTGACTAAGGCGTACTGCAAGTCGATGGTGCACCTGTCTTCGGCCAATCCTAACCCTGCTTGTGTGGAATTAGTATGTTGTGGAGCTGACAGTTGCTCGGTGATTCTCTCTGGGTACTCCGGCTTCCTCCACCCGTAAAACTGTTGTGGTCATGATTAACCATTGTGCAGAAATATGTGACCTTAAACACCAATAAATAATAAATAATAATAATACAATCAGTAAAGGCAACACCCCTTCCAATATTTACACTTTTCAGGTTTGTTATTCTGGAGTTATGGGACTTTAAAATAATGACAATTTTTCACAAGTCATATCATTACTCAAGTTTGTTGTGACTGATTCTCATAATTTATATACACACCATAGAGATTGATCAAACAAAGCTCTCTTTCATTTTTTTATAATCTTCAGATTTGTTGTTCCAATATTATGGGACTTGAATCAACAAAAAAAGAAATTGTCAGGTTATCAATGTTGAAGGAGTAGTGTGCACTTGGAAATTTTTTGACCTGTTTTGCTACGCATGATTGCAGGCAACAACTGGTATTCTAGACCTTTCAGATTTCATATGTGTGTTAATTGCTTCAATATATGTTAACATTAACCCTTGACCAGACAGTTTTTACAGATTGTGGAGATTTTTAATACACTGTTGTACATTTTTTGTTAGAAAAATTCTGACCTGTTTCAGCCCTGGTAATTCACCCTCAGCAATCAGCAGTGCCGAGGAAAATGCTGAGGAAACGAAAAATATCCAGCAAAAATACTGCCAAGGATGGCTTCTTCAGAAAGCCTTGTGGAAAATGCAAAACCTACAGGTTAAATGCCAAGGAACAAAACCATGTGGGTTGCACTATGCTGTATTGTTAATCTTACAATTTACAGTACAAATTGCAGCATAACCACTAGAAACTATGTGTTCTGCTTCTTCTATGTTGATAACACTAGAATCTGACATCAGTTTCTGGAAAGCTCAGAGCTTTCCAGAAACTGATGTCAGATTCTAGTGTTAGCAACATGGAAGCAGTGAGATACTTAGTTTGTGGTTATGCTGCATCGTATTTTCACTCATACTATACATATTGAGCAAGTCGCCTGCTTATACTTCTAAGATTTTTTCTCAGCATTGACATGGTTCATGATTGGCATTATCTAATTGAGTGAAAGATTCTGCACATTGATTGGGATTATATACACATGTATCTCAAACTACTTTCACATGTTAAAGTTACTTGAAAGTTTTCACTTCACCGCATACTACATATACATGGCAATTGAGACTATGCCCCGCTCCCTGATGATTTTTGCACAATCGGATAGGCTCCACAGCAATTGACATAGGAACACCAGTTTTCCACAGCAATAATTTTGCCGAGGAAACAAGGATGAATTACCAGGACTGCTGTTTTGCTATACATGAATGCAGGCCACCACTGGGTAACAAAGTTTTGGCGAGGGTGAACCCAATGTGTTCCATTTATAATTAGCCTGAATATATTGTATGGGATACTGCTGGTTAGTTGATGGGGATGCACCACCATCCCCTACCTCCTCCTTGTTTTTTGCAGAGGTGAGCAAATTGGAAATTTTGCTTAACTCCTGTACGGTTATGCAAAATAATTTTGCACAACCCTTTCTGAATTAGACGACCCCTTATTCACGAGTTGATAGAATCATGTTTTTCGTCTTGGGTTAGTACTGTGCAGTTACCTGAAAATTTGGTTTGGTTTCGGTTTTGTTATCAAAACAATTACAGAAAACTTGTCCCGATTTCCAAATTCAATGTTGAAAATATCGGTAATCGGAAAAAAAGTAACAGGAAAAAAAGTAACAGGAAAAAAAGTAACAGATTTGGGTAGGAAAAAAAGAAACAGGAAAAAAAGTAACACTTTCTTATTTTTATAAGGTAAAAAAGTAACAGGAAAAAAAGTAACAGATTTGGGTAGGAAAAAAAAAAACTGGAAAAAGAGTCACACTTTCTTATTTTTAGTTCATAAAAGTGATAGATTACTTAATTATGATTTAGTTATATTATTGAAACTAGTTAAATTATTACATATCAGTATAAGTACTACATAGTACATAGTTATAAAATAATTTAACAAACTTAATTATGATTTAGTTAGATTATTACATATCACACCTTGAAACTAGTTGGATTATTACATATTAGTATAAGTACTACATAGTTATAAAATAATGTAACAAACTTAATTATGATTTAGTTAGATTATTACATATCACACCTTGTGTAATCTAATATTCTGGCCAATGCCAGTAAGAAAAGCTGAAATAGTAAGTGAACCTTGGGAATATAAACCACACAGATTTTTCAGTTTTCTATTCAGGGATTCAGCTGACTTCTGTTTGCGGATAACAGGCAGCAAACCAACTGACACCTGTTGAATAATTGTATTGGTCAGAGCTTGCTCTTTTTGAAACCATTGGATAGTTTTCCAGACTGATGGGTGCTGGTGGCCAACAAGATTGTAGAACTTGTTGTTCCAGCCTTCACATGCATTATTTGTACGAGATTCGCCATCCAGCGTAGCACTATTAACATTCCATGTAGCTGGAGGATAGGCTGGAGGAGTTAATCTAAGTCGTAATGGTGCCAACACATCTGAAGGTGCGGCGCGAGGTTGCCTGTATCTACCAGTGACATAATTTTCATCAAAATACCTCAACAGTTCCTCGGCTTCTTCTGGAACAATGTCTTTGAGGTGATTCATACCATCACGCACATCTGAAACTGGCAAGAATGCAAGTGCATCCAGTTTCCCACAAAACAGTCTGAAGTCTGCATCATCCCGATACAACTGCACTAAACCTAAACTCTGCACTCTGCGCCAAGTGCTTTGTGTCAGATGGTAGAAACAACCTCTACTCTGTACATGTCTACCAAACACAGCATTCACAGCTCGTAACACACCATCTTCAAAATCACCAAATTCAAAATCAGTCACAACAGTATTTACATTCAAGTCAATATTTAGCTCAGTCAGTTTATCTACAATAGCTTGAAACAGAGTCTCATAGGAAGTACGTGTCTTCCTCTGTAATATAGCGTATACACAAGATAAAAAACTGTCATGAAACTTAACCCTAACAACATAAATTTGCTGAAATAGTGGAGGAGCCATTGCAAAATTACCGTCCATAAATAAAGTACTTGCACTGCCAAGATAATTGAGTCCACTATTTGTTGCAAATGCAACCACACGCTCACTTGCATCAGGTCCATTATCAAAGAAAAGGAATTGTTCAGAGCCTGATATTTTCTGAAACTCTTCTGGAATGGTCAGCTCAGACAGACTTTTGGGGACAGGAGGACTTCTTCTGTGGTATCTCAGACTCCGTTTGGCATTATCTAAGTCTGGCAGCATCAACTTGACTTCACTTTCAGCATTTGAAACAGCTGTTGCGAGGATCTGTGATGGCTTATCTAAGGAAGAAGCTGCTTGTTTTCGCATTTCATTTCTCAATTTGGTATATGCGATACTGACATTTTCTGGAGGATGGTTGTGTTGTCTAACTATTTCTGGGTTGTTGAAATCTGTAGTAGTACAGAGACTTGCACGGCAGTCTGATTTAGCACGTTTAGTGCATTTCCACCAGACCTTGTTCTTCCTTCTTACAGATACAGTGTACATGAAACCTTCATGACAAAGTTTTTTGCCCCTCTTGTTACTCTCAATGACTTCCATGATGACTCAAGAACATTTAATGACTAATTCAAACTGCTGTCCAATATATAGTTTGCTGTGTGTTTATTTTTTCAAGAACATTGTTGTACATCAAAGAAGAGAATTCATGAAAGTAACCACACTTGCTGTGTGTTTATTACAATGTGTGTTCATTTGTTTCAAGAACATTGTTGTACATCAAAGAAAGCATGATGGATATCCTTGTAACAACATTGTCATAGCACACATGATCTCCAATTACAAAATAATTAAAAAAATAAAAAATAAAATTATTATTATAATTATTATAATGAAAAATGAAATAATGAAAAAACACTTTTATTTTTTTTCCTGTTGTATTATTATAAATGTTACTTTTTTTCCTGTTTCTTTTTTTCCGTTTCTTTTTTTCCTGTTACTTTTTTTCCTGTTACTTTTTTTCCTACATTCGAAAATATCTAATCAGGCCTTCACTTCTCAGAATAATGAGAGAAACAACATGAAGTTACCTCTATTTTGAAACTTCAGAGTTGCAATACCCCTTTCTCAGAACAGCTTCACTTTATTGGAACAGTAGAATCCTCTTAATTGAATATCCATTTTGCCAGTGAAAATTATTCAATTAACAGGAGTATACAATTAACTGTTATAACAGGGATTTGGTCAGTTTCCTTTGTTCTGGAGGTAAACTGAGCATTCATTCTATTATATGTTGTTTGACAGAGCTCATAAATGCCTGTATTGGATGTAGTGAGGTCAAAAAGGTTGATAAATAAGGGGAATTTGGTGCGTGTCAAAGTAATTTTTTCGACAAATACAAAAATTTATGTACAATTAACAGGAGTTTACAATCCATATGCAATTAATTAAAGATCAAATTTGTACTGAAGTTATGTTAATATGGTTTTGTATTTGAAAATAATATTCAACTAACAGGATATACAATTAAGAGATATCCAATTAAGTGGGCTCTACTGTATCACGTTCGAGCGCTGCATTTACCCAAATACTGTGAAAATTGGTGATAAAATTGACTACTCACGCATCAGGTTTTTACTTGAGTTGAATAAAGTCATTAAATGTGTTAGAGACAATTCAAACTGCAGTGTTTTACTAGGACACACATATACTTTTACAGCAGGCTCAGTCTCAGGACAAGAAATCATTTTCTTTAACTTGAAACTCTCGAGATAATTTATGCAAATACAGTTAAAACTAGAAGCCCTGTTAAGAACTGTGTGCTTATGTAGGCTTAATTGCACAAAGTAATTGCGTGCAATTGCCATATCGAATGGCATCCAAAGCATGGCAGGTTCTCCTGATTACTCAGAGCAAACGCAGACAATGTTTCTGCCAATGGACCTCCGGGTTACCCTGAGCTCCATTGGCTGAAACATTGCGTGTGCACAGGCCATATGTACAGAATTTGATAGCCTTACTTTGGTAATAACATGTAGATTAACGCGCAGATCGACGTGCTATTTGCACGCATTTCATGACATGACTTCTAGTTTTAACTGTACCTTGCACTCCGGAAATTAGAGTATATTACACACGTGCATTGCCATGGAAATGGAATCCCTTCTGACAATGATGGGTGCCTAAATCAACAATGTTGCGCTGTATTCACAGTTTATTAAATTAATATGTCGGAAACTCTTTGGGGTTGCACAGGCGAAAAAACGGTTGTCCAGTGTAACATTGCTTAACCCGGGGATGAGCGTAACACTTGTTCGTCCAATTTGCTCACCTATGTTTTGTATATAGCTTTCTGATGGGTACCTCCACATCAGGTTTTAATTTCATTCAAATCTGTTTGCTTATCGAAGAGTGATTGCCCTTGAACTTGAAAATTTCACATATTAGCTGTGGTTGTAGCTTTTTTTTTTTTTTTTTTTTTTTTTTTTTTAGATGTGTTTAATGACACATTAACAGCCAGGGTCATATCATGTCAGTGACAGTTTTATGGGTGGAGGAAGCTGGGGTACCCGGAGAGAATCACCGAGCAACGACGTGTAGCTGTCAGCTCCCCAACATCATAACCCTGAACTCTGCACCGCGGCACAGGCAGGGTTAGATTGGTTGAAGACATGCGCACCATCGACATGCCGTACGCCTTTGTACACAGCGTCATCTTTCCCCCATGTAGGCAAGCGGGGTGAAGTGTCTTGCCCAAGGACACAACGTGGTTGCCGCAGGTGGGATTTGAACCGAGGACCTCTCTGCTTGCAGCCTGCACCTCTACCTACTGAGCCACCGCGCCCCCATTGTGGTTGTACCTCCTCATCCATCTTACAGACTGTTGTCGATGGAAATTTGACTGGAAAACAAGACTTGTCATTATAAATATCTCTTTTATATAATAATATAATAATGATATAAATACCCTGGAACCCAAAACAGGTATTCGGTACATCGGTTCACTGGTCTCTCAAGACAGGTGGTCTCTCAAGGAAGGTTTTACTGTACTGTATACCGTTCAAATTGCATTCCCTTTCAAGTGTGGGGCCCACAGTGATGGCTTCCATCACTTTGCATCTAGTTTATTTATTTCTATTTTATTTATTTATTTATTTATTTATTTATTTATTTATTTATTTATTTATTTATTTATTTATTTATTTATTGGGGTTTGACGACACTTTTGACAGCTAGAGTCACCTCGTGTTGGAGAGTTGTATGGGTAGAGGGAGCCAGAGCACCTGCATGGAGAGAACCACCGAGGGACTTCCAAACTCCCCCCACATACCAATTCTGCACAAGCAGGGTTAGCATTGGTTGAAGACAAGTGCACCATCAACATGCTGTACGTTTTAGTACACTGTGTCACTGTGCCCTCATGAGGGCATGCAGGATTAACCCATTACATGCTGCTGATAGATATTCTTGCCCATGACAGGAAATCTCGCAAAAATAAGTAAACTCTAAGCACAATTAACTCTTAACATGATGAGTATTTTCAAGTTATTGAAATTCATCTAAACTTAACTCGAAGGAATCGTTGGTGAAAAAATCTATTCAATTAACTTACTGCAGAAAAATTTGATTAACCCTTTACCCAACGATTCGGTCGCATCTGCCCGCATAATATGCAAATTCAGCAGCTGAAAAAATATTATTTTTTGAAAAATTTCAACAAAACCATATCATGTGACCCCTCTTTGGAACGAGCTCGTTGAGCTCGTTCCAATGAGGAGTCACATGATATGGTTTTGTTGAAATTTTTGAAAAAATTTAAAAAAATGATATTTAAAATAATAAATTTTGATATCGTCTGCATTGGGTAATGTGTTCAAATTATACTCATTTCAGTGGCAAGAGAAATCCTGTCCTGTACAGGAAAATCCTCTAGCTGCACGCAAGGTGACTTAATGAAATTCTTCCTGTGTCAACTTTTTGACTTGTGATGTCTCGAGTCAAGTCGACTATTCATGAATTGTTTATCAAATCTAGTCATGGTTGCAGCCTGCTGCATAGCAGCCATAATAGATTTGATGAAAAATATTTTAAAAATACTCGGGGTTAACCCTTTACCCAATGCAGACGATATCAAAATTTATTATTTTAAATATATTTTTTGAAAAATTTTTTGAAATATATATATTAATATATATTTTTTGAAAAATTTTTCAAACAATTTCAACAAAACCATATCATATGACCCCTCAATGGAACGAGCTCAATGAGCTCGTTCCAATGATGGGTCAAATGATATGGTTTTGTTGGAATATTTTGAAAAAAATTGTTTTTTTAACTGCTCAATTTGCATATTATGCGGGCGGATGCGGGCGATTCGTTAGGTAAAGAGTTAAGAGAAATGTTGTGCCCATGGACACAATAAAGGTGGACACAGGTTAGGATCAAACCACAGGGCCTTTCTGTTTAAAGTACAATGTTCTAACCATTTAGCTATAACACTGCCGGTACAACAGCTTTATTCACCTTCCTACAGTACAGTCGCCGTGGACCGATCACTTTCCACGGGTAGACAATATTTCCACGGACGCAATAATATTAGATTCCAAACACTAATTATAAAAATAATCGTCAAAATTTTAAGTTATAGAACTACCTGGTGCTTCATTAACTGGTAGTGCTAGAAGCTACTATCATGGCTCTACTGAAAAATGCTGAAAGCCACTTTAGTGACTTTACACTGTTCTCATTAGCTTGTCGTTTGTACAGCAGTAGATAAAGAAATATTCATATAAAACTGTTTTGTTACAATTTATTGGAGAGTGCCAACAGGCAGCCAACAGGCACTCTCCAATAAATAGTAACAAAACAATTATTGATGAACAAAATCTTGCTAAACTAAGGCTCCTCATGCTGGGAGTATTGTATCTTTGAAAAAAAATACTTGTGTTACAAATCACCTTTGAAAAATAATTTAGCACTCTACCAGTTAATTAAAATTTGGTCGATGATGATTTTTAGTACCTGGTAAATGCATGCATGGACATCACTGCCCACATGTGTATTACGAGCATTCTATGGCAGATGTACTGTAAGTATGCTTTGATCATGAATCAAAACACTCTCCAGCTTGTAAAAAATAAGAGGATTTAGTCTTCATATAATTAGCTTTAAGCTAGTTTTTTTGTCATCAAATAATGTTTTATAGCACAATCTCCTGTCAAATCAGTGTGTTGCCATGGTTACTATAATTCAAAATAAATATCTTACCTGCTCATTTGACTCTTGCTCTCACCTTTTGAGATCAAATATCTAATTAGTTTTACCTGAATCTTCAATAAATCATCAAAGTTCCTTTGAATATTTCATGGTATTGTCCAAGCTACTATAAACACATTTAGAGGCCTTGTAAATGTGATAATGCCTTACAAATTCATCAATATAAATTAATTAGTTCGAACTGTGTTATAAATCTTCTCAATTTTAGATGTGGAGTGATTTGTATGATGATTGCACAAATGTTTTGATCATATTCATTTTATGTAGGTATTTGCAGGACTTTAGATCAACTGAGAGAGCAAGTTTCCAAGAAATGATTTTAGGTACTGTCACCTACAGTTAAAACTAGAAGTCCTGTCACGAATTGTGCGCTTATCTAGGCTTAATTGCGCGTTGGAATTGCGCGCAATTGCCATATTGAATGGCATCCAAAGCACGGTAGTGTTCTCCTGGTTACTCATAGCAAACACATGCAATGTTTCTGCCAATGGACCTCCGGGTTACCCGGAGGTCCATTGGCTGAAACATTGCTTGTGCACAGGCCAGATGTACAGAATTTGATAGCTTTACATGGGCCATAACGCGCACATTAACGCGCATATCAACGTGCTATTTGTGCGCATTTCATGACAGGACTTCTAGTTTTAACTGTATATTGGGAAAAATTTCTAATTCGCAATTTTCTAAAGCAGGCTGTGAAAAAAATTATGTTTTTGGTGAAAAAAATCTCTAAAAAGTTGGTAATTTACGGCACTTGGACGTTTTTTCATTCGTAGTGATAAATGGACGACAAAATATCCCCGAGATGTTTCGTCCTGGGCTGGCTGTGGCATAATTTTCACGTTTCACTGAAAAATGATCACCCCATTCCAAATCCTCTTCGTAAATGACCAACTACTTCCAGTGAGTAACCGGTGTGGTTAGGTGGGGCGCTGGGCTTTGGAAGATCGAATTACCACAACAACCGGGCTCTGGGGTGTGCCTAAACACCACAGATCGTCGCAGATTACCGCAGGTCGCCGCAAGTACCCATAATTACCCAAATGGATCCAAAACTTTCAACACAGCACCATAACTGATATAGTGCTGAAAAGGTCGAAAATATCTCCAAACATTTTGTACATAAAACCATTGAAATATGGATGTCATTGGAAAAAGCTCAGATATTGGCACATGACCACATCCATATTTCTGATTTCTGTTTTTCTCTATATTGCTATGGTTTGGCTTTTGAAAGGACAAATTGTTCAAATAAAACACATTAGGGTGGAATGTTTAATGTATGTGTGTGTGAGGGGGGGGGGGGGGGGGGGGTAACATGGAAATTATTGATGTGCTGCCCACGTGCAAAAATCTCACTGACAAGCATCCGAGTCTCACTGGGAGCTCATCAAAATCTCACTGACAGTCACCTTCAGAGGTTAACAGGTCTGGGTCACTCACCACCAGTTAGTAGAACGTTGGCATATGTTCCTTTGTTGTATTGTTGTTGGGCTGTTTCCTGTTATACCTGTGTGTGTGGGGGGGGGGGGGGTATTTGGTATTAATTTGTATTTAAAATTGATCGATCCACACATGGTTTCTACGCGCAAAAAAAAAATCTCCCTGAAAATCATGTCATCTCCATGAAAATTTTCTTCAATCTCCCTGAAAAAAATTTTGGGAGGTTAACATGTCTGGTACTGTGACTCACCAACCTGTATTCTGTTAAGCCTTTACTTAATGAATAGGGGGCGGGGTCATAGCCAGGGTCATATCGTGTCACTTGACAGTTTTAGGGTGGAGGAAGCTGGAGTACCCAGAGAGAACCACTGAGCAGTGATGAGCAGCTGCCAGCTCCCCAACATTGTAACTCCGCACTGCAGCATAGGCAGGGTTAGATTGGTTGAAGACATGTGTACCATCGACGTGCAGTACGCCTTCATCGTGACCCCATGTGGACAATCGGGGTGAAGTGCACATTGTGTCCTTGGGCAAACTTTATCCCGATTGTCCATGTGGGGGCTCAGTGGCGCTGTGCATGGAGCGTTTATTTTCAAAGAATACTAACCCTGCTTGTGTGGAGTTAATATGTTGGGGAGTCTGACAGTTGCTTGCCTTTGTTTGAAGGTTCTCTCAGGGTACTCAGTCTTCCTCCACCCATAAAACTGTGCGACACGAGATGACCCTGGCACTCAAAAATGTCAGTAAACCCCAATAAATAAATAAATATCATGTGACTCAATGAGCTTGTTCCAATGAGTGGTGACATGATATATTTTTGTTGAAATTAAACTCCAGTAAACAAACAAAGCAATTGTACCACAGTGAAGCCCATATTATTTATTTATTTTTCATTTATTTATTGGTGTTTATAAGGTCACATATTTCTGCACAGTGGCTAATCATAACCACAACCTGGATATAAAGTCAAGTACAGCCAATCGTTTAAACCCATGTTGCCCATTATAGAGGACTTTCACTCCAGGCATTGGTTACCAGATCCTATTTTACCAGTAAAACAGAGTAGACAGGCACTTCCCGGGGTTCCCACGACAATGTGAAGCCATATAACTCGACACATACAGTTACCTCTCAACTCTTTCAGCAATGCTTTTGTATCAGGTTCAGTGAAGTTTATTAACCCTTTACCCAACGTAACGGCCAAAACCGGCCAGCGCTATTCTCAAAAATCGCCAATTAATTTTCAAAATATTTTCATTTTTTGTCTCAAAAACATAGGTTATGACCCCTCGTTGGAACGAGCTTGTCGAGCTCATTCCAACGAGGGGTCATAACCTATGTTTTTGAGACAAAAAATGAAAAAAATTAGTTATTCAAGAATTTTTTTTGCAAGTGTCGTCTGCTTTTCATGTTAGGTAAAGGGTTAATCTCTCTGCTCACTATTATTTCACCGTGAGAGCCAGCGCACTAGCTTCATTACATCACAGCCTAGTAGACTCAATTTTTTATTCTAGGTGTTGAAGAAATATTTATTCTAATTTTACAAGGAAAATAGAAAACAAGATCGAACTTTTCCCCACTGTTACTGTAGTATTTATATGTCACACCTGCAAATTTTATTGATTTTTACACCTATTTAATAAACCTTAATACATTGTTGTCACCTTTGTATTTCAATTTTCATGCTTTCAAATATGAGCATGGATGGAGTTTACCCCATTGTTTGAGATTTATTCATGCTTTTAAATATGAGCACGGATGGAGTTTACACCATTCGTTCACTGAGTTCCAATGTTTTCTATGTGCCTATTGGCAGCCTACTGGCACATAGAACACATTGCAATTCAGAGGACGCATTGTTTGAGATTTATTAAGAATATTTTAACCTTTTACCCAAAGCAGATAATAACAAAATTCAGTATTTTAAGTATTATTAACTCGTTGTGGCCCACTCTGTTCAAGTTCTGCTCAAGCAGGGTTACAGAGGTTGAAGACATGTGCACCATCGACGTGCAGAATGCCTTAGTACACGCGATACTGTGCACATATGTAGTACAATTTGTTTATCTTTGAAATCGATGTTTTTTAACGTAATGATGTCGTATATTTTTCAACATTTCTTGAATTTGATGCTGTGTTTGTGTTAAAAAATGATGCAGACACGTAAATAAATTATATTTGGGCTGAGTACGACAAGTAGAATGTTGATTATGTGATTTTTGTCTTCGATATGAAGCGTGAACTGAGTTGACCCAAATGCGGCCAGTTTCTTTCAGTTTTAGTCAGATGAAATTTGAACGGGTTGCTCAAAGACTGTGAGGACCAGGAGGGCCCTGGGTCACAATCTTACAAAGACTAGTGGGAGGCATAACAAGGAAAATATTGATGTATTGGCCGCATGCAAAAATCTCACTGACAAGCATCCAAATCTCACTGAGAGCTCATCAAAATCTCACTGACAGTCACCTTCAGAGGTTAACAGGTCTGGTTGTGGGGGACATCCATCTGTCTGTATGTCCATCCATCCATCCATCCATAGACATAATTTTGTTCAGAGATTTTCTCAAGACATTTATGGACCATTGTCCTCGAAACTTGGTATGAAGGTCCACTCAGACATGTTAACCTCCAGAATACTTTTTCAGGGAACCTGAGGGTGATTTTCAGGGAAATGGGATGGATTTCAGGGAAAAGTTCGCGCGGGGACAAAATAAAAGAAAAAACTTGTGAATTTTCAGCTCATGGACCACTATTAACACCAGGTTATATCCAGAACTAGTTGTCAACTATGCTGATGCATTTATGCTATGTTAAAAATTCATAAAATAACCCGTGGGAACCCCTGGAAGTAAGCAGCACTTGTTTACTGTGGTAAACCAGTTCTGCTTTACTAGTAAAATAGGACCCAGTCACCAATGCTTGGGGTGAAAGTCCTCTAAAATGGACAACATGTAGATCAACGATTGACTGAACTTGACTTCATCTCCATGTTGTGTCACGATTAGCCATGGTGCATAAATATGTGACGTTAACCACCAACAAACAAACAAACAAACTGTTGATTTGCCCCCCCCCCCCCCCCAGGATCCTCTTCTTCATGAGCCCCCCCCCCCCCCCCCTCTCCCCACCACCACCCACCCACACTGTCCCACAGAGCACCTCCATCTGTGGTTTGCTCTTATCGAAGTCTACTTAGCTAATAATTTCCCAAGTCTGGAAATGTTAACAGGAAAAGATGTCCTAATGTTCAGTTACTTCAAGAACATTAGTACTTTGAAAGTATCTTTATCAAACTTTATTCATATGGGACAAAACTTTTCTTTTCATCATTGAAGCAATTTTTAACAAAGTCAAGCTGAGCTAATCAAATCGCTTCCCGTCCGTCGTCCGTCAACACCATGTTTTGGTCTTCTCCTCCAAAGCCACTGGGCCAATTCAAGTGAAAGTTTGTGTGAGTGATGGTCCCAAAGGGGCATTTCATTTTTGTTCAACTCAGTATGCCCGGCCCCATAGGGAGGGAGTGGAGGAAAATGCTCCAAAATATTTTTAAAATCTTCTTCTCAAGAACTAGTGTGTGCAATGACTTGATATTTGCTGTGGAGCTTCCATATGA
The DNA here is from genome assembly GCA_031216915.1 of Pictodentalium vernedei. Classification (NCBI taxonomy): domain Eukaryota; kingdom Metazoa; phylum Mollusca; class Scaphopoda; order Dentaliida; family Dentaliidae; genus Pictodentalium; species Pictodentalium vernedei. Next base: position 4,553,242 of record CM062288.1, on the reverse strand, counting down.
GGTGTAGAATCAAGTTTGTTCAAACGAAGTTTGTAAAATAATATTTGGCTTTGTAATAGGAGGGGTAAGATTTTTGGCCCCGCCCAAAATTTCTATTTTCTGAACCGATGGTCCGGTATGAACCAAATTTGGTTTGTGGTAGTATTGGGTCATAAGTACTTGACCCATGCAAAAAAAAAAATTCCCGTATCCCCATGGGAACCCTGGGAGCTAAAAATAGAAATATTTTCAAACGCCCATATTTCCCAAACCCCACGGAACAGAGTTCTTTTATTTGGTATGAAGTATCCTTATGACCAGTAGAATTGAATGGTAAAAAAAAATTGCCATCGGTTATGTTAGGGTGTTCTGTAATTGGCATCGAAAAAATGCTGAGTCAGCATATTTGCAAAAATTTTAAAAAATTTTTTCTCCAGAACCAATCATCAGAATCTTTTGATATTTGGTATACAGCATTCATAGGGGGGTCAGATAAAAGTTTGTTCAAATAAAGCTCATTGGTTCATATTTGGGCTCTCTACAGGAGCCCAAAGTTTTAACATAGGGTAATATGGGGAATATTCTTTAAAAATCTTCTCCTTCAGAACCACCTGTCAGAATCTTTTAATATTTGATATACATCATTGTTATGAGGGTCAGATTCTAGATTGTTCAAACCAAGTCCCTAGGTTAATATTTGGGCTTCCTACGGAAGTCCAAATTTTATCTTTGTTCAATATGGAGGGTAATTTAAAAAAATCTTCTTCTTCAGATCCATCAGTCAGAATGCTTTGATATTTGGTATGCAACATCTCTATGGGGGTCAGATTCAAGTTTGTTCAAATCAAATCCCTAGGTATATATTTGGGCTCACTATGGTAGCCCAAATTTTTACTTAGTGCAATATGAGAAAATTTCTTAAAAAATCTTCTTCAGATCCACCAGTCGGAATGCTTTTATATTTGGTATACAACATCTCTAGGGGGGGGCAGATTCCAGGTTGTTCAATTTGAGTGCCTAGGTTAATATTTGGGCTCCATATGGGAACATGAAATTTAACTTAGTACAATATGAGGGAATTTCTTCAAAAATCTTCTTCTTCAGATTCACTTGTCAGAATGCTTTCACATTTGGTATACAACATCTCTAGGGGGGTCAGATTCAAGTTTGTTCAAATTGGATCCATAGGTCAATATTTGGGCTCGCTATGGTAGCCCAAATTTGAACTTAGTGCAATTTGAAGAAATTTCTTTACAATTTCTCTTCTTCAGATCCAACAGTCAGAATGCTTTCATATTCGGTACACAACATCTCTAGGGAAGTCAGATTTAACTGTGTTCAAATCAAGAGCCTGGGTTAATATTTGGGCTCTCTATGGGAGCCGGAATTGGCCATTTTGCTGAAGAATTAAAAATTTTGTATTCAGTACCCTCTAGAGGTACTAAGATTAATCCACATAGGTTGTATCAAGGGGCTTCATAGGGGAGCTCTGCATTTTACTTATGATCAACTGAAGAAAAGGCATGATGCCCAGATTATTTTTGTCACTCCTGAGGGACTCAAGGATTGACAGAGTGTAGCCTATGGAGATGGCTTGCCGGAATTGGCCATTTTGCTGAAGAATTAAAAATTTTGTATTCAGTACCCTCTAGAGGTACTGAGATTAATCCACATAGGTTGTATCAAGGGGCTTCATAGGGGAGCTCTGCATTTTACTTATGATCAACTGAAGAAAAGGCATGATGCCCAGATTATTTTTGTCACTCCTGAGGGACTCGAGGATTGACAGTGTAGCCTATGGAGATGGCTTGCTTAATGTAGACTCATTCTTGGACTCTGTTTAAATTGTGTTCTGTACAATATGAGGGCTTCAGGCCCCGTGGGGCCTCTTGTTTTTAATTCCATTCAAAATTTTCTGGGTACAGACAGTCAACAGTTTACAGTTCTGTAGTCAGCACAACAGAATAAATGTAGTGTTAGAAAATAAGTCCATTGTGTTTAAATATGCAGTCATAATTTTTTGGCATCCTAAGCGACTTTAACCTACTTTTAAACTGTGCTAAATAGTTGTTGTTTACATTTTGATTTTGGAAAAGGGATGAGAATTAAAGCTATTCTATGAAGGAATAAATAAATAGATATTATTTAATTCCTTTTCATATATTTCAATTTCCAAAAACTGCATTTAAATGAAGGTGGAGTTTTCAATATTTTTAAAGTAAGTCACCTATTTTCACTTCAACACTCGCACCTTGATCACGAATCTCCGAAGAAAACCCCAGAAATAAACATGAACACAGTTGAAATATATATCATAAAATACCCTTTTCTTAAATAAATTTAACTTAAACCCATATTTTACTGCTTCGTGAGTTTTTACGAGAGTTTGAAATGCATATCATTTGACTCCGAACATTTTTCATAAGTTACAATGGGAACGAAATATTTGACTGTTGTTTTCCAGGATTTTTGGTCCAAAACTGATTCCCGCCTGGGAGGCCGGGAACTACAATGAAATTCCGGGATTTTCCCGGGCACTCCGGGAGAGTTAACATGTCTGGGTCCACTACTATGGGAACCTGAGCACCTGCAGTTATAGTTTTCCCGGACGTTTATGGTTTGATTCCTTTGAAACCTGGTATGGATATTCACTACCATGGGAACCTGTGCACCTGCAATTATAGTTTTGATCAGACTATTTTTGCCAGAGTTATGTCCCTTTTCTTTTTGTCTTAGAATGCCTGAATTTTGTCTGGAGATTTTCCCGGATGTTTATGGTTCGATTCCTTTGAAACTTGGTATGGATATTCACTACCATGGGAACCTGTGCACCTGCAATTATAGTTTTGATCGGACTATTTTTGCCAGAGTTATGCCCCTTTTCATCTTAGAATGGCTGAATTTTGTCTGGAGACTTTCTCGGTAGTTTACGTGTCAATTCCTTTGAAACTTGGTATGGATGTTCACTACCATGGGAACCTGTGCACCTACAATTATAGTTTTGATCAGACTATTTTTGCCAGAGTTATGCCCCTTTTCTTTTTGTCTTAGAATGCCTGAATTTTGTGGTGGTGGGGGTGTGGACAGACCCATCTGGGACAGTCACACCTCTAGTTTTTTTTTCAAATTTTAAAAAAATTTCAACAAAACCATACCATGTGACCCCCTCGCTGGAATGAGCTCAGCTGCTGAATTTGTATATTATGCAGGCAGATGCGAACAGTTCGTTAGAAAAAGAATTACTACAGTGGAATCCTGTTAATTGAATAGCCACTTTGCCAATGAAAATTATTCAATTAACAGGAGTATTCAATTAACAGGGATTGCATCACTTTCCTTATTCTAGAGATAAACTTAGCATTCAATCAATTATATCTTGTTTGACAGAGCTCCATGAGCTCTGTCAAACAAGATATAATAGATTAAATGCCCGTATTAGATCTACTGAGGCCAAATAAGTCGATAAAGGAAAACCGGGGAGAGTCAGGGTAATTTCTCGACATGTTACAAGATTTTTTATTCAATTAACAGGAGTTTACTCTATAAACTATATTCAATAAACAGGTCAAATATGTACTGGAGGTATGGTAAATGGCTTTGTGGTGGGAAATTATATTCAGTTAACAGGGATATAAGAATTCCTAATTATATTTTGCTTTATCTGCATATATGTATACAATCAAACTTCCAAAACAGTATACAGTGGAGCCCACTTGATTGGATATCTCTTAATTGTATATTCTCTAAAAAAATTGAATGGAATTTTATACAACATAAAAAGAAAAAAAAATGGGAATCCGTATATTGCCTTCAAAGTTAGACATGCAGAAAGTACAAAATATAATTAAGAATTCCAGAAATACTGTCTTGTAAGTTAGAATGTGAACATGTATACATGCAAGTAGAACAAAAAATAATAGGGAAGCCAAAATATATTGTCTTAGATAAGAATGTTGATGATGCGGCCTCTAATGTAATGTAGTTTCTAAATATAATCAAGTTTAGTATGAGCTGAATGTGTTTGGTGCAGACAAGTTATACGTACTTTACAGGTTTAGTAGCAGAACTTAATTAATACTAATATACTCGTTACTGTCTGTGTTTAGATATAGAAGCATTCCTCCACTGTTAACTCCTAACACAATGAGTAATTTTCAAGATATTTTTCATCAAAACTAATTATGGCTGCTGTAAAGCAGCCATGACTAGATTTGATTAAAATATCATCTAAATTTATTGTGATTAATTAATGATGAAAAAATCTCTTCAATTTTCTGCAGGAAAATTTTATTAAATGAGCCCAAATTATCCTTATTTCTGTGGCAAGGCAAATTATGTCTTGGGCAGGAATACCTGCTAGAAGCATACAAGAGATTAACCCTTTTAACTAATGAATTAGTAGCAGAAGTTCAATGAAAGTGGGGTGAACAAAGTCCAGACATTTTCCAAATAGACATTTCCCAAACAGATATTTCCCCAGCAGGATATTATTAGTTACACAGTTTGTTGGTGGCCTAATATGGTATATATGGTGTCAGTTAATTTCATATTGGATGAGAGCGAAGCTCGAGTCCAATATGGAATTAACTGACACCATATATACCATATTAAGCCACCAACAAACTGTGTAACAAATATATCTTACCGACTGCTGTATCGATGTACAGAACTAATAACAACAGCGATCAAAATTAAATATGTTCACGTGTCTTTGCCTTGTTACAATTTATGGGAGAATTCCTACAGGCACTCCCATAAATTGTAACAAGGCAAATTCATACATACCAAACAGTTTCATTTCGAAGGTAACACGACACACATCCATGAATGTGAAGCATTTTAAGTTGCCTAATCTGCACTTCAGACCAAATATGGGCTTCCAACACTCAATCTTTCAACTTGAAGCGTTTATCGACTTCCGCCATTTTGAATAATCAATGAACAAAGGGGAGATTACCCATAGCTATGAGCGTATATTGATGTTGACAGGCAGTATATGGTTTTATATGCAGTCTGCATGTGATGTCTTTGAACCAATAAAATTCCCAGATACTTGTAGGAGGTATGATATTGTAAGTTACATGTACAGGATGTTTACTTGCCTGGACTATGGTGTCATGTGAGGCGAAGTGAGATTACGGCCTCGCCTAATATTGATCGCTCTGAGCCTCACATGATGCCATACATGGCAAGTAAACGTCCTGTAACATCTTTATCATGCCACCACACAAATTAAATAATGAATTAAAAGATCCGAATCGCTTCATTTTGAATGTTTATTAGGAAACTGTCTTTTTTATTTGCACGAAAGTAGGTCAAAACTTGAAGTGGGAAAATCAATTTGGAAACAAAATGGCACGCAGCAGAGGATGTGTGTGGGCTCATACACAGTCACTGGCAGTGTAGGGACTCATCCGATAGCTGGTTCACCCTTGAATAACCTAATATCGCATAGTCCTCCGATACTATTACACCACGTTTATTGGTCAAATTAAACATGTGGCATTATAAATAGAGATTATTACCATTATGTGGATGTACAAAATATGTATTTGAGTCGAACTCCAGGTTCTAAGGGCAGATTGCGGCGAGTCGAAGACGAGTCGTGATCTACCCTTAGAACCCGGAGCGAGACTCGGATACATATTTTGTACATCCACTTAATGGTAATGATAATTTTATCTTACAATATATTGGGGATAAGTCAAGAATGTAGACGAATATATAACGAACTATTTATTCGTACGGATGAACAAAAAGACAAAAAATGGAACTCACGTGAAAGGAACGTGCTTGTATCCGACCCCCTGATACAAACATCTGTATCAGGGGGTTGGATACATGACAGTGGCAGAGTTAATACAGACAAAATACATGTTGATTGTAAGATAATATAAGTTGCATGGTGTGTTGTTGACGGATACATTTCCATACAAGGTAATAAGAATTCATATCTTTGCTGAACCTTATATGAACACTCAGAGCCTTGTATGGAAATGTATCGCCTGCTACACACCATATAATATATTTACTAGGTTGAAAGTCCATGTAAATCAAGGGATAAATAAATTTTCACGAGAAACAAAGAACGACCAGACGTTTATTTTTTAGAAACCCCTGTTGACAGAACCGCTCACAATCATCAAAAGCTTTATTCTGAAGTACGGGTACCCTAACTTGAAGGCATCATACTCAGTGGGTTTATTTTTGTATTATCTTTGAAGCAAAATTATTTAGTCTGTAAGTAGTTGCGTCTATATATAGATTGTAACAAGACAAAGACTCGTGAAACTAGAGAAAGAGAATTTACTGGAACCAGTTAATTCGAGTCTGTGTGAAATGGTGAAAGCATTAGAACTAAATTATATAGTAAAGAGAATTTATGTCGACTTATTTTCAGGATTAAAATATCTTTAACACTTTACCTAACATGAAAAGCAGACGACACGTGCAAACAAAATTCTTGAAGAGCTAATTTTTTATCTCAAAAACATAGGTTATAATCCCTCATTGGAACGAGCTCAACGAGCTTGTTCCAAAGAGGGGTCATAACCAAAGTTTTTGAGACAAGAAAATGAAAATTAAATGCTGATTTTTGTGATTAGTGCTGGCCGGTTTTGGTCGTTACATCGGGTAAAGGGTTAAAGAATTCAGAAATAGTTTTTTTTTTGTAAAATGCATTTGTAGATTTTCATACAGGATTCAGATACAATTTTTCAAGAAACTGGAAATAACTTCTGTGATTAGCATTAAATGTATTCTATAAAGGAATCACCAGTGGATATTTTTGACTATTTTTCATGTAAAAATGCTTGTATGAACTTCGAGAAAGCATTAGCGGGTTAAAAAAATGACCCCTGAGTGACCACAGTGACCGTGACCCATATTTTGAACCTCCATTGAGTTATGAAATTAGAAGTTCTGTGTATAATTGTTACTAGTTACTAGTACTAGTACTCTCGCTAATACAATCTCATCATAGTCTTCATGCACTTTTCACCCTGGCCAACCTGTTCTTGCACACCTCAAATATGGGCAATAGTAAACAAGCAATGCCTAACGAGGCTAATATGCCCATTGAGTAATTCGAGTTGTAGCAATTTTTCTTCTGAGTGCAGTGAAAAATCCAAGTCCACCTGGCTTTTAAAGGGTTAATCGGATGAGCCTTCAAAGTGCAGATGTACAGGGGTTCCTATTGTGGCTATTATTCATGCCAACACGACTGAGAAAATCACCAGACATAAAAAAGTATTTTAGAGAGAACAGTGAAGATTCTAAGTCCACAGGGCCATAACTTTGGAAGCTTTAATTCGATCACCCTTAAAATTACAGGTGCACAGGTTTCTATTGTGGTTATTATTCATGCTAAGTTTGGAAAAGATCGGTTGAAAGACAAGTGAGAAAACTTCCAGACAAAAAAAAATGTTTCTAGATCTTTGGATGGATTGATAGGCAGACGGGGGCGTGGTGGCTCAGTAGGTAGAGGTGCAGGCTGCAAGCCGAGAGGTCCTCGGTTCGAATCCCACCTGCGGCAACCGTGTTGTGTCCTTAGGCAAGACACTTCACCCCCATTGCCCATGTGGGGGCACGATGATGCCGTGTACTAAGGCATACTGCACGTCGATGGTACGCATGTCTTCAACCAATCTAACCCTGCCTGTGCTGCAGCGCGGAGTTACGATGTTGGGGAGCTGGCAGCTGCTCGTCGTTGCTCGGTGGTTCTCTCCGGGTACTCCGGCTTCCTCCACCCATAAAACTGTCACGGTCATGATTAGCCATTGTGCATAAATATGTGACCTTAAACATCAATAAATAAATAAATAATAGGCAGACAGATGGATGGACATTCCAATCACATAATATGTTCTGCTTTTCAATGGGCATATAAAAACTACTAATTTATTTGGTATGCACTCAAAGCCTACAGTTAAAACTAGAAGTCCTGTCACGAATAGTGCGCTTATCTAGGCTTAATTGCGCGTTGGAATTGTACGCAATTGCTATATCGAATGGCATCCAAAGCACAGCAGGTTCTCTTGGTTACTCATAGCAAACACATGCAATGTTTCTGCCAATGGACCTCCGGGTTACCCGGAGGTCCATTGGCTGAAACATTGCTTGTGCACAGGCCATACAGAATTTGATAGCTTTACTTGGGCCATAACACGTACATTAACACGCATATCAACGTGCTATTTGTGCGCATTTCATGACAGGACTTCTAGTTTTAACTGTACCTAGACTTTAAACCCAGGAACACCTGGGTTCTCATTTCCTCTTGCTGATATTTCAGGAGAAGGGGAAGATGTTTGCTTTCATAGGAAATAAAGTATGCCTTTTGAGCATGATTATGATAATGTGATAATGATTGAAGTAATGAAGTAGATAGACTCAAAACTCTGTACACCTGCATTGTCATATCCTGCTGATATTTCAGAAGCAGGAGAAAAATATTCTTCAGAAGAAAGTAAGGTGTGCCTTTGATAGATTTGCCTCAGTAATGAATCACTGTCTCTCCTATTGATGTTCTATTTTGTATTTAATAGAATATTATCTTCCATTGTGATTCCATTGTACTTAGTATTATATTTATTTATTGGTGTTTAAGGTCACATACTTATGCACAATGGCTAATCGTGACCGTGACAGTTTTATGGGTGGAGGAAGCCGGAGTACCCGGAGAGAACCACCGAGCAACGACGAGCAGCTGTCAGCTCTCCAACATCGTAACTCTGAACTCTGCACCGCAGCACAGGCAGGGTTAGATTGGTTGAAGACATGCGCACCAGCGACGTGCAGTACGCCTCAGTACACAGCGTCATCGTGCCCCCATGTAGGCAATCGGGGTGAAGTGTCTTGCCCAAGGACACAACGCGGTTGCCGCAGGTGGGATTCGAACCGAGGACCTCTCGGCTTGCAGCCTGCACCTCTACCAACTGAGCCACCGCGCCCCACTTAGTATTATAAAGGAATAATTAATAATATATCATCAGTCACAAGACAATCCTGTTTTAGTAAGATGTTGTATACCATATGACTATGATTCTATAAAATGTTCATCAGATCACATTGTTTTGTGGCACAAGTTTGCTCGATGGTCATGTTTTCACAAATAAAATCTGCACAAGCATGTTTTAACTCGTAGAGTGCTAAATTATTTTCCAGGGTGATTTTTTAACCCATTACCCAATGTAACGTCAAAACCAGCCAGCGCTATTCACAAAATGGCCATTCAATCTTCATTATTTTTTAAATTTTTTGCGTCAAAACATAGCTTATGACTCCTCATTAGCTCGTTCAAATGAGGGGTCATAAGCTATTTATTTGATTATTTATTTATTGGGGTTTAATGGCACTTTCAACAGCCAGGGTCACCTCATGTCGCACAGTTTTATGGGTGGAGGAAGCTGGAGTACCTGGAGAGAACCACTGAGCAGTGGCGAGGAACTGTCAGGCTCCCCAACATACTACCTCCACACAAGCAGGGCTAGCATTGGTTGAAGACAAGTGCCTTAGTACACAACGTCACCGTGCCCCCACATGGGCAGGGGGGGGGGAGGGGGGGAAGTGTCTTGCCCATGGACACATCGTCGTTGCCACAGGTGGGTTTGGAACCGAGGATCTCTTGGCTTGCAGTCTGCACCTCTACCTACTGAGCCACGATGGACCCATCATAAGCTATGTTTTTGACATAAAAAAATTAGTTATTCAAGAATTTTTATTTGCAAGTGTTGTCCGCCTTTCATGTTAGGTGAAGGGTTAAAAAACAAATTCCATGCTACCATTAAGGGGAGCCTTTGTTTTGTAAGATTTTGTTCTTAAATAATTGGTCTGTTATAATTTGTTGGAAAGTGCCTCTTGGGTCTCTCCAATAAATTGTTACAAAACAAAGCAGTGTTTTTTTACTGGTTAAATAAAACCCAGTAACCAGAAGTCCTCAAAAATGGGCAACATGGGAATAAATGATGGGTGGGACCTGACTTTATAGTCATATTGTGGTCATGATTAGCCATTATGCTAAAATATGTGACCTCACACACCAATAAATAAATAAAACATGACTGAGAAAATGACTGAACAAAAAAATACACCAATAAATGACAATAAATTTAGCTGTGACAAGGAGCACCAGTCGTGGAAATAAGACGGGTGCGAGTGCAATTGCTCCCGTCAGCCCCCGTGTTTTCTATTTTACAAGAGCTAAAAAATGCACTCGTTGAAAAATATTGTGGAGCACATACATGTAATATACTATGAGGATAAATGTATGTCATTTTGAGAAAGGAGCACTCTGCGGCCAGTGGCAAGTTACTGTCACAATTCAGCAATTCCGTATACATTTAACCCTTTGAACACTAATGGTATCTCCCATCCCAGTTCAATGACAGCAATCAGTAGAGTCCATATTCATTATTTGGGGTAGATCAATCAATATTCTCAACGTGCAGCCTCGGGGCTGCACGTTGAAAATACTGATTGGTCTACCCCACACATTTATTGAACAGCCATCCTATACAATGACGTTATGACACATCATGTTCCTGGCTGGAAAAGCAGCCGCTCGGGTTCAAAGGGTGAAGGTTTCTGGTGTTTGGTGACAGTATTCCCTCGAAAATTAATATACTAACATTTTACGGGGTGCAATTTACTCTCGTCTCTGATTTCGCGGGAGCTTAAAACTGCACCTGTTAATTTTATTCATTTCAAGCACTGGAGCACTATATGAGGCAATGTTGGTTGGTTGTTCAGTCGGACAATTTGTTGGTCATTTGGTCTGCTGGTCCATCGGTCGTGACCACTGAGTTTTGAAACCCAAGAACTTTTAAAATACTGGGTGGAATAATGTCATATTTGGTATGCATGCCCACCCTCATTCCCACCTTCCCACCTCCCATGGGCACCCCAGGAAGTGAAGCAGTGCTTGATTACTGTGATAATCAAACTCTGTTTTGCTGGTAAAATAGGGTCTATTCACCAATGTGTGGGGTGGATGTCCTCTAAAATGGTCAACATGGGTGCAAACGATTGACTAAACTTAACTTTATCTCCTTGTTGCAGTCACGATAAGCTGTTGTGCAGAAATATGTAACCTTAAACACCAATAACTATATAAATAAGTTATTTCCCTTGATGGACTTTGAATTTGTTTCATTTTTACTGCCTGTTGCAATTTTGTTTCAATTTCGGAGAAATCAAATTTATGTGTCAAGTTTAGAGCCACTCCAGTGGCTTTCAGCACATTTCAACAGAGCCATAATAGTGGCAACTAACATTAAATGAGTTTATAGAGAAAAAACTGAAACACCTATTAGATGTGAAGGGGTGAGCATAAATAAAAGGTTCTTCCCTCCTACTCACAGAATCAGGATGATTATTTCAGTTTTTATACAGCCACTCGTCCATCCATCCATCCATCCATCCATCCATCCATCCATCCATCCATCCATCCATCCATCTGTTAATTTTTGTTTGCCCACACCATAACTTGAAAACAATTCATTCAACAGATACTGTTTCTTTATGGCTGATTAGTCATGACTATTTATTTATTTATTGGTGTTCTAAGGTCACATATTTCTGCACAGTGGCTAACCATGACCAGGACAGTGTTACGGGTGGAGGAAGCCGGAGAGAACCACCGAGCAACTGTCAGCTCCCCAACATACCAACTCCACACAAGCAAGTTTAGCATTGGTTGAAGACAGGTGCGCCATCGATGTGCAGTATGCCTTAGTACACGGCGTCACCGTGCCCCCACATGGGCAATGGGGGTGAAGTGTCTTGCCCAAGGACACAACGCAGTTGCCGCAGGTGGGATTCGAACCGAGGACCTCTCGGCTTGCAGCCTGCACCTCTACCAACTGAGCCACCGCGCCCCCAGTTTTTATACAGCTGCTCGTCCATCCATCCATCCGTTAACTTTTGTTTGTCCACACGATAACTTGAAAACAATTCATTCAACAGATACTGTTTCTTTATGGCTGATTAGTCATGACTAGAGGATGATTCCTTTTGATAACCAGCATTCTGGCATATCCAATATGGCCACTACGACAGCCATCTTGGATTTTCAGGGACTTTTGATTGTCCATGTGATAACTTGAAAACTATGGATCCAACAGGTACTGTTTTTTTTATGATTGATAAAGCATGACTAGAGGATGGTTCCTTTCAATTACCAGCATTCTGGCATATCCAATATGGCAACCATGGCAGCCATCTTGGATTTTCAGGGACTTTTCATTGCCCATGTGATAATCCAACAGATACTGTTTTTTATGGTTGCGAAGTCATGATTAGAGGATGGTTTCTTTCAATAACCAGCATCAATGACCATCCGTCCATCCATCCATCTGCCTGTCTGTCCGTCCATTAACTTTTGACCTTTTGTTCAACTAAAAATTTCTTCACAAGCGCAATTTCATCATAAGTGGCTGTATATTGATCCACTGCCTGGCGGTGCACTTGTTTCATCTTGGGCCACTGCTAATTCATGATCTGTTTATGGCCAGTCAAGATTTTCAGATGTTGGTGATTATTAATAATAATAATTATTAATATTCAAAGATAGGAGGTGAGGAACTTCAACCTATAATTCTTCAAACTAAATTTTTATTCTAGCATTTAACAAGACCATGAAACAGATTCAAATTCCTAAACTGATATATACTGGATACCCATCTAATACACTGGCTGGTAAAGCAGCCTAATAATTAATGTACAGCGCTATTATTATGTCCCCGACGTCCAAAGGAGGGTTTGGAGGTATCTCGTGGAGACCTCCACCTGTCTATCCATCTGCCTGTCTGTCTGTTCATACGTACATTTTGGATTGTAATTTCAAAGCCATCAGTCGGATTGGGATGTCCTTTGGTATGCTGATAGACCCGCATGGGGGGAATAGATATGCACAAGGAATGGGTTTCATCCAATAATTTTTCCCAGAGTTATGACCCTTTTTCACTTTCAACTTGGAAACATTTTCTGTCCCACAATACCTGTAAGGCTACTTCGAACTTGCCTACAGGTCAGGGGGCAGTGGCCAACACTTTGCATAGCCCAGGTTTTAGATAGAAAAACAAATGCGCTGATTGTTGACGAACAGACCATCAAGTAACGGTGACCTCATAAATTAATTAAATTACTAAATAACTAAAGGATTTTTCTCATTATATTTACAGGGTCCAGTAGGTACCGTAGTAGGTGGAATACAGCCAAGCAGTCTGCCGCCAAAGTTCACCGATATTCAGTATGAAATACTTGAGGAGGACTTTGTAAGTATATTGAATATTCTTTCTATTTAGAGCAGGAATATGTAAAAATCTGTTTCTCATGTCATGTTTCAGAATATGCTGTTTTGGTGTTTTTGTGATATAAAACTTGTATTTAAGGAATATTTAGGGAGCGCGGTGGCTCAGTGGTAGACTGTTGGACTTCTATGCCAGAGGTCCCAAGTTCGATCCCTGTCCGGGATGACCCGTGTTGTGTCCTTGGGCAAGGAACTTTATCCCGGTTACCTAAATTAGGGCAGCACGATGACGTGTACTTAGGCATACTGCACGTCGATGATGCACATGTCTTCAACTGGTGTAACCCTGCTTGAGCGGAGCTTGAACAGAGTTAGAATGTTGAGGAGCTGACAGTTGCTCGTCGATGCGTGGTAGTTCTCTCTGGGTACTCCGGCTTCCTCCACCCGTAAAACTGTCACGGACACGATTAGCCATTGTGCATAAATATGTGACCTTAAACACAAATAAATAAATAAATTTAAGGAATATTTGGCTGGGAGGGATATTTTTAGGCACATTAGATATTAAATTGAGGTCTTCATGAATCATGGAGAAAGATGGGTAATGGTATGATGAAGAATGCAAGATATTTAGAGAAAGATTGTTAATTGGAGGATGCCAGAAGTGTAGCTATCAAATATCACAGTCTTTCGGTTTTGAAAATTCTGCGCACTACCATTTGAAGGTAAGCGCTATTGTTGAGTCCCGGCATCAGGAAAATGTTTTCAAGAAAAGCATCAATGAACATCTGCACACCGTTCACTCCAAAAGTGCACTGTGAGGTATTCCAAAAAGTATTTTTCGAATAAGCTTTTTGCAGTACAGTAGAATCCTCTTAACCCTTTACACAACGCAGACGATTTAAAAATTTATTATTTTAAATATTGTTTTTTAATTTTTTAAACAAAATTTCAAGAAAACCATATCATGTGACCCCTCTTTGGAACGAGCACGACGAGCTCGTTCCAAGGAGGGGTCACATGATATGGTTTTGTTGAAATTTTTCGAAAAATAATTTTTTTTCAGATGCTGAGTTTGCAAATTACGTGGACGGATGCGGGCAATTCGTTGGGTAAAGGGTTAACTGAATATCCATTTTGCCATTGAAAATTATTCAATTAACAGCAGTGTACAAATTAACAGGGATTTGGTCTGTTTCCTGTGTTCTGGGGGTAAACTGAGCATTTATTCTATTATATCTTGTTTGACAGAGCTCATGGAGTTCTGTCAAACAAGATATAATAGAATAAATGCCTGTATTGGATGTAGTGAGGCCAAAAAGGTTGATAAATAAGGGGAATTTGGTGCGTGTCACAGTATTTTTTTTGACATATTACAAAAATTTATATACAATTAACTAGTGTTGAAACGATTAGCCGACTAATCGATGTCGACACGATTATTAAATTAGTCGATCCCTAAATCTGCTAGTCGATTAGTCGGAACATCTGCCCCAACCATACACCATCCCCTTAAATTCACCCAACATTGTTGCGAACGTCACAAGTAAACTCCCGAAATCAAAAAACAAACCACGGAAATAACGCGTTTGATGTTTCCGACTGCATGAATAACAACCCTAGTTGGCCAACTGACCAGAGATTGAATAAGACCAGGGGTACGTGAAGTAAACAGGGAAAAATATATGGGTGAGCTTATTCTCGAGGGAGCAGCCTGCAGGAAAATTAGGACCCGAAGTTGACATAAAATTAGGCCACCTACGGACATCAATTTGTTCACCAGGTACTGGTAAGTTCGAAATGTCTTACAGAAACATCAAAGAGAACACATACCAGTTCGTATTTGGAACAATTTGTTATCACTAAAGAACCAATTACAAAATCCATGTGCTTTTTATTTTCATTTTGTAAATACATGCGGACAAATTCCTGGAAATCTGCGAGTTTCCGGGAAATTGAAAATGAAACTAGCTTTTCCTCGAACTGCAACTGGTCAGGTGATGATTTTCAAAGCAGACAATATGGAAATTAGTAGGCGTGTTCGATGTATGCATAATTATGGACAGATAAGAGGTTAAGTCATAATACAAGAAGTTGTGTGGGAGTGTTCGGTGTACAATTGTTGACAGGCTGATGACTGCTGTGGGCATTAACTGTGCTTAATTTTCGACAGGGGATGTACATCACGCATGCGTAAAGAGCACTTCCTTTTGTTAACATTCAATGGGATGGAACAAATAATATAAAAAAAACCTGAATAATAATTTATTTTATTAAAATATCAGTGGCTATATTGAGAAAAAATGATTTTAAACAAGCTACCAACATTAATTCTCTCTCGAAACTGAAAGAGGTTTTGAGGACTTTGAAAGCTTCACTTGCCATTGTTTCATTGCAAGTATTACTGTTAGTTTTAACCAGGGAAGAATGGTGGTACACGTGTTTGATAACAATAACATGGGGGCTTCGACTAGTCGATTAGTAATCGATTACTGCTGGCGACTAGTCGATTCCTGAAAATCACTAATCGTTTCAACACTACAATTAACAGGAGTTTACTCTACGACCCATATGCAATTAACAGATCAAATTTGTACTGAAGGTATGGTAAATGGTTTTGTGTTTGAAAATTATATTCAGTTAACAGGGATATACAATTAAGTGGGCTCCGCTGTATAATCGAGTTGAATTGATTTTAATATAATACATGAAATGGAGCAATCATAAGTCAATCAGTTGATTCTTCATGGAATACATGAACGAAGAGACAGTGAGTGGCAGTACAGGCTTTTGAAGTTTGTCGAATTTTGTTGTTTAAATACCAATTCTCAAAAAGTGGAGTTTGATGAATTTGAAGTCTTGGAATGCTACAGCTTATAATTTTAACCCTTTACAGAAAACACAAGATAGGCCACACAAAGTAGATCTTCTGTTTCTCAGGCCATTATTTGTGAAATTGCATGCGGGTGAGCGGTTTTTTATTTTATTTTTTATTTCAGTAATTACTTTTTAGCCATCAAAAGTTCATGTTCTTGGTGCAAGTTTTAGGCCTCATAATCTACAGAATAGCATGGGTGATGGTGTATTTCATCCCTTGAGTGCAAAAAGGCTTTGCAATGCTAAAGCATTGCAAAGCCTCCCCCCCCCCACCCCCCCACCCCCCCACACACACACACACTATGTGAATGAGCTTGACAATCTTGTCCTTATGATGGGTAACATGATATGGTTTTATTGAATATGTTTGTACTTCACAATTTTTTAAAATTATATGGTGGATTCAGTCTATTTGTTAGGTAAGGTTAATCACTCGCTTGGTGAAATTGAGCCACACTGTTGTCTTCTCACAAAAAATAAAACTTCAGGTGCAGTAGCATGCAAGAGTGTCAGCTTGCCTCAAAATCCAAAGACTGATATGATGAGAATGGAGACACAAAATAATACCCAAAATGTTCTGCATGAAAGTTCAATGCGATTTAAATTTGAGAGAAAAATTTAGAAGTGTGGTGTTAAAGAACGTTTTTCTGTTTGAAATGAAACCTGATAGAAATTAAATGATGGAAAGTATCACTTTTCACCAATGGTAGAATGCAGCAGCAATGCTTTGTTTTTTTTTTTGTTCAGTTGCAAATTTTATTGTCTTGATCCTGCTAGGGCTGGCATGATTAATAGAAAAGTTAGTTAATTGTCGGTAGCACACATAATCAACTTGAATTTCCAAAAGTGAACTTTAATCATTCTCTGTAACTGCTGGAGACAACAACAAAGAAAGTATTTTATGGGTTCACGTCACTTCTTTTCAAATAAGTTATTACAGTAGCGTTCCTTGAATTTGAGGTGCATGCTGAGAGCACCATGCCTAAATCGTAAAAGGCTAAAGTTTAACCATACACACATATTCTTCTCATGATGTTCAACTCCCTTTCATGTCTGCACACTGAAGGAAGTGACATCAAATCTTAGATCACAAATTTTCAATGAAAGGAAAGTGACATTGTTTTGTCAGTCGATAGCGAATACACAGTAATCCTAAGGTGCACATGTAAAATTATTGAACCACACAGACCAAAATGTTTCCGGTTACCCAACCAACCCTATTTTAAGCTTGAGATGCTGTAGAATGGTTTTTGTTACTTTGATGTGGAGATTGTCAGGCCAGGCATTCTTAAAAATGCTGAAGGGCAAAAAGTCACTCTCCTCACATGGCCTAGGCGAGCGATTAGTTCTCCTCAAGCTTACAAAAGCTAAAAGTGGCAAAATGAAGTTTTACAACTAATGAATTCTACCTAGTGGGCTTTGTACATTTAATTTGGTGTTCCTAACAAGGCAGTCTATGTGAGACGGCTACACTGCCCATCCCACACCTCCGGGCCTTGGCAAGGCCCGGAGGTGTGAGAGAGCATTGTGACCATTTTAAAAAGACCACTAACACAGCAGAGAACTGAAAAGAATAGGTGGTTAGGCCTAAAAAAATAAAAAATCTGTTTCTCAGGCCCTCCCGCATGGTCCTTTTGGCTGCCCATGCTCTCTTTTTATAACCAATTTAAACTTTTAAAAAATTTAAATTAAATGGTTTATGTCTGATATTTTACCCAAGTTAAAAAATTGATGAATTTGTCCCTTGAGTGCAAGAAGGCTTTGCAATGCTTTAGCATTGCAAAGCCTTCTTGCACTCAAGGGATGAAATACACCACCACCCATGCTATTCTGTAGATTATGAGGCCTAAAACTTGAACCAAGAACATGAACTTTTGATGGCAAAGAAGAAATTACTGAAATAAAAAATAAAATAAAAAACCGCTCGCCCGCATGCAATTTCACAAATAATGGCCCGAGAAACAGAAGATCTACTTTGTGTGGCCTTATAGTAATCATTATTTTCTTAGGCCAGACAGGCTAGTTTTTGCCTTCCTTATTTTTTTTTAAGACGAGCGAATAAATTGCTCTCCTGAAAATGCCAGGCCTGGCTTGTAGGTAAAATGTGTCTACAGTCATTGATACAAACGATCAAAACCATGGCAACCAAATGAGATGTATTGGTTAGGGATACTCTAGACCAGTTGGTTTGTTTGGCAGACGGTTTGAGGCTTTGGAGGAAGAGGATGTAAAAAAGATGTGTGCTCAAACACTGATATTGATCATAAGAGAAACAGATGTTTAGATTAGAAGGCCTAACTTTTTTAGGCCTTCTATATGTATTAACCCTTTACCCAATGAATCGGCCTCATCCGCCCGCATAATATGCAAATTCAGTAGCTGAAAAAATATTATTTTTCAAAAAATTTCAACAAAACCATATCATGTGACCCCTCATTGGAACGAGCTCATCGAGCTCATTCCAACGAGGGGTCACATGATATGGTTTTGTTGAAATTTTTTGAAACATTTGAAAAATTTATATTTAGAATAATAAATTTTGATATCGTCTGCATTGGGTAAAGGGTTAAAAAGAAAGGGACACAACTCTCGAAATTAGTTGGCACACCCCAGTGAGAATCAAATTTATGTTATATTTCTTTCATAACAATTAGGATTTTAAATGCATTCAAAATTTATTTGATATTCATTGGTTATCATAAGATGCTATTTTTGGTAAAATAGCTTTAACTATCGCGGAGATATTCAATAAAATGTTTGAAAATTGCCGAGATTTTGGGAAATGTTGTTTAAGTTGTTCTGCAAATCAGTTATTTTTTGTACCCAAATCATCTGGATAAATGTATTAACAAAACCGTTGGACATGCTTTGTTAATTTTTGTTTACTTGAGTTGATGTAATTTCGAGTTGCAACAGAAATTCAGTTGAACTTTGATATTCAGGTTCCTTATTAAGACATTTATAATTGTAATTTATCTCTGCTCTCTTCCGCTCAATATTCATATTGCCAAGGTTTGAAGATCAAGTACCCTTTCTTCTAGACTGTTGATCTCTCATTTCCAAGGACGGAGTTCACTCAGTTGCATCTGCTCGTAAAGGCTGTTTATTTATCGACATGATGAGATTGCTGAAAAGATAAGATTACAAAAGTCATATTATTGACTTTAAGGCCTAAAAAATAAAAAATCTGTTTCTCAGGCCCTCCGCATGGTCCTTTTGGCTGCCGCATGCTCTCTTTTTATAACCAATTTAAACTTAAAAAAAATAAAAATTAAATGGTTTATGTCTGATATTTTACCCAAGTTAAAAAAATTGATGAATTTGTCCCTTGAGTGCAAGAAGGCTTTGCAATGCTTTAGCATTGCAAAGTCTTCTTGCACTCAAGGGATGAAATACACCACCACCCATGCTATTCTGTAGATTATGAGACCTAAAACTTGAACCAAGAACATGAACTTTTGATGGCAAAAAAGTAATTACTGAAATAAAAAATAAAATAAAAAACCGCTCGCCCACATGCAATTTCACAAATAATGGCCTGAGAAACAGAAGATCTACTTTGTGTGGCTTAAACAAATGTCAAGCTGAATTCATTTTTTCAAGTTTGCTTTGGTTTTGAAAAGAGAGCATGCAGCAGGCAAAAGGATCATGTGGGACGGACTGAGAAGCCGATTTTTAACTTTTTTTTAGGCCTTATTTATTAATTTGTTTTTTGAACATCCAGTTTGCTATATTTTGTAGAAAATAACTCAAATATGTGGACTATATTTATTTTTTCAAAAGAAGGTGCATAAATGAAACAAACTAAAAAAATTCAAAAAATGAAAATAAAAGCCTCTCTCCTCATTGATTTGAAAAATTAATTGACCGTGAACCAAATATATTTTTTGGCCTAATTTATACCAGCATTCACAACTTAATCAGCAACTTCAAAGTGAACATCACTCAGCAACATACCAAGGGAAGTAACTCTAAACCATCTACCAAGCAAAGTGTTCAATGATTAGGAAAAGACTGCTCTCTCTGTGTGATCAATTGCTAAGCCAGTAGTAATATTATTTTTATTACTACTGTTAATATTATTTTTATTAATCCAGTAGTAATATTATTTTTGTTAATCCATTAGTAATATAATTTTTGTTAACCCAGTAGTAATATTATTTTGTTTAATCCAGTAGTAATATTATTTTGTTAATCCAGTAGTAATATTATTTTTGTTAACCCAGTAGTGATATTATTTTTATTAATCCAGTAGTAATATTATTTTTGTTAACCCAGTAGTAATATTATTTTTAATAATCCATAGTAATATTATTTTTATTAACCCGAAATAAGCTACATGAGCTGAAAGATCGAGTTCATATTTTCCAACCGGATATAATAGGAGTATCAGAAGTGAAACCAAAAGTGAGAAACCTAAAGATGCTACCAGCGGAATTCAGCTCAGATGAAGCAGAAGAATACGAACTCCTTCTGGATAAACATAGATAATGACATTGGAAGAGGTTTGATAATCTGCATAAAGAAATACTTAAAAGCAAAAGACACAGTACTTCAGTCAGTATTCCAAGAACACTTGTTTGTAAAAATAAAATTGAACATAAAAGAGACTCTCCTTGTCGGAATATTATATCAATCAGATATCAGAATCTTGGAAAACAGTGAAGAACTAAGCAACATGATTAGAGAGGCATCAAAAGCTAATACCTCCCATCTACTGATTATGGTTGATTTCAACTTTTCTAACATTGACTGGGAAAGCTGGCACTGCCCAACACAAAGAAATCCTTGGAACAAAATTCCTTGACCATCTTCAAGACAGCTACCTTTTTCAACATGTCACTAAACCAACTCGATGTCGAGGAACTGACATACCACACATACTCAACCTCTTGATAACAAAAGAAGAGGAAGTGATAAGTAAGCTGTAATACCTTCATGAAGAGTGACCATTGCGTCTTTCAGTTTGAATACTTGTGCACATCATGAAAGCACTGGGAAGAGATATTTATTTAATGCTCAGGCATCAATTCACGCTGAAAAATTAAGTCATATTCCCCTGTCGGTCGGCAAAACGAAATATCAAAATGATATTTAGAAATCGATATTTTATTGTAGGTTCGGATGACGAATCACATGTACTTTAAACGAGTCAGCACTAGGGCTGGGCGGTTTATCGGTTTTTCGGTTTTTTTTTTAAACCGAAACCGAACCGCCGCCTTAACAAAAAACCGAGACTTTCGGTTTCAACAAATTTCCCAGAATTGGTTAAGTTTATGACCACTCAATCACTTGCTTTCCGCACGCCAAAGGCTTAAATGTCAGGCAAAGGTAAATGCTGTGCCATTTATGCTTACTTCGAGAGGACTGACAACAAATCCCCCCACCCTCCCCCCACAAATAGTGGTAGCAAATCTCTTGTATCTTAAACAATATCTACAGAACCACCAGCAGATGGAATATGAAAAATTAAAAAGTCGTACGTAAAAATCCACACATGCAATTCAAGAATTGTTCAGTAAATTTACTGAACCGGGCATATTCGACCAAAGAGGTATTGCAAGTTAGGCAATATGTGGTGTAAAAGTATTATAAATTACCTTTGACCTAAAATCATCTGCGTACAGCACGTTGTAAATTAGATTGGTGGTAAACATAAAATTTATTGAGTTTTAAAACCTCAAAGTTCACATGGGAAAAATGACGAGTAAATTATGTTAATTAACCGACCACTGGCACGTTCTCTGAAGTCACATGCTCAGAGATAACGCTGCGCATTGGCAGTTATGTTTTTTGTCAACAATAAAATGGTTAAATTAAAATGGTAATCGGTGAAGTCAACCCACGTTGAAGTCGACCCGAGTGAAGTCGACCCAAAAAAGTTAAGTCGACCCACTTTTGGTGATCTCGACCCGAAGTGATCTCGACCCGAAAAAAGTTAAGTCGACCCAAATTTTAAAATCCTATCATCAATTTTTATGTCTCCTCTAAAAAAAATTTCAGGGAAATGTTCAGTTCATAAATCAAAATCTAGAGAATCTGGTTCATTTGGGCGAAACTTTGACCTGAAGTAATTAGCTGTTCTTTCAAGATATGCTGGGTCGGAAACGGCATCAATTGGCTGTTCCCCTATCTGATCAAGCATCACCTGAAAGGGAATAGGTTTAACAGGTTAAATAACAAACATTGGAAATCACATTTACCTGCAAGTGCGTTAATTACTCCAGAATGGCGGTATAACCTTATAATCTACTAATCACGCACATAGATAGCACATAACTGTTACATCCCCAAAACACTCCTTGAATTTGTTTGTTTGTTCATCTAGTTGGAATTTTAAACAGCCATTTAATTTGGTACTCCATCAGTCCCAAATTAAATGGCTGTTTAAAATTCCAACTAGATGAACAAACAAACAAATCTAATTTTTTTGGTTTTTACCCCTCCAGCTTTTTTTAACATTTTTTTTCAGTCCTCCCCTTTTTCTGTAAACGCGCTAATTACTCCAGAATGATATTATAATCTACTAATTCAGGAAGTTAGCTTGAAAGCATAATTTTAACCGACAGCCAACTAAGTTGACCCTGACAGTGCCCTAAAGTTACAACAACACAAACACAAAGCAGATTAAATAACAGAAAAAATAATACTCAGTAGAGGTGGGGTGCGAAAAATTGCCAGATTCATAGAACTAGAATTGAGTATAAAAGGTTATTAAGAGAGATGCTCACTATTTATTCCCATCCGAATGAATGAATGAGCGAATGGAAGAATGAATGGACGAATGAATGAGTAGCGTTTCACTCCAATAAATAAATAAGTAATGAACGGACGAATGAATGAACAAATGAACGAACGATTGAATGATTTGAGCAGCGTTTCACACCAATAAACAATTATTAGCAGTGTTTTGTCCAACTGAACGTTTCACACCGATAAATAAATAATGAATGAATGAACGAATGGAAGAATGAATGAACGAATGAATGAGTAGCGCCTCACACCAATAAATAAATAAATAATGAAGGAACGAATATTATTGTCAACCTGTTCAATGCAGTGATTGCAAATCCAATCAATAGGCCTTCGCCCCCTAACTACCAATCTGTACGCATCTCGTGTTATGCCAGTACCACACACCCTATGCTGCCATCTGTCACATCTTTCACACTGTAAACCTTGCCGAGGCCGAACATTGTTAGTGCAAACAAGACACACATCAGACATGCTTACGATTGTGGAATGTTGAAAAAAGAATGAATGAATGAAAGGTTTTTTTCCCGCCGAATGAAACATTAAAGTAATTAGCCGCTTTTCATATATCATTGACGCCTACAAACAGCGGAATGTCCCAAGCTGTCATTTTTTCATAAGTTAGCTAGTAAAACATAAACGAACACGGACAAGGATCTTAAAAGGATAAATTCCACTTCTATTGAGTTACAAAAAATTCAAAAAGTAACTAAGACACTTTTAGATAGGGATGGAGATGGCTTTCAATAAATTTTAAAAGTGGGTCGAGATAACTTTTTTCGGGACGAAATCACTTCGGGTCGAATTCACTTTTTGGGGTCGAGATCACTTTTTTGGGACGACTTCACTTTGGGTCGACTTCAACGTGGGTCGACTTCACTGCTATTCAATTAAAATAGAACACATCCAATTAAATGGATGGCAGGTAACTATTGAAAGTTTTTTTAAAACTTATTGGGAATTGTTTGTATACCATTTGAACCTACTTTAAGGAATCGCGCAGTACTGCAGGTCTGTCAGGTACACACGCTGCATTCCCAATACGAAATTGTTATGATCAGCACATGTCATGACCATATGTATTTTGTAAACACAACAAATCCCAAGATGCAATATTGCAAACTTTCTTTCAACCCCCATTATGCAGCAGTCTCCCCTCTCTTCAAAATCATCAATTGCCTGTCTTGAATAAGATGAAATCAACGCAGGGATAAGCCAAGAGGGCAAAGTAAAGTTGGTAATATCTTTGCCTTGGCACCGCCCATTTCGCCCAATTTCTATGTTTGGGCAGAATCAAAGTAAAAAACGAACATCTACAGTACAGTCGAAATTAAGAGAGATATTGTGAAAGCATTGGAGTGAGTTACCAATAAAAGTGATTCGTATATCACGACTTACTTCAACAATAGTTATCAAATCAGAAAAAATATGATTTGTGTTCCTCTTATTCCACTGTCATTTGAAGCAGGAACCATCAAGAAACACGGGGCACGTCTATTTTCAAGCAATGTGATAATTACCGAAATAAGCACAACAATTGCACATTATCCACCAAAACCAGGATGAGAGCATTGCGACTCCATAAAAAATAAGGAAATGTTGATTTTTGCTAAAATGTAGCTTTTCTTGTGAATTTCTGCATCTTGTCTTGACAAGGTCCCAAATCTCACTGACAGAACAAGGCAGCTCCCACCAGTGGTGGAGCCATGGTTTGAAATCCTGTGGACCATGCTAGTGGAGATTTTTTTTTTTTTTTGGGGGGGGGGGGGGGGGGGGAATCTCAGGACTGAGGGTACTGTACTTGTACTGAGGGCAGGAAATCAAAAATAATTTTTTCAAATTTGGGGATGGGAGAAGCAAGTGGGATTTTGAGTGGAGGGGGGGGGGGGGGGGGGGGGCTGGTCTCCCTAGATACCTCATGGCTCCACCGCTCCACCACTGTTGCCCACTACAGCAGCCCAACACAATATGTCCATTTGCTGAGAAGAGTGGTGAACACTGATTAACCCGAATGACTGAACTCGCTATATGAGCCTCATGACTTGGATGACAAATACAGACAGATTTTATGTGTACATTACCCTCTAAAATGTGGATTTCTACAATATATTATGAAAAACCGAAAACCGAACCGAAAACCGAGTTTTTATACAAAACCGAAACCGAAACCGAACCGAAATGCAAATTTCAAAACCGCCCAGCCCTAGTCAGCACATCAGTAATGAATTCCAGAGTCCCAAATACAAACGAATTCGAATAATTGATAGTGACAGTGACTAAATCAATTCATTAAATCAGCGGTTTCAAAGTTTGACTTTCTCATTCACCTTCCAGCGAAAAGCCGAAATCACTTTCAAATTTCTTCAGTTCAACTTCACACGTCTTCAGTGCATTGAGTTCAAAAAAAATAAAATGACGTGTCTTGTTATTGAAAATAAGAAAGTGGTGTTTTTTGTTATTGTTCTATTTCTTCGAAACACATTGCGATTATTTCAATTCGCCAGCCTTGGTAAATCGTAAAGTTAGGGGAGAAATAAGACGGGACTACTTTTTGTGCGGATATTCACACATTCCAATGGTTGGAGTTTGGTTGTTGTAATTTTTGTATGGACGCCGGTTCGGCACATAAATTTTGCGCCTTAATGGCAAATAAAGGCCACAAATTGGAGAGTTTGTAGTCGTAGAGCATTAAATAAAAAGAAAATTCACGAAAATTTGATGAATACCGAAAATATCTCGTTCGTGGCTACAAGAAATATGAGGATCTTCACTCGCGACTGCGTCGCTCGTGAAGATCCTCATATTTCTTTGTAGCCACGAACGAGATATTTTCGGTATTCATCAAATTTTCGTGAATATCCTCTATATCTACAGCAAAGGGGACTATGTGAAAATAAAAAAGAACCTAAACATCATTGACTGGGAAAATCTGATGGTTGACACTAACAACATCAACACTAATTGGTCCATATTCAGAGACACCATATATAAGCTGGAAGAAAAATTCACACCCCAGAAAAGAACCAGAAAGCTAATAAGCAAACTACTAAATTTCCATTAGACAAGAACACAATCAACAAAATCAAAAGAAAGAACATACTCTGTAGTAGAGCTATGACATCAAAAGACCAAGAGGTCAAACAATAATATAAGAAGGTTCAAAACCAAGTTAAATTTCTAATAAAATGGCTTAGGAAGAAATTTGTGAGAAAGCTAGCAGATAATGCAAAAATAAACCCAAAAGAAATCTGGCAATACACAAACTCAAAATCCAAAACCAAAAGGGAACTTCTGATCAACCCGAGTGACACAAAGTCGACAAAAACAAACGATGACAAAGAGAAAGCACAAATTTGAGCAGATTTCTTCAAGAGTGTTCTTACCATTGCGGCAAGTAAGAATATACCAACACTATCCGAGCAAACAATTGAGAAGGAGATGAACAGCTTGATGGTCAGCAGAGATGCAAGAGACACCTAAACAAATTGAAACCAAATAAATCATTGATTATAGACAGAATGCACCTAAAACAAGCTATTAGTTGAAAATAGAATATGTTTTCATTTTTATACCCCCGCGTAGGTGGGGTATATAGGATTCCTTGTGTCCGTCAGTCCGTCTGTCCCTCAGTCCTTCCATCACAAAATTGTTTAATGGAGGGTACCGTCATGCTGTAATCAACTCCTCCCCTACTTTTCAATTCACATAGTTGAAACTTCAGAATATGATCATACACACAATGAAGCTGTGCAACATGTATAAAGTCTTGCGAAAATTTTGTTTCTCCACAGTTATTTCCCTTTCTTGAGAATACATGTATGCCTCACTTACATCATGCACTTTAAAACATTACCAGCTGAAAGGCGGGGATATTTGTTTGTGTCACCTTTAGGTGACACCTATTGTTTTCTGAACACCAAGATGTCACATTACTGACCTTGCTCACCCTCAGGAGTTGGTGCGGGGGTAACACACCACCTGGCGATGGATTGCGGGGGTATTGCACCCTCTGGTGATGGATCGACTCTAGTTGGAATTCACATTGAAAAAATGTCCACAATCCAGTACAAGTATTTCCATTAGTTCCTTGAATCCTGCACCCAATATAACGTGTAAAAAACTAACCCTGTGAATGTTTACAGCCTTAGTCAGTGTACACTTTCATGTTGTGTATGATATGACAGTTAACAATTTTTTATAACCAGAAAGTGTGACTAACCCTGTGCATTGCACAGGAATGCACAGGGTTAGTCACAATTTCTGGTTATAAACAATTTTCATAATTAACTGAGTAACTAACGCTGTAGGGGACGCAGTGGCTCAGTTGGTAGAGGTGCAGGCTGCAACCCAAGAGGTCCTAGGTTCGAATCCCACCTGTGGCAACCACGTTGTGTCCTTGGGCAAGACACTTCACCTCCATTGCCCACGTGGGGGCGTGGTGGCGCTGTGTACTAAGGCGTACTTCACTTCGATGGCGCACATGTCTTCAATCAATGCTAACCCTGCTTGTGTGGAGTTGGTATGTTGGGGAGCTGACAGTTGCTCGCCATTGCTCGGTGGTTCTCTCCACGTACTCCGGCTTCCTCCACCCGTAAAACTGTCATGGTCATGATTAGCCATTGTGCAGAAATATGTGACCTTAAACACCAATAAATAAATATAACTAACGCTGTGCACTATACAGCTTTAATGTGAATCTCATCTATATAAACTCTTTACCCAACAAAATGGCCCAAACCAGCCAGTACTAAAAGCATTCATACTCAGCTTTAACACCCCCTCATTGATTTTTTGAGTAAATTCCAAAATGAAAATATATTCTATTTTCAATTAATAGCATTTTCTATGATTCCAAAGAGAAATGGCCAGTAGCATATCAAGACCCTTACAGATACTATATTCAACAAATCTCTGAGACAGGCTATGGTGCCAGATGACTGGAAAGTGGCTCAAATAAGTGCTGTATGTAAGAAAGAAAATAGCTCAGGTCAGCAACTACAGACTGGTCAGCCTAACATCAGTAATCTGTAAATTAACTGGTAGAGTGCTGAATTATTTCTGGTTATCAAAATTTATTCACCAGTCTTTGCCATGTTGCAATTTATGGGAGAGTGCCAAAAGGCACTCTACCATAAATTGCAACAAGGCAAATCCATACAGTTGAAATAATTTGACTTCAAAGATAATATGAAGCACACCCACACAGTACAAAGCCTTCAAGTTGCTCTACCTGCACTGCAGAACAAAGTCCAACTAGATGGTGTCACTTGTGTGCAAAGCACACTATAGTATATCCCCGCATTTGCATCCTTGACTTTGTACGAATGCCTGATACAAAGATGAAATGTATTATATGACACACTAAAATCATATTGAGTGGCACAGGTGACACAGCTTCGTGCGCACCTACAGACTCCACTGCAACATTTGAGCATGGCTTTAGAGTTTCGAATTACATGCCCTAGGAGCCTTTCGCCGGAAACGGTCTAAGAAAACGCGAAAGTGGCAACAGCACAGCCACTAGGCAGCAGAAAAATCCGAAACCTTCGAGCGCATCTACAGACCCCACTGAAACATTTGAGCATGGTTTTAGCATTTCGAATTACATACCCTAGGAGCCTTTCACCGGAAAGGGTCTCAGAAAACACGAAAGTGGCAACGGAGGCACAGCCATGTGGCAGCTGAAAAATCTGAAACCTTCGTGCATATCTACAGACCCCACTGCAACATTTGAGCATGGTTTTAGCATTTCGAATTACATTCCCTGGAGCCTTTCGCTGGAAACGGTCTAAGAAAACACAAAAGTGGCGACAGTGGTACAGCCACATGGCACCCAAAAAATCCGAACCTTCCTGCACATCTACAGACCCTACTGCAACATCTGAGCATGCTTTTAGCATTTCGAATTACATACCCTAGGAGCCTTTCGCTGGAAACGGTCTAAGAAAACACGAAAGTGGCTATGTGACATAGCCACGTGGCACCCGGAAAATCCAAAACCTTCGTACGCATCTATAGACCGTACTGCAACATCTGAGCATGGTTTTAGCATTTTGAATTACATACCGTACGAGCCTTTCGCCGGAAACGGTCTAAGAAAACACAAAAGTGGCTACGGTGGCATAGCCACGTGGCACCCGGAAAATCCAAAACCTTTGTACGCATCTATAGACCGTACTGCAACATCTGAGCATCGATTTAGCATTCCGAATTACATACCCTACGAGCCTTTCGCCGGAAAAGGTCTAAGAAAACACAAAAGTGGCAACGGTGGCACAGCCTGTGGCACCCAAAAAATCCGAAACCTTCGTACGCATCTATAGACCATACTGCAACATCTGAGAATAGTTTTAGCATTTCGAATTACATACCCTACGAGACTTTCGGCGGAAACGGTCTAAGAAAACATAAAAGTGGCTAAAGTGGCACAACCACGTGGCACCCGAAAAATCCGAAACCTTTGTGCACATCTATAGTCCCTACTGCAACATATGAGCATGGTTTGAGCATTTCGAATTACATTCCCTATGAGCCTTTCGCCGGAAAGGATCTAAGAAAACACGAAAGTGGCTACAGTGGCACAGCCACGTGGCACCCGAAAAATCCGAAATCTTTGTGTGCATCTATAGACCCTACTGCAACATATGAGCATGGTTTGAGCATTTCGAATTACATTCCCTATGAGCCTTTCGCCGGAAAGGATCTAAGAAAACACGAAAGTGGCTACAGTGGCACAGCCACGTGGCACCCGAAAAATCCGAAACCTTTGTGTGCATCTATAGACCCTACTGCAACATATGAGCATGGTTTTAGCATTTCGAATTACATACCCTACGAGCCTTTCGCCGGAAACGGTTCAAGAAAACACAAAAGTGGCTACGGTGGCACAGCCACGTGGCACCCGAAAAATCCAAAACCTTCCTGCGCATCTATAGCCCCTACTGCAACATCTGAGCATGGATTTAGCATTTCGAATTACATATCCTACGAGCCTTTTGCCGGAAATGGTCTAAGAAAACACAAAAGTGGCTACGGTGGCACAGCCACGTGGCACCCGAAAAATCCAAAACCTTTGTGCGCATCTATAGTCCCTACTGCAAGATATGAGCATGGTTTTAGCATTTCGAATTACATTCCCTACGAGCCTTTCGCCAGAAACGATCTAAGAAAACACGAAAGGGACTACGGTGGCACAGCCACGTGGTACCCGAAAAATCTGAAACCTTCGTGTGCATCTATAGACCCTACTGCAACATATGAGCATGTTTTTAGCATTTCGAATTACATACCCTACGAGCCTTTCGCCGGAAACGGTTCAAGAAAACACAAAAGTAGCTACGGTGGCACAGCCACGTGGCACCCAAAAAATCCGAAACCTTCCTGCGCATCTGTAGACCCTACTGCAACATCTGAGCATGGATTTAGCATTTCGAATTACATTTCCTACGAGCCTTTTGCCGGAAATGGTCTAAGAAAACACAAAAGTGGCTACGGTGGCACAGCCACGTGGCACCCGAAAAATCCGAAACCTTCCTACATATCTACAGATCATTTAGCAACACCCTAGTGTAATTTTAGAACTCCGAATTACATAGGTTGGGACTATTCAGCAAAAAAGTGAAAAAATAACGCATTTTTTAAGTGGCTCCACAGAAGCCACCTGGTGGCACAAAAATTTAAAAGTTGTATTTTCCGGTTGCACAGACCCTATCGAACAACTGTAGAAAGTTACAGCGTTTCAAATTACAAAACCGGACATACGGAAGTACGGACGTACGGACGTACGGACGGAGATCATGACAATATCCCCGCATTTTTTAAAATGCGGGGATAAATATGGGCTTCCAGCACTGTACCAGTTAATAGAATCGATAATCCGTGATCACGTTACAGACTACATGAAAAATAATAATTAAATCAGCAATAAGAAATATGGCTTCATCGCCGGAAGATCTACATTTCTGCAACTGCTACAAGTAACAAATATATAGACCAAAGCTCTTGACAAAGGAAACCCAGTGGATTGCATCTACATGTTATTACCAAAAGGCGTTCAACAGTGTCCTACACAGAAGACTCACAAATAAACCAGAGGCCTACGGCATCAACAACCAAATAATCCATTGGATCAAGAGTTTTCTAAAAGGCCAATACTCAGATTGGGTGGATGTAACATGAGGAATACCTCAGGGATCTGTGCTGGGACCACTACTCTTTGTGATCTTTATTAACGATTTGCCTAAGATTGTAGATTCTGAATCATATCTTTTTGCAGACGATACAAAATTTTGTAGAGAGATAACCAACGTGAAGGCAAAGAGATTTTCCAAAGTGATTTAAATATGTTGGCAAAATGGAGTGACACATGACTGCTGAAATTCCACCCTGACAAATGTAAACATATGAGAATAGGTAAAGACCTTGATAGGACAGACTACAATCTTCATAACAAGAAAAGTTCAAGAAGAGAAAGACATTGAGGTGATTATCGACTGTCATTCAATAAGCATATCAGCGAAAAGATTAAAAAGGCCAACAACCTGTTTGTGCTGCTAAGGAGAACATTTCAGTATATGAACTTAGAATTGTTTAAAACACTATACAAGACCATGGTTCGAATGCAACTCGACTACGTGAGCTCAGTTTGGGTGTCAGACAACACATTGAATCTGTTTAGGGAAGAGCGACTCGACCTCTACCTGGCTTTAACCCTTTACCCAACGAATCGCCCGCATCCGCCCACGTAATATGCAAATACAGCTGCTGAAAAAATATTATTTTTCGAAAAATTTCAACAAAACCATATCATGTGACCCCTCTTTGGAACGAGCTCGTCGAGCTCGTTCCAAAGAGGGGTCACATGATATGGTTTTGTTGAAATTTTTAAAATAATTAAAAAAAATTATATTTAAAATAATGAATTTTGAAATCATCTGTGTTGGGTAAAGGGTTAAAGACCTGACGTACTCAGAGAGACTGAGAAGACTTAAACTACTAACATCAAGCTATTGATGCATCAGATTGAAGTATACAAAATTGTCACCAACATATATGACACTGAAGCATCCAGCATTCTTGAATCATGGAAGGAAGAGTGCTCAAAACCTAAAACAAGAGGAAAGTCCAGGAAGATTTTCTAACAGAGAGCCTACAAGGACTTGAGGAAGAATAGCTTCCCAGTCTGAACTGCAAACACATGGGGCAGTCTGTCAGAAAATGTTGTTTCGGCACCCAGTCTGAACTAATTTAAGAACAGATTAGATAAACAATGGGCAAACCAAGACATTGTTTATAATTTTCGAGCGAAATTAAATCTAAAAACAAAATGCGCACAAGAGAAAACAGATGTAATAGATGAACGTACAGATTCCTGTGAAGTGGACAGTGTATCCAGTGCAGGAAATCTAAATAAGTAAACATAAGGAGTAATATTATTTTTATTATTCCAGTAGTAATATTATTTGCTCATCTGACTGTAAGTCAGTGGGAGCTATTGCCATCACTTGGTGTCCGACATCCGTCATCTGTTGTCCGTCACCCATCATCCATTAACTTTTGAAACCTGTCTTCTTCTTCAAATCCAGTGGGCCAAATTCAGACATATATTGCACAGACCATCTTTGGAGTATACCCTTTCTATTTTGATCCAATTAAGCAGCTGCCATCTTCAGGCTGTTGTTTATGCCCAAAAAAGCCTAAAAATCTTTTTAAAAAATCTATTTCTCATGAACCCACCGGAGAGAATGCCTTGATATTTGGTATGGAACATCCTTTGATGTTGAAAATTAACATTTGTTCAAGGGAAGTTTGAAGGTCAATATTTGGGCTCTCTGTGGGAGCATACCCATTTTGGACTGCACCCCAAATTTGTATTTAAAAAACCGATGGGCTGATTTGAACCAAGTTTGGCATGTAGTATAATTGGGTCATAAGTACTTGATTGATGCCCCCCCCCCCCCCCAAATTTTCAAATCCATTTGGGAACCCCTGGAGCTAAAAATAGAATAAATTTGAATGCCCATATTTCCCAAACCACACAGAACAGAGAACTGTTATGTGGTATGAAGCATCCTTAGGACCAGTAGAATGGACTGGTAAAAAACAAATTCCCATTGGTTGTGTCAGGGTGTTTTGTAGGGGGTGGGGGAGGGGGCGGGGCAGCAATGGTCATCAAAAAAATGCTGTGTCAGCATATTTGCAAAAATTGAAAATATTTCTCCTCAAGAACCACTGATCAGAATCTTTAGATATTTGGTATACAGCATCCATAGTCGGGGTGGGTGGAGGGGGGGGGGGGGGGGGGCGGATACAAGTGTACTCAAATTAAGCCCCTCGGTTCATATTTGGGTTCAGTACAGGAGCCAAAATCTTTACGTAGGGCAATATGGGGGATAATCTTTAAAAATCCTTTTTTTATTAGATCATTAGATCTACTAGTTGTAATCTTAGGATATTTGGCATACAGTGTCCTGAGTGAGGTCAGATCTAAGTTTGTTCAAACCAAGTTCCTGGGCTAATATTTGGGATCCCTGGTTGAAGCCTGAATTTTAACTTAGACTAGTATGAGGAATAATCTTTAAAACTCTTCTTCTCGAGAAACACTGGTCAGAATCTTTTGATATGTGGTATACAGAATCCTTAAAGGGGGTCAGATTACAATTTGTTCAAATGAAGCCAGCCGGTTAATAATTGGGCTCTCTTTTGGAGCCCAAATTTCAAAATAGTGCATTCTGGGGAATAATCTTTAAAAAGCATCTTCATAAAATCCACCAGTCAGAATCTTTTAATATATGGTATACTGCATCCTTACTTAAATGGGGTAAGATTCAAGTTTGTCCAAATCAAGTCCTTTCAATAATATTTGGTCTTCCTATTGGAGCCTGAATTTTTACTTCGTGCAATATGAGGAATATTCTTTAAAAGTTTTCTTCTCATGAACCCCCAATCAGAATCTTTCGATATATGGTACACACTTTCCGTATGGGAGTCAGATAAAGTTTGTCAAAATCAAGGCCTTAGGTTAATATTTGGGCTCCCTGTTGGATCTCAAATGTTAACTTAGTCCAAATATGAGGAATAATCTTTAAAAATCTTTTTCTTCAGAACTACTACTTTGGATCTTTTCATATACAGTTAAAACTAGAAGTCCTGTCATGAAATGCGCACAAATAGCACGTTGATCTGCGCGTTAATGTACGCGTTATGGCCGTAGTAAAGCTATCAAATTCCGTTCATATGGCCTGTGCACAAGCAATATTTCAGCCAATGGACCTCCGGGTAACCCGGAGGTCCATTGGCAGAAACATTGCATGTGTTTGCTATGAGTAACCAGGAGAACCTGCCGTGCTTTGGATGCCATTCGATATGGCAATTGCGCGCAATTCCAACGCACAATTAAGCCTAGATAAGCGCACTATTTGTGACAGGACTTCTAGTTTTAACTGTATAGTACACAGCATCCTTATGGAGGTCTGATCCATGTTTGCCCAAAACAAGTCCTTTGATTAATTAATATTCAGGCTCCCTATTGAAGCCTAAATTTTTATTTGGTGCAGTATAAGGATATACACCATCCTTAGTTGAGTGAGATTCAAGTTTATTAAAAGAAAGTCCCTGGGTTATTATTTGGGCTCCCTCTTGGATCCAAAATTTTAACTTAGTCCAATACAGTGGAACCCTGTTAATTGAATAGCCATTTTGCCAATGAAAATTATTCAATTAACAGGAGTATTCAATTAACAGGGATTGTGTCACTTTCCTGTATTCTAGAGATACACTTAGCATTTATTCTATTATATCTTGTTTGACAGAGCTCCATGAGCTCTGTCAAACAAGATATAATAGATTAAATGCCTATATTCGATGTACTGAGGCCAAATAGGTCTATAAACAAAGGAAAACTGGGGAGAGTCGGGGTAATTTCTCGACATGTTACAAGATATTTTATTCAATTAACAGGAGTTTACTCTATAACCTATATTCAATTAACTGGTCAAATTTGTACTGGAGGTATGGTAAATGGTTTTGTGTTGGAAAATTATATTCAATTAACAGGGAAATACAATTAAGAGATATCCAATTAAGTGGGCTCCACTGTATAAGGAATTATCTTTAAAAATAATTGCTTCTTGAGGTACAGTCAAAATCTTTTGATATTTGGTATAAAGCATCCTCAGAGGGTTCAGATTCAGTTCGTCCAAATAAAGTCCCTGGGTTGATATTTATGTTCCATGTGGGGGGAGGGGGCAAATTTTAACATGTTCTTAAAATTTTCTTCTCCAGGGCCACCAGTCAGTATCTTTTGATATTTGGTATTGTCATAGGCCTTGTCTTCTCCAGGGCCACCAGTCAGTATCTTTTGATATTTGGTATTGTCATAGGCCTCTATTATAATAATTATGAACTATTAATATTTTCTATTAATTATTTTTTAATTAGAATTACAGTAGAATCCTCTTAATTGAATATCCCTTTTGCCAGTGAAAATTATTCAGTTAATTGAATAAAAAATCTTGTAACCTGATGAGAAATTACCCTGACTTTCCCCAATTTTCCTGTGTTTATAGACATATTTGACCTTAGTGCATCCAATACAGGCATTTAATCTTTTATATCTTGTTTGACAGAGCTCATGATAAGCTCTGCCAAATCAGATATGATAGAATAAATGCTAAGTTTATCTCTAGAATACGGTCCTCGGTTCGAATCCCACCTGCGGCAACTGCGTTGTGTCCTTGGGCAAGACACTTCACCCCGATTGCCTACATGGGGGCACGATGACGCTGTGTACTAAGGCATACTGCACGTCGATGGTGCGCATGTCTTCAACCAATCTAACGCTGCCTGTGCTGTGGTGCAGAGTTCAGAGTTCCGATGTTGGAGAGCTGACAGCTGCTCGTCGTTGCTCGTGGTTCTCTCCGGGTACTCCGGCTTCCTCCACCCGTAAAACTGTCACGGTCACGATTAGCCATTGTGCATAAGTATGTGACCTTAAACACCAATAAATAATAAATAAATAATCTCTAGAATACAGGAAAGTGACACTATCCCTGTTAATTGAATACACCTGTTAATTGAATAATTTTCATTGGCAATGTGGTTATTCAATTAACAGGGGTTCCACTGTACTTTTCTTTTCTCTAGCTCCTTGAAAACCCTTGAAAATATACAATTGTTGATATTTTGAATAAAACACATTTTTAAACTGATTTTTCAATAATGTAGCAGAAATGGAAGTCAGAATTTTTCTTCTATTTTGGAAAATTATACCAAGGGGAAAACCTAAAAATATTTGAACGTACTGAAAATTTTCTGGCAAAATGTTTTTGCCCTATAAACCTTCCTCCCACCTACACCTTAAACACCTCATGTATCTACACCACTTGGCATCTGAAGAAACAGACTGTAAAAATCATATTGTGATGGATTTCAGTATACCGATGTTTGTCTCAGCTTGCGTTGCAGATTCATTTTTTTACTTATTTTTATGTAATTACAGTCAACAAATTCCTTTTCTCCAAAACTGATTAACCCTTTACCCAACGAATCGACCATATCCGCCCGCGTAATATGCAAATTCAGCAGTTGAAAAAATATTATTTTTCAAAAAATTTCAACAAAACCATATCATGTGACCCCTCTTTGGAATGAACTCATTGAGCTCGTTCCAATGAGGAGTCACATGATACGGTTTTGTTGAAATTTTTTGAAAAATTTGAAAAAATGATATTTAAAATAATAAATTTTGATATCGTCTGCGTTGGGTAAAGGGTTAAACTTTAGGACTAATATTGTATCAATTCTAATTTTATAGATGTTTTACTCTTAAGGTCAAAGTAATTGTATTTTGGTGCTGTGTACTGAGGCGTACTGCACGTCGATGGTGCACCTGTCTTCAACCAGTGCTAACCCTGCTTGTGGGGAGTTAGTATGTTGGGGAGCTGACAGTTGATCGCCGTTGCTCGGTGGTTCACTCCTGGTACTCTGGCTTCCTCCACCCGTAAAACTGTCATGGTCATGATTAGCCAATGTGCAGAAATATGTGACCTTAAACACCAATAAATAAATAAATAATAATATGACAAACAAAATATTGGAAAACTAAGGCTACTCTTGCTGGTAGCATGGTATCTTTGGAAAAAAAAATACCCATGCCTCAAATCACCTTTAGAAAATAATTAACACTCTACCAGTTAATGGGTATAGAGAGGTCTGAGGTTGAGTACTCTCGTTGGAATTTTGGGGTGACCTTGACCTTGTACCATTACTGTATTTTAAATAATTTGACTGTGCTTATATTAGGTCTCGGTAACTCTTTTTTCCATTCCCCTCCTCTTCACAGGGACATCGCAAAGATGATAGGATGTGGGAGGAGGGGATATACCTGATTTGTCTCAACTGTGATGGCCCAAGTCCCAACTGATAAAATGCATCAGCTAGTGTTCAACCGATTACCAAAAATGGCTACTGACTGATTACTGGTTATTTGAGCTCTCAATCGGCTGATTCTGATGCTGATTATGATAGTAATACCATGCACTACTAGACAAGTCAAAGCTCGAAAAAGAACAACATTAAATTGAACATATTTTACAGTGTTTACAGTTGTTCACTACTAAATAAGTCGAGACTGGAAAGAACTACATTAATTTGAACATATTTCACGGTGTTGACAGTCCGAGATACAGTCTGTTCAGTCCAAGCTGCATTCTGTGTTTACAGTCCGAGGTGCAGTCTGTTCTTCCTAATCAGCAGCATCACTTTAGATCTTGAAATCAGTCAGAAATTGAACATTTTTAGCCATTCCCCACCCATCCTTCTCACACACACAAAATGTAGCCAGTCGCTGTTTTGACTCATAATGCCCAAGTCCGAGAGAATTGTAATTTTACATCAACCTGATTAAACTGTTAATTAAATAAAAAACTTGTAATGTGTTGAAAAATTACTGTAACAATCACAGATTTCCTCTTTTTTTTAAAGACCTATTTGGCCTCCTTGCTAGAAACCTTCAAGGTGAAACAGTCCTTGCTTACTGTGGTAAACAAGCTCTGTTTTACTGGTAAAATAGGACCCATTCATGAATTCCTGAAGGGAGGAAGTCCTCCAAAATGGGCAACATACTATGATAGGTACAGTATGTGGAGAGTGTATTATCACTAAATCACCTGCAGAGTGTAGATTCCACCCAATCAATAATTTAAATTTGTTGCAAAGCATAAGAAGCACAAGCAAAGTTGAGACACAGGGACTCTGTGTACTTAGTATACTCCACACCACCGTGGAGACACAGGGACTCTGTGTACTTAGTATACTCCACACCACCGTGGAGACACAGGGACTCTGTGTACTTAGTATACTCCACACCACCGTGGAGACACAGGGACTCTGTGTACTTAGTATACTCCACACCACCGTGGAGACACAGGGACTCTGTGTACTTAGTATACTCCACATCACCGTGGAGACACAGGGACTCTGTATACTTAGTATACTCCATGATGATTGTGCACTTTGCTTCAACTGTTGTTACTCTGCTTGTGCAGAGTAAGCTTCCGACACAAGGTGACCCTGGCTGTCAAAAGTGACATTAAATGCAGACTTAGCAAGTTGAAGAGTCAGACAGTTGGTCGCCACTGCATAGTGGTTTGCTCTGGTTAACTGTGGTTTCATCCACCTGCTCAGCTGCCTGATACAATGCAACTCTGGCCATTGAAAGTATCAATAAACCCCAAAACAAACTATTCAGTTAACAGGGGTTCACCGTTGTACCAAAATCTCGGTGTAAACTAATATTAAAGTTGTTAATTAATTAATTAATATTTGCTTAAGTGTTGAATTATTTTTTACCATAAAAATTTGTTCACATCAGGGTTTTCATTTTATCGGGACTGATCAGCCCAGGCCTTGAGATCAGCCCTGAGACAGAAATTCAAAACAAAACTTTTAACTATTAAAAAATTGTTAAAAGTCAGCCTCGAGTAGGGACCTGACCATCAAATCTCGTGGACTTATTTCACGCCCCAACCATTTTTCAAAATGCAAACCCTGATCCACATGTCTTTGCCTTTTTACCTTTTATGGGATAGGGCCTTAATTTGGGCACTCTCCCATAAACTGTAACAAGACAAATTCTTACTAGGGCTGCACTGTATATCGATAAACCGATATATATTGGTATTCGATAAACCGATATATACCGGTATTCAAAGCAATATCGATTGAATATGGTGTAATTACAAAAATATCGGTTTATCGTCATTATTTATTTACCCAGATGTCTTTAGTTTTTTAACTGTAGCCCCAAATGAATAATATTATCCCTTTATCCAAGGAATCGCCTGCTTGTGCCCTCATCATATACAAATTCAGCAGTTGAAAAAATAATTTTAAAAAATTTTAACAAAACTATATCATGTGACCCCTCATTGGAACGAGCTCATTGAGCTCATTCCAATGAGGGGTTACATGATATAGTTTTGTTGAAATCTTTGGGGAAAATCTCATAAACTAATTTCGAAAATAATAAATTTTGATATCGTCTGCGTTGGGTAAAGGTTTTTCGAACCGCATCATCAAGGCATGCTAATTTGTTCCGACTGTGATGCCTGGAGTGTCAATTGTGGTACTTGTGTTTATATATCTGAACAGTTTTCGATACACCGGTATACCGCAATATTTTTTTGAATACCGATACTGGTATTCAGTTTTAAATATCGTGCAGCCCTAATCCTTACTGAAGAAATAATATTACTTCAAAGATGATACAAATCACATCCACTGAATATGAAACCATTAAACTGTGGTACCTGCACTTCAGATTAAAACCCAAATATAGGCTCACAGCACCCTACCAGTTAAAGCCCTTAGACAGGGCACAAGTTCTTAAATTCTTGAAATGTTCTTGTATCTGACAGGTATTATCTTATGTAAGCCTGCCCATTGATTCCACTGGAGCTTTTCCAGGGTTTTTTAAATTGTTGATGATTCACCCATCCTTTCACATCGTTTTATTAATGACATGAAGAGAATGAAGAAGGATAATAGAGTATATATGGAAGTGTTAATCATGATGTTTATATTGTTATCAAACATAACATCTCAATTCTCATAATCCTGGATTAGTGAATGAAACTATACTGACTATTACTTGGCGTTATGTCAGATATGGTTAGAAACTGCATCATACAGTTGTGTTCAAAATGATTTGGGCAGTTACCTTAACTCTCTACCAAACATTCGGGACATAACTTGCAAAGAAGTGAAATTTTTGAAACTGTATAGAGCCCCACATGGAAGAGTTTGGTGCTGGGTGATACCACCCTGTGTAGGCAAATCCCTGAACTCAGTACCAGGTACTGAACAAGATAAGAGAAACATTACTAGATGTAAATATATACAATATTTAAGTACTTAAAACATTAGGTTAATCAACATCAGGATAATTATGTCTCCTCTTCCCTGAAGGGAGACATATTGTTTTACTCTGAATTCTTCTTCTCATCATTCTTGTTCTTCTTCTTCTTGTTCTTCTCATAAAACCGTGTCTGGGCCAGAACTTATTTACCTTTTCACCGCGGCTTATGATATTTGGCATGTGGGTGTATCACCATGAGATGATGTGTCGCGTACCATCTTGACCCACATATGACATTGACCTTTGACCTCAAGGTCAAATTACTGATTTTTAGCTCAACTTTGGCGAAGCCAAATTTGAGCTTATGCCATGGCCCATCGTCCGTTTGTCCGCCAACAATTGGATACGGCTCGGGCTAGAGGCCGTATTTATGAACCGATCTTTACGAAACTTCTTGGGTACCTTTGTTATGACCGTGGGACGAGAATGAGTGTTTTTGGGTGCGGTCTGAAATTCAAGATGGCTGCCAGCCACCATTTTGTTCCGATGATGCAGAAATCTGTTTTTTGTACAGAACTTCCATATGAAAGCTCTGATTTGAATAATTTTTTGTATGAATGTTTGGTACCATGGGATACATCACATATAATACGGGTTTTTTTCTCGTGCAGAAATTATGCAAATTAGACTAACTTTGATGTTTTTTGGTGTTACTTTCAGCACTGCAAGTGCAAATGCCAATACGGCTCGGGCTAGAGGCCGTATTTATGAACCGATCTTTACAAAACTCCTTGGGTACCTTTGTTATCACCGTGGGACGAGAACGAGTGTTTTTGGGTCCGTTCTGAAATTCAAGATGGCCGATGGCAGCCATTTTGTACAAAATTTGGTGCAATCAGATTTTTGCACAGAACTTCCATATGAAAGTGCTGATTTGAATAATTTTTTGTGTGAATGTTTAGTACCATGGGATACATCACATATAATACAGGTTTTTTTCTCGTGTAGAAATTATGCAAATTAGATGAACTTTGATTTTTTCAGTGCTACTTACACACAGTAAGTACACATGTCAATACGGCTCGGGCTGGAGTCTGTATTTATGAACCGATCTTCACGAAACGTCTTGGGTGCCTTTGTTATCACCTTGGGACGGGAACGAGTGTTTCTGGGTGCAGTCCAAAATTCAAGATGGCTGCCAGTGGCCATTTTGTACCAAAATTAAATCTATTCAGTTTTTTGTACACCACTTCTATATGGCTCAGGCTAGAGGCCGTATTTATGAACCGATCTTTACGAAACTTCTTGGGTACCTTTGTTATCACCGTGGGATGAGAACGAGTGTTTTTGTGTGTGGTCCGAAATTCAAGATGGCCACCAGCAGCCATTTTGTACCAAAATTAGTGCAATCAGTCTTTTGTACAGAACTTCTGTACGAAAGTTCTGATTTGAATAAATTTTTGTATGAATGTTTAGTAACATGGAATACATCACATATAGTACAGGTTTTTTTCTCGTGCAGAAATTATGCAAATTAGATGAACTTTGATTTATTCAGTGCTACTTATACACTGTACGTGCACATGTCAATACGGCTCGGGCTAGAGGCTGTATTTATCAACCGATCTTCACAAAACTTCTTGGGTACCTTTGTTATCACCTTGGGACAAGAACGAGTGTTTCTGGGTGCGGTCCAAAATTCAAGATGTCTGCCAGTGGCCATTTTGTACCGAAATTAGGTCCAG
The DNA here is from genome assembly GCA_031216915.1 of Pictodentalium vernedei. NCBI lineage: Eukaryota > Metazoa > Mollusca > Scaphopoda > Dentaliida > Dentaliidae > Pictodentalium > Pictodentalium vernedei. The sequence continues at coordinate 4,511,283 of CM062288.1, read as the reverse complement.
TCAGTTTTTTGTCACAACTTCTACACAGCTCATATTTGTGAACGGATCTTCATGAAACTTCTTGGGTACCTTTGTTTTCACCTTGGGACAGGAATGAGTGTATTTTGGGGTGCCTTTGTTATCACTGTGCTATGAGAACAAATATTTTGGGGTTCAGTCAGACCCACTCTGGAACTCAAAGATATTTTTTCTAGTTTAGCATCTGACTGTCACCCACCTTTACAATACTTTACCTATACATTTGTTACAGGCTATGGTCAGTATTTATGTACAGTCTGTTACAATACTTTATATGCACCTTTGTTATCAGGTCATTACCTAGAGGTTTGTCATTGCTGTGTCCCATGCTATACATGTACATGTCTTAACAAGTTGAGCTACAGTGTCATTGACACTTTCATTTAAAACTTTTCACCTAGGCTCATGATATTTGGCATGTGATTGTATCACCATGAGACGATGTGTTGTGTACCATCATGACCCACTTATGACCTTGAAGAGTCTGGCTTGCCGCTGCTCGGTGGTTCTCTCCAGAAACTCCGGCTTTCTCCACCAATGACAGATGGCCTTGATATTTGACATCAAGGTCAAATTATTGAATTGTTCAGCTTGGTTTATGATATTTGGCATATGAATGCAGCCAGGCTGATGTGTCGCATTCTATCTTGAACTTCCATGATCTTGATATTTGACCTTTAGTTTGATCTGTGTTAGTCGTAAGTTGGAAGCATGGAACTAATCGAAAGGAAGACATGTGTTTAGTTCACTAAAACATTTCCCTCTATTTTTTTTTAAGTAGATAAGATTTATTTATTTATTTATTGGTGTTTAAGGTCACATATTTATGCACAATGGCTAATCATGACCGCGACAGTTTTACGGGTGGAGGAAGCCGGAGTACCCGGAGAGAACCACCGAGCAACGACGAGCAGCTGCCAGCTCCCCAACATCGTAACTCCGCACAGCAGCACAGGCAGGGTTAGATTGGTTGAAGACATGCGCACCATCGACGTGCAGTACGCCTTAGTACACGGTGCCATCGTGCCCCCACGCGGGCAATGGAGATGAAGTGTCTTGCCCAAAGACACAACGCGGTTGCCGCAGGTGGGATTCGAACCGAGGACCTCTCGGCTTGCAGCCTGCACCTCTACCTACTGAGTCACCGCGCTCCCTAGTAGATAAGATTTTAACTTTGATCTGAAAACTGGAAGATATGGTGCCACTCTTACATATTTAGACAGCTTATTTAAAAGTATTGAAGTATTTTACCTGTTGGAATTAGGGCTGTTCCGGTAGGTTGAGGTTGTGGCATGAGGATCGAATGGTCCATTCCGGCACATACATATTGAACAAGTCTGAGATGCCAGTAGTCTCAACTTATTGCATCTTTTGGGGGCGCGGTGGCGTTGTGGTAACTGGTTCTCGTCAGATCACCAAAGTAAAGCAACGTTGAGCCCAGTTAATCATTGGATGGGTGACCGTCTGAGCGATCAATTCGGATTCCCGCGTTGTGTCCTTGGGCAAGGCACTTAACCCTGGTTGTCCACATGGGGGCACGATGACGCCGTGTACTAAGGCGTACTGCACGTCAATGGTGCGCATGTCTTCAACCAATCTAACACTGCCTGTGTGCAGTGCAGAGTTATAATGTTGGGGAGCTGGCAGCTGCTCGTCGTTGCTCGGTGGTTCTTTCCGGGTACTCCGGCTTCCTCCACCCGTAAAACTGTCACGGTCATGATTAGCCATTGTGCATAAGTATATGACCTTAAACACCAATAAATAAATAAATAATATTATTGCATCTTTTCACATTTTAGAACATAGTTATATACATGTGTGGAAGATTGTGATTATTGGTGGTGGAGCTACTCTCTCTCCTCCTCCCTTCCCCTCCAACCCCACTTGTGAAACAGGCATGACTAAATTTGATGAATAATTTAAGTATTGGTAAAAAAGTAAATTCAGTTTACAGGGAGAAAATTTGGTTATAATAATTATCATTGAAAGGCATATCCTGTAGTGGACAGGAATATCTGCCAGCAAGATTCAAGGAGTTAAACACAAATAAATCTAATTGATGTTATGACGTGAATGAAATGCTTGGACACCAAATAGTGTCAAGCAAGAACATAAACAGTGCACAGAATGGGATACATTGTATTTTTCTTTTAAAATATCAGCTTTTTTGAACACGAATCAGGTAGAGTATGCAGGGGACAGGAATCATCAATTTACCAGAGTAATGATCGTTGTTACACATAGAAAACTTTCCGTGTGAACGTTTTGCATAATAACTCAAGCACCAGTTGTTATATTTTGATGTCCTTTGGTGATGTTAGAGATTAGTATGAAGGAAATATCGAATATACCCATAGTAGCTTGGTGTACCAAATGTTCACCGCGCGTGGTGAAGTGGTGAACATTTGGTACACCAAGCTACTATGGATATATTTTATGTATACCATGATCATCACATTATTAAGAGTCGCTATTATTAGTCGAGTTGTGACGAAGTCAAACTTGACTTATAGTTTGATGAATGGTGGGCGGTTTTTGGGCGGGCGTAAACAATTGGTTTCCAAATGATAACTTGATAATGGTTCAACCCATGCTCATGAAACTTCATAGGTAGGTTGGTATCGGTGAGAGGAAGAACCCTATTAATTTTGGACTTGCTTGGTCGAAGGTCAAGGTCACAGTGACCTTGAACATAGTAAATAGTAAACAATTGGTTTCCAGATGATAACTAGACTACGGTTCAACCCACATTCATGAAACTTCATATGTAGGTTGGCCTTAGTGAGAGGAAGAACCCTATTTATTTTGGACTCACTAGGACAAGGTCTCAGTGACCCAGAACATAGTAAATCAAAACAATTGGTTTCCGGATGATAACTTGATAATGGTTCGACCCATGTTCATGAAACTTCATAGTTAGGTTGGCATCAGTGAGAGGAAAAACCCTATTTATTTTGTACTCGCTAGGTCAAAGGTCAAGGTCACAGTGATCTTCAACATAGTAAATCATAAACAATTGGTTTCCGGATGATAACTTGATAATGTTTTGACCCACATTCATGAAACTTCATAGGTAGGTTGGCATCAGTGAGAGGAAGAACACTATTTATTTTAGACTTGCTAGGTGAAAGGTCAAGGTCACAGTGACCTTCAACATAGTAAATCGTAAACAATTGGTTTCCAGATGATAACTTGATGATGGTTTGACCCACCTTCATGAAACTTCATAGGTAGGTTGGCCTAGGTGAGTGGAAGACCCCTATTTATTTTGGACTCACTAGGCCAAAGGCCAAGGTCACAGTGACCTTGAACATTCTAAATCACATTATAAATTGTAAACAATTGGTTTCCAGATGATAATTTGACAACGGTTCCACCTACATTTATGAAACTTCATAGGTAGGTTGGCATTGGTGCAAGAAAGAGCCCTATTTATTCCGGAATCACTAGGTCAAAGGTCAAGGTCACAGTGACCCTTCACATAGTAAATTGTAAACAGTTGGTTTCCGGACGATAAATTGATAATGATTAAACCCACTTTTGTACTGTCACAACTCGACATTGGATCGGTGATATATCGGCATTTTTTTTTCTTGATTTAATGTGCAAATTTGTTTGCATGAGCATCGGTGGGCGGTACTTCTGCTGTCAATTTTATTGCCAAAAGGAAATGAAATAATATAATAACATACTATTTCGAGTTATGTATGCTTTTTTAACATGAGACAATGCATGTTTGTTAATTTTTGGCATCTTATGAGGTAAACCCATTTAAAAATGTAATAAATAATTGCCACTTTCATTTCACTCTTCGCGAGGCGGCGTGCGATAAATTTAGACAAGTTCGCATTCAGGTCGATGTCACCAAAGGTCACCTCGGATGTAGTTCCACTGTAGGTGTAAATTTTAATTATTTAAATCCTATTGCTGGCGTATTCACCACGGTTGGTGTATAAAGCTAAAATTTATGTCATAGGCTTTTCATATATAGTAGAATAGGTAATCATGGTATAAAAGGATATCCACATATTATAGATTTCGTCCACACATACATACCAGGGCAGTCCTGGAAATTCATCCTTGTTTCTTCGGCAAATAAATTGCTGTGAAAAACTGGTGCTTCTACGGCAATTGCTGTGAAACCTGTACGCTAAACCTGTGTAAAAATCATCAGGGGGCAGTGCATAGTCTCAATTGCCATGTATATGTAATATGTGGTGAAATGAAAATTTTCAAGTAACTTTAACATGTGAAAGTAGTTCGAGACACATCATGAAACATGTGAATGCTGAGAAAAAACCTTGGAAGTAAGCTCGCGACTTGCTCCATATGTATAGTATGAGTGAAAATAAGATGCTGCATAACCACAAACCAAGTATCTCACTGCTTCTAAATTGATAACACCAGAATCTGACATCAGTTTCTGGAAAGCTCTGTGAGAGCTTTCCATAAACTGATGTCAGATTCTGGTGTTATCATCATAGAAGCAGAACACATAGTTTCTAGTGGTTATGCTACAACTTGTACTGTAAATTGTAAGATTAGCAATGCAGCATATTGCAACCCACATGGTTTGATTCCTTGTGTAACCTGGAAATTGTGCAATTTCTGCGATCACAAGGCTTTCTGAAGAAGCCATCCTCGGCAGTATATTTGCAGTGGATATTTTTCGTTTCCTCAGCATTTTCCTCGGCACTGGTGATTGCTGAGGGTGAATTACCAGGGCTGCCAGGGCTGTGTCTCTTGTTACACTTAGAAAAACTTTCTGTACAAACATTTTATATTGTAATTCCACCACCAGTATTGGATTTTGATGTCCTTTGATATGGTAGTATGTCGAGCATCTCACACAATATACAAATTAGGCCAAGGAGAGTCGTATTTATTTATTTATTGGTGTTTAAGGTCACGGATTTTTGCACAATGGCTAATCATAATCACAACATGAGTATCAACTCAAGACCAGGGGTGAGCGATAATAAGCCATGTTGCCCATTTTAGAGAGGGTTTGCACCTCCCAAGCATTGGTGACTGGGTCCTATTTTACTAGTAAAACAGAGCCTGTTTACCGCAGTGAACAGGCACTGCTTCACTTCCCGGGGTGCCCACGGGAATGGAGAATCATTAATTGTGCCTTGAGTACAACAAAGCAGTATGTCCTGCATCTCACACAAAATGCACAATTTGTCCAAGAAGAGTCTTTAGTCATGCCTTGAATGCAACAATGCAGTATGTCGTGCATCTCACACAACATGAAGAATTTTGCCAAGGAGAATCATTAGTTGTCATTCAAGGAGAGTCGTTAATCATCTCTTGAAGGCAACAAAGCACTATGTTATGCATATCACACAATATGCACAAATAGCCCAAGGAATCTTTAATCGGGCCTTGAATGCAACAAATCTGTATGTCCTGCAACTCACACAACATGCATTATTGAGCCAAGGAGAGTCATTAGTCATCCCCTGAATGCCACAAAGCAGTATGTCTTGCATCTCACACAAGATGCACAATTGAGCCAAGGAGAGTCATTGATCATCCCTTGAATGCAACAAAGCATGTATTCTCACATCTCACACAACATGCACAATTCGGCCAAGGAGAGTCGTTAACCCTTTACCCAATGCAGACGATATCAAAATTTATTATTTTAAATATCATTTTTTCAAATTTTTCAAAAAATTTCAACAAAAACATATCATGTGACCCCTTGATGGAATGAGCTCAAGGAGCTCATTCCAACAAGGGGTCACATGATATGGTTTTGTTGAAATTTTTAAAAAAATAATATTTTTTCAACTGCTGAATTTGCCCATTACGCAGACGGATGCGGACGATTCGTTGGGTAAAGGGTTAATCGTCCTTGAATGTAACAATGCAGTACTCTCATGTGCCAAATAATAGTGATGGCTGAATAATAGTGATGGCTGAATAATAGTGATGGCTTGCATTTTTATTAAATAATAATAGTGATGGCATTTTTACTCCATGTCTCATTACCAAATGAAAGTGATGGTTGGAATTTTTCTCCAAAATTAATAATATTGCCAACTCTATTATTTGGCACCTTAGAGTATGTCCTATAACTCACACAAGATGCACAATTTGGCCAAGGAGAGTCAATAGTCGACCCTTGAATGCAACAAAGTAGTATGTCGTGCATCTCATATAACATGAAGAATTTGGCCAAAGAGTGTCATTTGTCATCCCTTGAATGCAACATTCATGACGTTCTGCATCTCACACAACATGCATAAATAGGCCAAGGGAGTCCCTTAAATACAACAAAGTACCATCTCTGCAATGCTAAATATAAGTTAAAGAATGAGGCCTTAAAATTTGTCCTGGAATCAGTTTTGATTTTGAACTCCTGCCATGAGAATCAATTTTCCTTTTCTCAATTTAGAATTTGAGGCTACTGTTATACCCCTGTCCTTGTGAGTGCTACTGGTTTATAATGCTTTAAAAAAAAAAAAACCCTAAACCCTTGCATTTATATATTTACTACAGTTTAACCCTTGAGGGCCTAATTCCAATTGTCGTGAGTTTCTTGTAAGGTTTAATACCGGGAACAAGAATTTCATGGCTCTATGGCTCCCAGTTCTCAAAGTAAATCACGATACCCGGGAAATTCATAGACCATAGTATCAAAGATTGCGTATTATAGTTTTTGAGATTACGGCAAATATCAATTTCTTTTGAGACCCACATCGCTGTTGGTGCGGCGGTTTTATCTCGTGAATGGGAATTTCCCGGTTACCGGTTCACAAAAGCAGTGCTACAACCTGGGAAATTCATAGACGATAATCGGGAATCAAAGGTTGTGGGAATGCAACCTTTGATTCTCAGTTCTGTCCTATGAATTTCCCAGGTATTCGGACTGATCTTCACAAACAAGAACCGAAAAATTCTCGGTATCATGGCTGACTTTTAGTAAAAGAGAACGAGAAAATTCCTGTTCCCGGATTAAACCCTAGTTTCTTGTCATCTACATACTTGTAGAACACATGTTCCAACATACAGGTTTTTGGTGGTCTTGCGGATGAAAGTTACATTCCCTTAACAGTGGCCTATTGAAGCCCTAGCTACCTGTAAAGGACTTTGATAGACACCACTACCGAATCACTTTGTTACCGTATTATGTTGGAGTAAAGAATAAGTCGTCTTAATTCTCCGAGTTTTTAATGATGCGTTAGAATCTATGACGAGAATTGAATGAACATTTTGTCTGATTAACCCTTTACCCAATGCAGACGATATCAAAATGTATTAATTTAAATATCATTTTTAAAATCTTTTCAAACAATTTCAACCAAACCATATCATGTGACACCTCATTGGAATGATTTCGATGAGCTCGTTCCAAAGACTGGTCACAATATATGGTTTTGTTGAAATGTTTTGAATAATAATATTTTTTCAGCTGCTGAATTTGTATATTACACGGGCGAATGTGTCCGATTTGTTAGGTAAAGGGTTAACACAGGTTCTTATTGTTCTCCTTAACCCTTCACCCAACGCAGACGATATCAAAATTTATTATTTTAAATACTATTTTTTTTAAATTTTTCAAAATATTTCAAGAAAACCATATCATGTGACCCATCTTTGGAATGAGCTCGACGAGGTCGTTCCAATGAGGGGTCACATGATATGGTTTTCTTGAAATTTTTTGAAAAATAATATTTTTTCAACTGCTGAATTTGAAGATTGTGTGGGCGGATGCGGGCGATTCGTTGGGCAAAGGGTTCACCCTTTACCCAACGGGGACGATTTCAAAATTTATTATTTTAAATATCATTTTTTAATTTTTTTCAAAACATTTCAACAAAACCATATCATGTGACCCCTCTTTGGAACGAGCTCGTTCCAAAGAGGGGTCACATGATATGGTTTTGTTGAAATATTTCGAAAAATATTATTTTTTCAGCTGCTGAATTTGCATATTACGCGGGCGGATGCGGGCGATTCGTTGGGTAAAGGGTTAAACCATAAAACCTTGTTCACCAGTTCTTGTAGAATATAAGCTTCAAGTAAGTTATCAGATTTTGTACTGGTTGGAAGATTCTTTGAGCAACCATTTATTTTATTCATAACTGTACTTAATACCTTGCAGAAAAAGCAGAGAAAATTTTAGGCAGTTAATTATCTCTATGGATCAAGGATGTTATTTTTTTTTATTCTAACCGATTTTTTTTTTATTCTGTTTACAGATTATTCATATGCGGGTGGAGTCGACAGATATTGTTCTCACAATATTTGCCTCCCAAGAGAGCCATGACGGTGTTAAACTTACAAACTGTAATGCCAATATTCAACGTCTCAGAGGTCAGGTAAGTATCTTTACTGATTGTAGGTGATGGTTAAGTTTCAGCTGGAATAGTTCCAGTTCTATGTTAAAAATGAAAAAAAACCCAGCCAGATGCAGTCACCTGCAGAAAAGATGATTGATCACTCTGCAAAATTGATGCAGAAAGAGTGATTAATGTTTCACCTCTGTGTTCGGTGAGAAAATATGATTTCTGCAGTGGGTATTATCTCCTAGTGGTGTGGGGGTGGGATGGGGAAATCTTACCCCAAGAGGGGGGCAGAGACCAGGCGACTTTGGCAAAGACGTCTCCTCAGATTGGCAAAATTTGCTCTGCCTTCAGTAAAAAGTGACTAAGGAGTCGCCATGTGAATATTCAGTCTACCTTGAAATTAGGTAAACTTTGTGCACAATTTAACAAGAAAACATAACTAAAAGACATTTTACTGGTCGTGTTTAATGAAGTTTGAATTAATATTCACAGTAACTACAGGCCTGGCGGGGCGCGGTGGCTCAGTTGGTAGAGGTGCAGGCTGCAAGCCGAGAGGTCCTCGGTTCGAATCTCACCTGCGGCAACCGCGTTGTGTCCTTGGGCAAGACACTTCACCCCGATTGCCTACATGGGGGCACGATGATGCTGTGTACTGAGGCGTACTGCACGTCGCTGGTGCGCATGTCTTCAACCAATCTAACCCTGCCTGTGCTACGGTGCAGAGTTCAGAGTTACGATGTTGGAGAGCTGACAGCTGCTCGTCGTTGCTCGGTGGTTCTCTCCGGGTACTCCGGCTTCCTCCACCCGTAAAACTGTCACGGTCACGATTAGCCATTGTGCATAAGTATGTGACCTTAAACACCAATAAATAAATAATAAATAAATAAATAATACAGGCCTGGCAATTTAGAAAATCAAGGAGTGCAAAACGGTTTCCCTCCTCAGATTGCTTGGGAGTTCAGTTGCACCTGAAATTTTCAATGCAAAATCTTGTATGCTATTTTGGTTATATTCACTTCAAGGTATTAATATTGCGACTGAAAAATTGTACTACATTCAGCTACATAGTGGAAAAATTGGCACACACATCTTCTCATTATTCAAAATGTTGCATTCAAATTCTTATGTGACTGTCTTCTACAATCAAAATGTATCGAAATGCGACACAGAATGGTCATGAATTATTGTGAATCATTGCAACATTGACAAATCGTCCCCTGAGTTCCAATGTGTTCTCTGTGCCAGGAGATACAGAGAACACATTGGAACTCAGAGGACGAAATGATAATAGATTTTAAAGGCAGTCACAAACAGGTCTGGCATTACAGAAAATCAAGGGGTGCAAAAAATTGCCCCTCTCAGCTTCTTCTAGGCATGCAGTAGGCATGCAGCACTCCTGCACTCCTAAAGAATGTCAGGCCTGTGAAAAACCAACTAAAAGATGTTTTATTGGTTGTACAGTGGGGCCCACTTAATTGGATATCTCTTAATTGTATATCCCTGTTAATTGAATATAATTTTCAAACACAAAACCATTTACCAAACCTTTAGTACAAATTTGATCTGTTAATTGCATATGGATTGTAGAGTAAACTCCTGTTAATTGTATATAAAGTTTTGTAATATGTCAAAAAAATTACTGTGACACGCACGAAATTCCCCTTATTTATCAACCTTTTTGGCCTCACTACATCCAATACAGGCATTTATTCTATTATATCTTGTTTGACAGAGCTCCATGAGCTCTGTCAAACAAGATATAATAGAATAAATGCTCAGTTTACCCCCAGAACACAGGAAACTGAACAAATTCCTGTTAATTGTATACTCCTGTTAATTGCATAATTTTCACTGTCAAAATGGATATTCAGTTAAGAGGATTCTACTGTACCGGTATTTAATGAAGTTTGAATTGATATTAAATTGGCACACACATCTTCTCATTATTCAAAATGTTGCATTCAATTCTTATGTGACTGTCTTCTACAATTAAAATGTGTCGAAATGTGACACAGAATGAGTCATGAATTATTGCGAATCATTGCAACATTGACAAATGGTCCCCTGAGTTAGGCACAGAGAACACATTGGAACTCAGAGGACGAAATGATAATAGATTTTAAAGGCAGTCACAAACAGGTCTGGCATTCCAGAATATCAAGGGGTGCAAAAAATTGCCCTCCTGAGTTTTTTTCTAGGCATGCAGTAGGCGTGCAGCACTCCTGCACTCCTAAAGAATGTCAGGCCTGTGAAAAACAAACTAAAAGACGTTTTATTGGTTGTACCGGTATTTAATGAAGTTTGAATTGATATTCACAGTAACTAAAAATAAAATCAAATGATAAAAAAGATATCTAGTGATAAATCAAACCTAACATGCTTTTGCTTACAGTGAAAATATGTGACAACAGACAAAAGACATGTGATTATGTGTTCAAACATACTTTCAAAACAACTTTTTTCAAACAAAAAAAACCCTTATACAGTGGAACCCTGTTAACTGAATAGCCACTTTGCCAATGAAAATTATTCAATTAACAGGAGCATTCAATTATCAGGGATTGTGTCACTTTCCTGTATTCTAGAGATAAACTTAGCAGTTATTCTATTATATCTTGTTTGACAGAGCCCTATGAGCTTTGTCAAACAAGATATAATAGATTAAATGCCCGCATTGGAGGCCAAATAGGTCTATGAACAAAGAAAAACTGGAGAGAGTCAGGGTAATTTCTCGATAGGTTACAAGATTTTTTATTCAATTAACAGGAGTTTACTTTATAACCTATATTCAATTAACAGGTCAAATTTGTACTGGAGGTATGGTAAATGGTTTTGTGTTGGAAAATTATATTCAGTTAACAGGGATATACAATTAAGAGATATCCAATTAAGTGGACTCCACTGTACAAGGACATTTTCTAGAAAATAATCCTTTTTAATGAAAACTTCACTTTTTATTCTCCTCTTAAATCAGGAAGTAGTCAAAACATGTCTATCTTGTTGACATTATAGAGGTGTGCACCATTAGTCTCTAAGTGTACTTGCTCCAGAAAAGCCCCCCCCCCCCCCCCCTAAACACTGGAATTACCCACAATTACTATATTGCACTAGAGTTATTCATTACTCAATATAAAACATTTTTTAAATCAGGGTTCCTGCAGAGCCTTGGATTCAAAGGAATGGCCTTGAATTTGACTAAGGGCCTTTCAAGGCCTTAAAATCTTGGAACATTCCTGGAAAACCTTGAATATTCCTGAAATAAAAACGCTGACGAAGAATGCAATCATAAATATGTTCTCTATGTCACAGTTTTTGAAGGCGTCATCCTAACTAGGACTCTCTGGTCATTACCACTTTCCTGGAAGGGATGTGGGAGGAGGAGGTAATAACCTGGGTTCCTAATTAGGACTAGTGAAGGCGTCATCCTAACTAGGACTCTCTGGTCATTAACACTTTCCCGGAAGGGATGTGGGAGGAGGAGGTAATAACCTGGGGTCCTAATTAGGACTCTTGAAGGTGTCATCCTAACTAGGACTCTCTGGTCATTACCACTTTCCTGGAAGGGATGTGGGAGGAGGAGGTAATAATCTGGGTTCCTAATTAGGACTAGTGAAGGCGTCGTCCTAAGTAGGACTCTCTGGTCATTACCACTTTCCTGGAAGGGATGTGGGAGGAGGAGGTAATAACCTGGGGTCCTAATTAGGACTCTTGAAGGTGTCATCCTAACTAGGACTCTCTGGTCATTGTCACTTTCCTGGAAGGGATGTGGGAGGACGAGGTAATAACCTGGGGTCCTAATTAGGACTAGTGAAGGCATCGTCCTAACTAGGACTCTCTGGTCAATACCACTTTCCTGGAAGGGATGTTGGAGGGGGAGGTAATAACCTGGGGTCCTAATTAGGACTAGTGAAGGTGCCGTCCTAACTAGGACTCTCTGGTCATTACCACTTTCCTGGAAGGGATGTGGCAGGGGGAGGTAAATAACCTGGGGTCCTAATTAGGACTAGTGAAGGCATCGTCCTAACTAGGACTCTCTGGTCATTACCACTTTCCTGGAAGGGATGTGGGAGGGGGGAGGTAATAACCTGGGGTCCTAATTAGGACTAGTGAAGGCGTAGCCCTAACTAGGACTCTCTGGTCATTACCACTTTCCTCTAAAGGATGTTGGAGGGGGATGTAATAACCTGGGGTCCTAATTAGGACTAGTGAAGCTAAATTTGATAATTTTTAAACAATAAATGAATGATAAAATAATTAAATGAACAATATTTACCAATAAAATCTTACAAATATGGCTGTTGTTGGAACCGGCTCAATGAGCCGGTTCCAATGACAGCCATATTTGTAAGGTTTTATTGACAAAGTGTCAGGATATTTCAGGTCATGTTAGCCTTCTGTTGGTTAATTTGTTAGTTAAAGGGTTAAATTGACTCAATTTTTTTCACGTGAATCCTAGCAGAGGTGCAGCGAGAATCTACATGGATTCTCGCCAGTTTTATTGTGCGAATCGATTCTCGGATTCTCGTCAAAATATAAGGCCTGCCTGCCCAGGACAGGATTTCTCTTGCATCTGAAATATATATTATTTTGTCATATTTATCCAATTTCCACCCTGTAAATTCAGTGGATTTTTTCACCAATGAATTGTTGACCTAAATTCATATGAATTTGTTTTTATCAAACTTAAATGTAGTCATGGCTGCTGTGAAGCAGCCATGACTAGATTTGATGAAAAATATCTTTAAAATACTCGGCGTGTTAAGAGTTAAACCAAAAGATAAACAGTTCGATCCCGACTTATGTAATCTGCAGTGTGTCCTTGTGTGGTCATGGTGGCAGAGTTATGGCCCTTGTTACACTGATAAAACTTTTTGTACGAACATTTTGCATTATAACTCAGGAATCAGTTGGATTTTGATGTCCTTTGGTGTGGTGATGGACCATTCTGGGGGAAAGGATATTATAACTCAGGTATCAGTTGGATTTTGATAGCCTTTGGTGTGGTGATGGACCATTCTGGGGGAAAGGATATTATAACTCAGGTATCAGTTGGATTTTGATGTCCTTTGGTGTGGTGATGGACCATTCTGGGGGAAAGGATATTATAACTCAGGTATCAGTTGGATTTTGATGTCCTTTGGAGTGGTGATGGACCATTCTGGGGGAAAGGATATTATAACTCAGGTATAAGGCCCCTTTTTAGACTTAGAAAAACTGTCCATGTGAAGTTTTTGCTTTGTTTTATGTCCAAAAGTTTTGTTGAATAGCAACAGAAAATTGAATAATTTCAATTGCCCATGTTGACATTGCAGGATGCAATGCTTCACGTTCCACTATTTTCTTGTTTGTTGGCACTCAATGACACTTTCAACAGCCAGGGTCAAATCATGTTAGACAGTTTAATGGGTAGAGGAGGCTGTGGAAAACCACTGAGCAGTGGTGAGCAACTGTCAGATTCTCCAACTCAAAAGCAGAGTTTACAGCAGTTGATGGCAAATGAACCATCAACAGGCAAAAGGCTTTAGCGAAAAATCCCCTCAATCATGATTAAGTGTCTTATTAAGTGTCTTACAATATAAGGATACAACACTGTTAGCACTGGTCAAGATTGAACCATCAACCCTTCATTTTAACTGGTAGAGTGCTGGAAGCCCATATTTGGGCTTTATTCTGAAGTGGAGGTACCACAGCTTGAAGGCTCATATTCAGTGAATGTGCTTTGTATTATCTTTGAAGTGATATTATTTAGTCTGTAAGGGTTTGCCTTGTTACAATTTATGGGAGAGTGCCCATAGGCACTCTCCCATAAATTGTAACAAAGGTAATGACATGTGTACAAGATGTGATGACCAAAAATAATTATGCACTCTACCAGTTAAAGACCAATGCTCTAACCGCTGAGCCACAGTGTTGACCCCACCCTGAAATGTTTGATATCCCCTCCCAAAACATTTGCCCATTTCACATAACATAGACCACTAATGGGTAGAGGAGGCTGTGGAAAACCATGAATAAAATGATTTCCAGTATAGTGCTGGATTGCTATAAATGTCTCAGTTTGCTGTTGGAACACTGAATGTGCAAAACTTATTCATGTGGGGATGTGGGGGGGGGGGGGGGGGTGCCCTCCAGACTAAGTCTGGAAATATGCAGACTGTCATCTACAGAGTGAGGTTCCCAGAGAGTTAATTTGGTGATGCTGCCCTGTGCAGGGTAGTGCAACTAGATTTACACTCTGTGAACCTGAATCTGAATCACAGTCTCAGGCCTAAAAAGAAATGGGTAGCCAAAGGATAAATTGGTTCACTGTATGGTGTAGCATCTCAAAATTCTCCCTCTGGGGGCCTCATTCTGCAAATGACAGATTGTTTACTTCCAGGCTTGCCCCAGACATCCCCCCCCCCCCCACTTCAAGAAGGATCCTAGAGAAGACTAAGGGAGGCCCTAGACCCCCCCCCCCCACACACCCAACCAATGGCCTTCCAAGTATCACCTTTGACTCCCCCCCCCCCCCCCCCCCCCAAAAAAAAAAAAAAAAAAAAGAAACCTGGCTGAGATTATAGAATCCCGGCTACATATCTGATTGTACTTTAAACCAAAAGGTCAACAGTTTGATGCTGATATGCACAGTCTGCAGTGTATCCTGTGTGGTCAAAGTGGCACTGTGTACTAAGGCTTACTGCACATTGATGGGGCAATTCCTTTCAAACACTGCATGTGCAAATATAGTAAGTCGGAGAGTCTGGCAGTTGCCTGCTCCTGCTCAGTGGTTCTCTCTGGTTACTCTAGTTTCTTCCTCCTGCAAAACTGTCCAACACAATATGACCCTGTCCATTGAAAGTGTCATTAAACCCCAATAAAACAAACAAACAACAGTCTTGTTTTATCCTCATAGCATGGAGGGTTGGAACAATTTTTTAAAACTGTAATTACCAGGCCTGGCAATCTAGAAAATCAAGGTGTGCAAAACAATTGCCCTCCTCAGATTGCTTGGGAGTGCAATTGCACCTGGAATTTTCAGTGCAAAAACTTGTATGCTATTTTTCTTTATATTCACTTCAAGGTATTAACTGGTAGAGTGCTGGAAGCCCATATTTGGGCTTTACTAAAAGTGACAGGCAATAACTGTCTGTAGCTACATTCTGCCTGAGGAAGCCTTTATTGTCCCTGATATGAATCAGATTTTTTATACAATACCTTGCTCTCTGACATTTAATTGGATAGTGCCTATAAGGCATTATCCAATTAAATGTAATAAAGCAGCATATGATGAGCTTTGATTTCTTGTCAGAAAAAACTCAGCACTTTACCATTTAATATTGTGACTGAAAAATTGTACTACATTCAGCTACATAGTGGAAAAATTGGCACACTCATCTTCTCATAATTCAAAATATTTCATTCAATTCTTATGTGACTGTCTTCTACACTCAAAATGTATCGAAATGGGACACAGAATGGGTCATGAATTATTGCGAATCAATGCAACATTAACAAATCGTCCCCTGAGTTCCAATGTGTTCTATGTGCCAGTAGGCACATAGAACACACTGGAACTCAGGGGACCAAATGATAACAGATTTCAAAGGCAGTCCCAAACAGGTCTGGTTTTCCAGAAAATCAAGGGGTGCAGAAAATTACCCTCCTCAATTTTTTCTAGGTGTGCACGACTCCTGCACTCCTATAGAATGCCAGGCCCGAATTACAGCAATTACTTGCCTTATCTTCATAGCATGGAGGGTTGGAACAATTTTTTATAACTGTTATTACAGCAATTACTTAGGGTGTGTAACAGAGAAAGTAAACTACAGTTTTGACAGAAACATAAAAAACTGTAATTATATCAAATTTTATGTAATTGAGGTTTACCCATTCATACTAAAATAGAAAGTTATGAATAAATATAAAGATTTAACTGGCTGCTAGATCTTCAACACAAGGCTTAATTCAGCAACAGGAACTATTAGCAATAAACAGCTGGTTATCTTTAAGTTTTAAGGATACAGCAGTTATAGGCCATGTGCTCTTATGTACAGATGTGGTGATGGTTATACATATGCTGTGAATAGGATAATTAAAAACATCTCCTCATTAACCTTTCCAGAACAGAATGTAATTTTCTCTTTTAAGTCAAAAATCTATTGATTAATTATGCATTCCTGGAATTTTCACATGGAAATACTTTTCTGGAAAGAACTCTCTTTCCAGGAAGGTAATCCAAGTTTTATTATTTTGGTGATCGTGAGAGGAGGGTTGTATTGATTGTGTTGGCTGTGACACGGTTTATGTAATGTTTATCTCTACTCTCACTTACAGATGAAATTGAGATCCTATAAGAAGGCAGGACTCTTGCTTGTTGAGGCATCATTTGTTGGTCGTCCTACTGTTAACGTGTCAGTAAAACCAGACAGCCCATACTCAGTAAGTAACAATATATATTTTATGTTTCACTTATTCTGGATATTTTGTGCTATTTTTTCAATTTTTGTATTTGCTGACATTGAGGTGCATTTACGTAAATGTGAGACGTATATGTTTTGTCTCCTTGAATCAGTTCATTGGATGAATATTAGGACAGAACACAATGAAGGTGGGATTTTAGGGACTGAATCAACGACCTGAGTTGGAGTTTTACTTGGATTTCATGTGCGGCAAAGGCGCACATGAAATACAAGAAAAACTCCCCTAAAAGGGTCATTGATTCCCACCAACCCCTCCACCCCCCCTCCCCCTTCTCTACCTGAGTTGTGATCTGTATCTGTACCACGATTCAACTTAAATGAAAAAGGCTGAAGAAAATATCACCTTTGAAAGTTTGGTTATACGGTAGAATCCTCTTAATTGAATATCCATTTTGCCAGTGAAAATTATTCAATTAACAGGACTATACAATTAACAGGGATTTGGTCAGTTTCCTGTGTTCTGGAGGTAAACTGAGTATTTATTCTATTACATCTTGTTTGACGGAGCTCAAAGAGCTCTGTTAAACAAGATATAACAGAATAAATGCCTGTATTGGATGTGGTGAGGCCAAAAAGGTTGATAAATAAGGGGAATTTGGTGCATGTCACAGTAATTTTTTCGACATATTACAAATATTTATATACAATTAACAGGAGTTTACTCTACAACCCATATGCAATTAACAGATCAAATTTGTACTGAAGGTATGGTAAATGGTTTTGTGTTTGAAAATTATATTCAATTAACAGGGATATAGAATTAAGAGATATCCAATTAAGTAGGCTCCACTGTATTCTTGGTTGACACATTATTTTGTGTTGAAGCATTTCATTTATGTGATAAGTTTATTCAGATGTTCTCAGAGATATGTAACATCAAACAGGACATTTTTTTACATATAATCCAGATTCCATGCACCTAGAACATATCCCAATATCTGCATTGTATCTCGTAACATTAAATATGCACAGCAAATGTGGTATAATAATTTTTTCATTGTTTGGGTTGAGATGCATAACATTAAATATGCACAGCAAATGTGGTATAATAATTTTTTCATTGTTTGGGTTGAGATGCATATGGATAAGTATAAAATACCTTGTCGCTATATCCTGATAAATTCTGTCTTTTGATTGGTCAGAATACCTTGGACAAATAGCCTTGACAAAGGGTGCACCCAACATCCAAGGTATATGAGAGCGTGCAACAACCAGGGTATAAACGTCAGCGAAATATCAGGGTTATATGTTTTAAACGAAAGCTTTCTGCTTATGCTCATCTCGACATAAAAATCGAACCAAAAAACCTGAAAATAGTCACAAATATCATCAGATTTCTAACGATTCAATCATAAAAATAAAATAAGAGCAAATAATTCGTCCTCTGAGTACCAATGTAGGCACATAAAACACATTGGAACTCAGAAGACGATATTTCAACAAAATACTGTATACTCGTTTCCTTAACAACCCAAGGGATGTAACTCTCTCTGTTGTCTTCTGCGATTATAAAAACAAAATAATTATCACGAATTTGGTCCATGTGATTGTGGAGCTGAGAAATGTGTCCACACATTTATTTCCACTATGTTTGTATTGTGTTTCAAAAGGGACAAAAAGGTTATCTCCACCAACTTGTATGGTATATGGAGATTTAGTACCTGGATGTCTGATTTAAACACCTCGTCTGCGGCCTGGTGTTTAAAGACCGACATGACATGCAGGTATTAAATCTCCATATACCATACATGTTGGCAGAGATAACTTATAATATGCAAACAATAGGCAACTATGTGCTAGTCACAGAATTGTAATATTTCAGATGGTGGTGGGGGAAAGTGAAAACCCTGGGAAGTAGAACTTGGCTTGTCTACTGTACTAAACAAGTTCTCCTTTGTTGGTAAAATATGAAGATGGATTAAAATGTTTGTGGCCTAACGGAGAAAGGCCTTCTAGACCAAAATGGTTTCCACGTTTGTTTTCAATATTTATTTATTGGTGTTTAAGGTCACATATTTCTGCACAATGGCTAATCATGACCAATTTGTACTCAATATAATCTCCCAGAACTTTTAAACACTTATTCAAGTAATGTTCAATGATAGTTCTGTCTGTAGTAGTTTCCATTTTGATCCCCGGAAGAAGGCCTCCTTCAGTGTCATCATTATTGGTAGCAAAAATTCATCTTCGTAGGTGTCATTTGAATTTTGGGAAGAGACTGAAGTCAGTGAGGACAAGATTATTATAATCCCTGATGGGTGCGGGTGTGGGATGGGAAAATCTCACCCGAGGGCAAGATATTTGGGCCAGACACGAGGCTTGCCGAGTGTCTGGACCAAATATGTTGTCCCTCGGGTGAGATTTTTCCATCCCACACCTGTACCCATCAGTGATTATTTTTCTCATCCCACCATACAGCAGTAACATTAGCCAGAGGTAATCGGCGGTCATGTGCTGATATAATCAACTCATTTGGTATTTGTTGTTTTGAAAAACTAATGACACCATCGGAAAGAGCATGCAAAAGTTACGTATATAACAATGGTATACACCACGAAATCAATTAGGAATGGTGGCATCTTGGGGGTTTAAAGAGTTTCAGAGCATCAAACTTGGATCACACGGCATTCTGATGACGTCAATATGAATTAGTTGGTACCAAAAAACTGATACGATATGCATAACGCCATAATAACGTTATAAATGTATAACGTCACGTGGGTGGGGTGGGATACATCTGTCTCTCCCTGGTATCTCATCCTGGACAGACGTATGTTACACATGCAGTGGGGGGGGAGAAAGGAAGAGTAATGGGGACGAGGAAGTATTTCAAAGCAATCAGACCAATTTAGACCAATTCTGGTTCAATTACCTCATGTGAAGTGTGTCATTGTCCTGAAGCAGAAACACTCTGCTTTGAAAGTATAATAATATTCATAATAAAGCTCATTTGTTGCAAAGCTTTCAGCCCTTGGCCATCCTCAGTGTTATATTCAACAAAAAATTTCACTTAATAAGTTTTACACTGTAATCACTTTGGTGATTACTGTGTAAAATTTATTTTGTAAAACTTTATATAGTACTGAGGAAGGCCAGGGGCTGAAAGCATTTTTTGTTTGGGCAGGAGCTCGAATTTTAACTTAGTGCAATATGGGGAATAATCTTTAAAAATCTTCTTCTTCAGACCCAACAGTCAGAATGCGTTGATATATGGTATATAACATTTCTAGGGGGGGTCAGATTCAAGTTTGTTCAAATTGGGTCTCTGGGTTCATATTTGGGATCTTTATTGCAGCCTAAAATTTCAGCTTAGTGCAACATGAGGAAATTTCTTTAAAAATCTTCTTTTTCAGATTCACCAGTCAGAATGTTTTCATATCAGATATACAACATATAGTAATATTGGAAGATGCTAAAATGCAATAAGGGGGGAGGGGTTCATTTTCAGTGAAGGATGGCCTGAGAATCAAAACATTTTACTTTTTGCCATAAATTTCTAAAAATCTATTTTGAATTCCCTGCGGGAACCCCGGGAAGTGAAGCAGTGCCTGTTCATTGCGGTAAACAGGCTCTGTTTTACTGGGAAAATCGGATCCAGTCAACAATGCTTGGGAGGTGCAAACCCTCTCTAAAATTGGCAACATGGTTTATTAATGCTCACCCCATTTCTTGAGTTGATACTCATGTTGTGATTAGCCATTGTGCAAAAATCTGTGACCTTAAACACCAATAAATAAATAAATAAATACGACTCTCCTTGGCCTAATTTGTATATTGTGTGAGATGCTCGACATACTACCATATCAAAGGACATCAAAATCCAATAACTGGTCGTAGAATTACAATATAAAATGTTTGTACAGAAAGTTTTTCTAAGTGTAACAAGAGCCATAGACTTGGCAGCCCTGGTAATTCACCCTCAGCAATCAGCAGTGCCGAGGAAAATGCTGAGGAAACAAAAAAATCCACAGCAAAAATACTGCCGAGGATGGCTTCTTCAGAAAGCCTTGTGGTGGCAGAAATTGCACAACTTCCAGGTTACACAAGGAATCAAACCATGTGGTTTGCAATATGCTGTATTGCTAATCTTACAATTTACAGTACAAGTTGTAGCATAACCACTAGAAACTATGTGCTCAGCTTCTATGATGACAACACCAGAATCTGACATCAGTTTCTGGAAAGCTCTCACAGAGCTTTCCAGAAACTGATGTCAGATTCTGGTGTTATCAACATAGAAGCAGTGAGATACTTGAATAGAGGTAACTGTTGCCAATGTAATCGCTTCTATTTGTTATGTTGGTTCCTCAGAATTTGTGACTTGGGTTCTGTGCTTCACTTTATTGCAAACAAGGGATGCGCGGTGGTTCAGTGGTAGACTGTTGGATTTCTCTGCTAGAGATACCGAGTTTGATCCCTGTCCGGGACAACCCACTTTGTGTCCTTGGGCAAGTCACTATATCCCAGTTGCCTCAATGGGGGCACGATGATGTGTACTAAGGCATACTGCATGTCGATGATGCACATGTCTTCAGCCCCTGTAACCCTGCTTGAGCGGAGCTAGAACAGAGTTAGAATGTTGAGGAGCTGACAGTTGCTTGTCGATGCTCGGTGGTTCTCTCCGGGTACTCCAGCTTCCTCCACCCGTAATAAAACTGTTACGGTCATGATTAGCCATTGCGCATAAGTATGTAACCTTAAACACCAATAAATAAATAAATAAATAAATAAATAAATAAATAAATAAATAAATAAATAAATAAATATTGTAAACAAGCTATTTTCTAACATGATATGAACAACAGTTCTATTTTTATTATTGACATTAAATTTAATTTCAGGATGTTAATGAGATTGTTGATTTAGCAGTTGTGGAAGAGGTGTTAAGGAACGCCATTGCTCTTTCAACGGTTGTTTATACTCTATCTGGAGGTGGAAGTATGATGGTTGTATGTCCACCAGAACACATGGCACCACCCCATGCTTCCCATCAGCAGCTACAGCAGCTACAGCAGCAACAGCAAACCAGTGCATCATCGGAAGCGGCTCCCATCTCCAACACGCCAAAAGAGGAAGCTCTTTTCGAACCAATAGAAGCATCTCAAGTCCACAGTGTTGTAAGTATTCTTTGAATATTTCAGTACTGGATACCCACGATGTGAATGCGATGATAGCAAGCTTGGAGATAACCCAAGAACGATCCTTTAGGTTACATAGTGGTTAGATGTTTGAATATTTTATTACTGGATACCCATGGTGGGATGATAGCAAGCTTGGAGATAACATGGAAATGATCCTTTAGGTTACATGGTGGTTAGATGTTTGAATATTTCATTACTGGATACCCATGGTGTGATGATAGCAAGCTTGGAGATAACATGCAGACGATCCTTTTGGTTACATGGTGGTTAGATATTTGAATATTTCATTACTGGATACCCATGGTGTGATGATAGCAAGCTTGGAGATAACTCACAAATGATCCTTTAGGTTACATGGTGGTTAGGTTAGTTATAAAATATGCAATCCAACTACAGGCTATGGTAAAATAATTTAACATCAGGGTATCTTTTATTCAGGTTTGCATCGTCTTTTGTGAAGCAATATCTCCCGGTCGCGAACCAATATCTAAAAATGATTCGCACACTGCGATACAAAGTTTTTCTAAGATTTCTGCCAGTATGACTGCCAGACATGCTCTTTAAGTGCTAAGATTGCTATTATGGAACTACCCAGTAAGGCAGTTGCACTTTCTAGGTCACCATATCCAGTCACTGACTCAATCATTCATTATATCAATGTCATTGGTTTTTCATACTGAAACCCCTCTAGAAACAATTTGCGCCGTACACATGTGCAGTTGTTGTTGTATTTATGTTGGAAAATCCTCTAATTTTCAATATCAAACGAGTGACACAGATTGATTTGAGGAAATAAGAAAATCGAGATAAGGCCACACAAATTAGATGTTCTGTTTCTCAGGCCAAGTTTTGTAAAATTGCATGTGGGTGGGTTGTTTTTTATTTTATATTTTATTTTTGTAATTATTTCTTTGCCATCAGAAGTTCATATTCTTGGTTTATTTTATGTTTTAGGCCTCATAATCTACAGAATAGCAAGGGTGGTGGTGTATTTTGTCCCTTGGGTGCAACAAGGCTTTGCAGTGCTAAAGCATTGCAAAGCCTTGTTGCACTCAAGGGACAAATTTATCAATTTTATTAACTTGTGTAAAATATCAGACATAAACTATTTAATTTTTATTAGCTCAACTTTGGCAAAGCCAAATTTGAGCTTATGCCATGGCCAGTTGTCCGTCGTCCATCTGGCCGTCTGTCCGTCAACAATTCAATACGGCTCGGGCTAGAGTCCGTATTTATGAACCGATCTTTATGAAACTTCTTGGGTACCTTTGTTATGACCGTGGGACGAGAACGAGTGTTTTGGGGTCTGATCCAAAATTCAAGTTGGCCCTGGCAGCCATTCCTGTACAAAATTAGGTGCAATCAGATTTTTGCGCAGAACTTCCATATGAAAGCACTGATTTGTATAATATTTTGTCTGATTGTTTAGTACCATGGAATACATCACATATATTACGTTTTTTTTTCTCGTGCGTAAATTATGCAAATTAGACTAACTTTGATGTATTTAGTGTTACTTTCAGCACTGTAAGTGCAAATGCCAATACGGCTCGGGCTAGAGGCCGTATTTATGAACCGATCTTTACAAAACTTCTTGGGTACCTTTGGTATCACCGCGGGATGAGAACGAGTGTTTTAGGGTCCGGTCCGAAATTCAAGATGGCCGATGGCAGTCAAGAACTTCTATATGAAAGCGCTGATTTGAATAATTTTTTGTGTGAATGTTTAGTACCATGGGATACATCACATATAATACAGGTTTTTTTCTCGTGCAGAAATTATGCAAATTAGATGAACTTTGATTTTTTCAGTGCTACTTACACACTGTAAGTACACATGTTAATACGGCTCGGGCTGGAATCTGTATTTATCAACCGATCTTCACAAAACTTCTTGGGTACCTTTGTTATCACCTTGGGATGAGAACGAGTGTTTCTGGGTGCAGTCCAAAATTCAAGATGGCTGCCAGTGGCCATTTTGTACCGAAATTAGGTGCAATCAGTTTTTGTCACAACTTCTTTTCAGCTTGTATTTATGAACTGATCTTCACGAAACTTCTTGGGTACCTTTGTTTTCACCTTGGGACAGGAATGAGTCTGTTTTGGGGAGCCTTTGTTATCACTGTGCTATGAGAACAAATATTTTGGGGTTCAGTCAGACCCACTCTGGGACTCAAAGATTTCTTTTCTAGTTTAGCATCAGACTGTCACCCACCTTTACAATACTTTACCTATACATTTGTTACAGAGTACGGTCAGTATTTATGTACAGACCGTTACAATGCTTTATATGTACCTTTGTTATCAGGTCATTACCTAGATGTTTGTCATTGCTGTGTCACATACTATACATGTACATGTCTTTGCCTTGACAAGTTGAGCTACAGTGTCATTGACACTTTCATTAGGGGTTCTAGAGAATGAGTTGCTAAGCTTATTGAGACAGAAAAAATCCCACATAAATTAAGGACATCAGGACATGGTACAAATACATAACACAACTCCAGTAGTGGGAAACAGGACATGCTACAAATACATAACACGACTCAAGTAGTGGGAAACAGGACATGGTACAAATACATAACACGACTCAAGTAGTGGGAAACAGGACATGGTACAAATACATAACATGGCTCAAGTAGTGGGAAACAGGACATGGTACAAATACATGACATGACTCAAGTAGTGGGAAACAGGACATGGTACAAATACATAACATGGCTCAAGTAGTGGGAAACAGGACATGGTACAAATACTTGACATGACTCAAGTAGTGGGAAACAGGACATGGTACAAATACATAACACGACTCAAGTAGTGGGAAACAGGACATGGTACAAATACATAACACGACTCAAGTAGTGGGAAACAGGACATAGTACAAATACATAACATGACTCAAGTAGTGGAAAACACCACATGGTACAAATACATAACACGACTCAAGTAGTGGGAAACAGGACATGGTACAAATACATAACACACCTCAAGTAGTGGGAAACAGGACATGGTACAAATACATAACATGACTCAAGTAGTGGGAAACAGGACATGGTACAAATACATAACACGACTCAAGTAGTGGGAACAGGACATGGTACAAATACATAACACGCCTCAAGTAGTGGGAAACAGGACATGGTACAAATACATAACACACCTCAAGTAGTGGGAAACAGGACATGGTACAAATACATAACATGGCTCAAGTAGTGGGAAACAGGACATGGTACAAATACATAACATGTCTCATGTAGTGGGAAACAGGACATGGTACATATACATAACACGACTCCAGTAGTGGGAAACAGGACTCAACAATCCTTGGTGGAGTTTTCCCTGTATTTCTTACAGTCATACTTACTTACTGAAGCATTGTTAGACTCATACTTACTGACTGTGACATCCTTGTACTTGTACTTAGTGACTGTGACATCCTCATGCTCATACTCACTGACTGAGGCATTCTTGCACTCACACGTACTGACTGAGGCATTCTTGCACTCACACGTACTGACTGAGGCATTCTTGCACTCTTACTCAGTGACTAAGGCATTCTTGCACTTGTACTTTCTGATTGTGACATCCTCATGCTCATACTCACTGACTGAGGCATTCTTGCACTCACACGTACTGACTGAGGCATTCTTGCACTCACACGTACTGACTGAGGCATTCTTGCTCTCTTACTCAGTGACTAAGGCATTCTTGCACTTGTACTTACTGATTGTGACATCCTCATGCTCATACTCACTGACTGAGGCATTCTTACACTAATACTCACTGACTGAGGCATCATTGCTCTTGTACTTGCTGACTGTGACATCATTATGCTCATACTCACTGACTGAGGAATCCTTACATTTGTACTCACTGACAGTATTCTTAGTACACTATTAATATACCCATATGTAACTGTTTTGGGCTAATGGAATTGATTTTGTTCATTTTTTTCAGTTCAAAGCACCTGTTCCAAGTCAAGCTCCTGTGATAGCGACAGATGTACCTCCTAGTCCTGCAAAACCTCAGATATTTGTTGGTGATAGGAGACTGCTAGTAAAGCTTATAAAAGGAAGTGGTCTCGGAGCTAACTTACAGGGTAGATATGTTGTTTTTTCTGTTAATCCTGTTAGTTAATGTATGTTTCAGGAGAGGACTTGTGACCCATACTTTCTTGAAGTTTCGAGAAAAAGAGTTGCCTTTTCAGCTCACCTGGCCCAAAGGGCCATATGAGCTATTGCCATCACCTGGTGGCCGGCGTCGTCCATAAGCTTTTCACATTTTTATCTTCTTCCTTGGAACTGCTGAGCTGATGTGAACCAAACGTGGCAGGAACATTCTTTGATTCTGACTGGATTTTGAAAAATCTTCTCCTCTAAAACTTTAAGGCCAATATGTTTTGAAACTTCACATGATTGTTGACTGGGACACTACCAATGATCCTCAGGCCTGGCGTTCTTTAGGAGTGCAGGAGTGTTGCATGTCTACTGCATGCCTAGAAAAAATTGAGGAGGGCAATTTTTTGCACCCCTTGATTTTCTGGAATGCCAGACCTGTTTGGGACTGCCTTTAAAATCTATTATCATTTCGTCCCCTGAGTTCCAATGTGTTCTCTGTGCCTACTGGCACAGAGAACACATTGGAACTCGGAAACAATTTGTCAATGTATTGATTCGCAATAATTCATGGCCCATTCTGTGTCGCATTTCGATACATTTTGAGTGTTGAAGACATTCACATAAGAATTGAATACAACATTTTTAATAATGAGAAGATGTGTGTGCCAATTTTTCCACCATGTAGCTGTATGTAGTACAATTTTTCAGTCACAATATTAATACCTTGAAGTGAATATAACCAATATAGTATACAAGTTTTTGCATTGAAAATTTCAGGTGCAATTGCACTCACAAGCAATCTGAGGAGTGCAATTATTTTGCACTCCTTGATTTTCTAGATTGCCAGGCCTGGATCCTCATTTAATGTTGATCGGGTTGCAAACATGGCCGCAATTGCAGCTTATAATTACCATAGAAACGCTATGGGAAATCACATTTTCTTCTTCTTCTCTGGAACTACTGACCCGATATGAACCAAACTTGGCAGGAATGGTCTATGGGAGCTCTTCTACAAACGGTCCTCATTTGTACCCGTCGGATGAAAAATATGGCTGCCAGAGGCATTCTTTGATTCTGATTGGTGGATTTTCAAAAATCTTCTCTAACACCACAAGGCCAAATGTTTTGAAACTTCACTTGCTTGATGACAGGGACACCCTCTACCATTGATCATCATTAAATATTGATCAGGATGCAAACATGGCCACAATTGTGGCTTATAGTTACCATAAAAACTCTATGGGAAATCACATTTTCATCTTCTGCTCAGGAACTGCTTAGCCAATGTGAACCAAACGTGACAGGAATAGTCTAAGGGAGGTTCTCTACAAGTCTTCCTCCTTTTGTTCCTGTTGGATGAAAAACATGGCCGCCAGAGGCATTCTTTGATTCTGATTCGTCAATTTTGAAAAAACTTCTCCTCTGAAACTACAAGGCCAAATGTTTTGAAACTTCACATGTTCGATGACTGAGAGGCCCTCTACCAATGATCCTCATTTAATGTTTATCAGGTTACAAACATGGCCACAACTGTGGCTTATAGTTACCATAAAAACTCTATTGGAAATCACATTTTCATCTTCTGCTCTGGAACTGCTTAGCCAATGTGAACCAAACGTGGCAAGAATGATCTATGGGAGTTTCTCTACAATTCTTTCTCATTTTGTTCCTGTTGGATGAAAAACATGGTCGCTAGAGGCATTCTTAGATTCTGATTGGTAAATTTTGAAAAATCTTCTCCTCTGAAACTACAAAGCCAAATGTTTTGAAACTGCACATGGTTGATGACTGGGACACATTCTGACAATGATCCTCGTGTAATGTTGGCCGGACTGCAAACATGGCCACAATTGTGGCTTATAGTTACCATGAAAACCCTCTGGGAAATCACATTTTTATCTTCTTATCTGAAACTACTTGGCCAGTGTGAACCAAACTTGGCACAAATAATGTATGGAAAGTCCTCCGAAAACAATCATCATTCTGTTTCGTGCAAATAAAGGAGCATGGCAGCCAGCTGCATTCTTTGGTTTTGATTAGAAGAACTGAGGGATATTGTAGTTCTGCCAGGTGAGTGTTTACGGGCTCTTAGAGCTTCTTGTGGTCATGGAAAGTCATGGAAAAGTCATGGAATTTCAAACCTGAAATGTGTACGAACCCTGCTTATATTGTAGACTGGATTATGAAATTTTCATTCAATATTGACTGAATGTAATAAAAAATTATAGCAGATGCGACAACAAGAGATCCAGAAGTGCTCTTCATTCATACGTAGTAAATGTTAACCCTTTATCCAATGAATCTTCAATATCTGTGCCATAATTTACAAATTAAGTGGTTGAAAAGAAATCATTTTTCCAAGATTTTAAGCATAACCAAATCATGTGACCCCCTCATTGAAATGAGCACTTTGAAATCATTCCAATGAGAGATATGGTTTTTTTTAAATTTTGTGAAAAATTTGAAAAACATGAAAACTAAAAATAATCAATTTTGTTATCTTATCTGTTGCTTAACCCTTTACCCGACATAACGACCAAAACCGGCCAGTGCTATTCAAACAAATCACCATTCAATTTTAATTATTTTTTCATTTTTTGTCACAAAACCATAGCAGCTTATGACCACTCATTGGAATGAGCTTGTCAAGCTCGTTGCAATGAGAGGTCATAAGTTATGTTTTTGATGCAAAAAATAGTTATTCAAGAATTTTGATTGCAA
Organism: Pictodentalium vernedei; assembly: GCA_031216915.1. Classification (NCBI taxonomy): domain Eukaryota; kingdom Metazoa; phylum Mollusca; class Scaphopoda; order Dentaliida; family Dentaliidae; genus Pictodentalium; species Pictodentalium vernedei. Next base: position 4,482,524 of record CM062288.1, on the reverse strand, counting down.
GTGTTGTCTGCTTTTCGTGTTAGGTAAAGGTTTAAAGAGTTAAAGGTGTGGTGAACTTTAAAATTGAAAAGCAGCAGATTCCGGCATAGAAAAATGCTCTGAGCATAGAAGCTGGTTCACATCTAGGATTTTACAACCCCCACCCCACCCCCTCCCTTTCCCTTCATACATATTAATTCTTAGCTATTTACCTAACAAATTGGTTGTATCCATCCGCATAATTTACCAATTCAGCAGTTGGAAAAAAAAAAAAAAATTAAATTTGAACAAAACCAAATAATGTGACCCTTCATTGAAATGATCTCTTTGAGCTCATTACAGTTAGGGGCCACATGATATGGTTTTGTTGAAATTCTGTGAAAAATTTGAAAAACATATAAAAACTAAAATAATAAAATTTGATATTGTGTTCGTTGGATAAAGGGATAAAGGAATAAAGGAATGATGAGTGATTTAGTCATGTTTTTTGTAGTGAAAAGCAGCAACTTTCTGCATAAAAAATGCCTCTGAGCTTAGAAACTGGTTTTCTTCACTATTATTCCGTCCTGTGCTATTATTAGGATTTTGAGAGTAGCTTCTTTTTCTAGTTTCTCTGTTCATTTTAACTACTGATATGTGTTGTGGAATTTCTACTTATGTCCAGAAATGCCAGTTATTTTCTTGAAAATAGTTTCAGGAAGCTGTTACTCATTTGCTAGAACAGATGTTAATACATATAGCTGTAAATTAATAATGGTTTATCCCCTTCTATGTCAGAAATAATTATACTAGTAGTTTTTCACTACAGACCTCACTATAAATTTCTGTCTTGGTCTCCATCTGAAATTAAGTCCACTATTCTGTCTTGTGTTGTTCTAAACACGAATACTCTATTAGTACTGTGAAGTCCACTTAATTGTATATCTCTTAATTGAATAACCCTGTTAATTGAATATAATTTCCAAACACCAAACCATTTACCATGCTTTCAGTGTAAATGTGCCCTGTTAAATGCATATGGGTTATATAGTAAACTTCTGTTAATTGAATAAAAAATCTTGCAATATGTCATGGAATTACCCTGGAGATTATAAAATTCTACTTGTTTATGGTCTTATTTGGTGTCAGTACATCCATTACAGACAGTTAATCTTTTAAATCCTGTTTGACAGAGCTCCTTGAGCTCTGTCAAACATGATATAATAGAATAAATGCTACATTTATCTCTAGAATACAGCAAAGTGACAAATACCTCTCAACACTTTACCCAACGCAGACGATATCAAAATTTATTATTTTAAATATCATTTTTTTTAAATTTTCAAAAAATGTCAACAAAACCATATCATGTGACCCCTCGTTGGAATGAGCTCGACGGGCTCGTTCCAACGAGGGGTCACATGATATGGTTTTGTTGAAATTTTTTTAAAAACAATATTTTTTCAACTGCTGAATTTGCATATTACGCGGGCGGATGCTGGCGATTCGTTGGGTAAAGGGTTAATTGAATACTCTGTTAATTAAATAATTTTCACTGACAAAGTTTTTATTCAATTAACAGGGTTCTACTGTATATAGATTTTGGTTTTTATGCCAGAGGGTTTAAAAGCAACATGCATATTTTATATCTCAGTTTACTTGTATGTTGCCTGAGATAACAATTTTGTCCAGACAAAATTTACTTTTATATCCATGTTGCGATCATGCTTAGCTATTGCGCAGTAATATGTGACCTTAAATATAAATAAATCAATAAACACTGACTCTTGTTTTATTATTGATTTATTTATTATTGTGTTTTCCTTGTTATCAAAAAGTGAATATTGAATTACATTTTTCAGGTAAATAATTGCTGAAGTTTTATGTCTTTGTATTTTTAACAGGCACCTGTAACCCATTCTGTGCAATATGTCTCGATAATCCAGAACAAGTGTATTATACAAGTGTTGCGGCCAATACTGTACATCCATTTTGGGATGAACATTTTCTTTTGTAAGTACTGTACCTTATTTTAACCCTTGACACAATGCCAGAATATCAAATTTTTTATTTTAATTATTTTTTTTCACATTTTCAAAAAATTTCAACAAAGCTAAATGTGACCCCCCCCACTCCCCCCCCCCCCTCCGCCCCTCTTATTGGGACAAGCTCATTTAGCTTATTCCAATGAGGGTGTATCATTTTTTTTCAACTGCTCTATTGAAAATTGTGCATGCGGATGTGACCTGACTCGTTAGGTAAAGGATAAAGTTATTAAAAATAAAATGTTACTTCTCAGACACCTCCCTCATTTTTAAAATTCTGCAGAAAAGATTTCTCAGGTGTACAACCCTTTACCCAACACAGACAATTTCAAAATTTATTATTTTAAATATCATTATAAAAATTTTTTAACAAAACCATATCATGTGACCCCCCTTTGGAATGAGCTCGACGATCTCATTCCAAAAAGTGGTAACATGATATGGTTTTGTTGAAAGCTTTCACAAAATACTATTTTTTCAGCTGCTGAATTTGCATATTACGTGGGCGGATGTGGGCGATTTGGTGGGTAAAAGGATAATCTGCAAAGAAATAATAAAAATATGTTCCCCATGTTATTCTTGGTTGATCAAAATCTACACTGACGGAAGCTAATTCTTTCAAACTTTGATGTGTGATAAAAAGAGAATCTCTGATGAGTCGTGATTTCATATGAAACTTCTCTACCATTCTTTTTAATCGATTTAGATTGATTTTAGAGAACGAGGTTCAGAAATTTCATGTCAAATCATGAATAAGAGATTCTTTTTATCACATGATGTAATTTAACCTTTTTCCCAGCTAAAATTGGCCAGCTCATTAATCTCGTTCCAATGACGGGTTATAAGCTATGTTTTCGAGCCAAAAAATGAAAATATTTATTTATTTGGGACATGTTTTCTGCAAATGTTCTCTGTTCTTTGAATTAGGTAGATAGTGGATGAAAAATATGAGATTATTAATTCATTTCCCCTTCCGAAACCAACTCACAACATTATGGCGTTGATGTTGACTTCTGATGTCATTCCAGTATTAGACATGTTATGAATGATATTTTCAGTAATGATCTATTTGATGGTGATTTTGTTATTTGACGGTGATTTTGTGATGAATATGATGAGTAAGCTTGCAAGTTTCATACTCAGTACTTTGGTATATTGTTTCTTGGCAGTTCTTGGCTGCCAATACGATATAAGCAGCCAAGAGGCAACGGAAAGCTTCAGGATGGAGACATGAAGTGCAGCAAAAATGTATAAAAATCACTAGAGTTTTACTAGTTACAAGAGAGAGGGAAACAACTCCATCTTCTAAAAATTAACTCTTTTCATGCTGCTGGCGGATATTCCTGCCAGGCACAGGGTTTCTCTTGTCACTGATATAAGTATAATTTGGGCATATTTAAACATATTTTCCCCTGTAAATTAAATGGATTTTTTCCCAAACTTTGGGGGAGATGGATGAAATTAATCCACCCCTCAGAAGATAAATCCACTTCTAATTATACAAATCTCCTCAAATTGGATATTACTTTTTATGCGCCCATTTGTAAAAACGGTCATATGTAAGTAGTCTGTCTGTCTGTCTGTCCATCTGTCCACCTGCTCTCCCCCCCCCCCCCCCCACCCCCTGGTATCATTTGGCAATTATTCCCAAAATTCATTTTGAAGGATTGGGAGTTATTACATGCAAAAAAAAAATGTTCTCCTATAGACCAATGCCCGAAGTTGATATGTGTATTTTCCAGCTAGTAATACAGGCAAGTTTGAATATGGGAAATGTAAATGGTTAAAAAAAATTGCTCAGACTATTCTGTGTCTAAGCATTGCTATTGCTGGTACAGTCGGGCTGCATGCATGACATCACTCTAGTTTATTCATTTTTTATTCAAATAAGTGGGCTCTACTGTACTACACCAAGAGACCATTGTTACATGTTGCAGATAAATTCTTTGTTAAGTGAATAGAACTGAAACAATTATTTATTTATTTAATTATTTATTATATGCCCATTTGAAAAATGGGACGTATTATATGAATGGTCTCACTGTCCATCCGTCTTTCTGTCTGTCCGTCCATGGACACATTTCATTTCCGGACGATAACTTTAGTTGTAATGATTTGAGCTGAATTAAATTCGGCATGTGGGTTTAGTATAACAAAATACATGATGGGTTCAATTTCCGTTTCTAGCAGCCCATTTGCAGTAGAGTTATGGCCCTTTATTTATGGGAATTTAGCCCAAGTTCTCATTTCCGGAAGATAACTTAAGATGTTATTCATGGAATGGAAACAAATTTGGTATGTGGGTTTATTACAACAAAATACAGGACAGGTTTTATTTCGAGTTTTGAAAGCCCAATTGCATTAGATTTATGGCCCTTTGTTTATGAGAATTTAACCCAATTTTTTCGTTTCCGGATAATAATAAGTTATAATGGAATGAATGGAAAGAAATTTGATTTATACGCCCATTTGGAAAATGGGACGCATTATGTGAATGGTCTGTCTGTCTCTCTGTCTCTGTCTGTCCATCCATCTGTCCGTCTGTGGACCCATTTTGTTTCCGGTCGATAACTTTAGTTGTAATGGTTTAAGCTGAGTTAAATTTGGCATGTGGATTTATTATAACAAAATACAGGATGGGTTTGATTTCCGTTTCTAGTGGCCCATTTTCAGTAGAGTTATGGCCCTTTATTTATGGGAATTTAGCCCAAGTTCTCGTTTCCAGAAGATATGTTATACACGGAATGGAAATAAATTCGGTATGTGGGTTTATTACAACCAAAAAAAGGACATGTTTCATTTTGGGTTTTGAAAGCCCAATTGCAGTAGAGTTATGGCCCTTTGTTTATGAGAATTTAGCCCAATTGTTTTGTTTCCGGATAATAACTTCAGTTATAATGGATCGAATGGAAAGAAATTTTGTATGTGGGCTTATTGCTACAAAATACAGGATGAGTTCAATTTCGGGTTCTGTCGGCCGATTTCAACTAGAGTTGTGGCCCCATTTTTAAGAGAATTTAGCCCAATTTATCGTTTCTGAACAATAACTTCAGTTATAATGATTGAGATGGAAATAAATTTGGTATGTGGGCTTATAAATGGTTTTGTGTTTGGAAATTATATTCAATTAACAGGGATATTCAATTAAAAGATATCCAATTAAGTGGGCTCTACTGTACAGGCAACAAAATAAAATTGGTGTACTTTGCCACGCCTCAGCGGTGCTCTTGTTCAATTTAATATCTTCAATTTGGAGATATAGAAGTAAGTGGGATCCACTATCATGAAATAGATTCTTGTTATTTGTCAAATGTCTGGCAGGTTATGTAGTTAATGCTCAACAATGTCCCTGATGATGTGGCTCTGTAGGTAGAGATGCAGGCTGCAAGCCAAGAGGTCCTCTCTTCGAATCCCACCAGCAGCAACCGCGTTGTGTCCTTGGGCAAGACACTTAGTCCCAATTGCCCACAGGGGACTCGGTGGCATTGTGTACTAAGTTGTACTGCAGGTTGAAGGTGCACTTGTCTTCACCCAGTGTTAACCCTGCTTGTGTGGAGTTAGTATGTTGGGGAGTCTGCTCGCCGTTCGCTCGGTGGTTCTCTCTGGGTACTCCAGCTTCCTCCACCTGTAGAACTGTCTGACATGAGGTGACCCTGGCTGTCAAAAGTGTCGTTAAACCGCAAAAAATAAATATTCCTGATAATGCTCCTGACAGTTGTTCTAATTATACCCCCACTTTCGAAGAAAATGGAGGTATACTGGATTACATGCGTCCATCTGTGCATCTGTGCGTCCGTGTGTCGTACTGTGTGTGAGTCCATCCGAGAATATTCATTACTTTCATAACTTACGTAAATTATTATTTTCTATAACTCACGTAAATTATTATTTTCTATAATATTTGTTGGTCATAGGAATGCCCACACTAGTTATTTTTTTTTTTTTTTTACTTGTTTTTATTACTTGTTCACTTAGAAATTGTGTCCGTCCGAGCCAAATTTTGGGTGTTCAGCCTGTATCTCGGGTATCAAATGTTCTATTGCAATGAAATTTGCCATGAACACTGCTTATGGTACAGGCTTTAAAAAAAGGATTCAACAATTTTTCTCACATTCTCCTTTTTAGAGTTATCCCCTTTTTTGGCTCACCAACGATAGTTGTGTGAGCCTATGGCATAGCTCTCATGTCAGCAGCTTTGGCGTCGTCTGCGTCGGCGTCCGGCTTCATTCATTTTGAACTTTTGTGTGCAGGTTTTGATTTTTTTTCTTTTTTGCTTTTTTTTTTATGTCTGCATGCTTTTCAGGGATAGTAATATTTTATTCAACCCTTTCCATGCTTAGTTACTTGAATTTTGGACTTTTGTGTACAGGTTTTGACTTTTCTGTGCAGGTTTTTGTCTTCTCTGTGCAGGTTTTTGACTTTTGTGTACAGGTTTTGAAATTTTGTCTTCAAGTGGAGTTTTACCTTACTGGCATATTGCCATGGTGGTTTCCTTAACATTTCAGGGTATTTTTCTCATTTAACCCATTGAAACAAATGTGATTCTTGTTTGACTTTTATGTGCAGGTTTTGAGGTTTGTCTTTCTTTTCTTCCAAGTGGATATTTTTCAAGTAGAGTTTCACCCTCCTGGCATATTGCCATTGTGGTTCTCTGACAGGGTATTTTTCTCAATTTTAACCCCTTAAAACAAATGTGATACTTTTTTTTACTTTTATGTGCAGGTTTTGAGGTTTGTCTTTCTTTTCTTCTAAGTGGTGATTTACCTTGTAGCATATTGCTATGGTTCCTATTTTATGTTAGGATGCTTCTTGGGGCTAGTATTATATTATTTAACCCTTTAGCTGCTTATTTACTTTAATTTTGGACTTTTGTGTGCAGGTTTTGGACTTTTGTGTGCAGGTTTTGATATTTTTTTAAGTGGAGTTTTACCTCACTGGCATATTGCCATGGTGGTTACTGTAACATTTTCAGGGTATTTTTCTAAATTTTAACCCTTTGAAACAAATGTGATGTTTTTTTTACTTTTATGTGCAGGTTTTGAGGTTTTTCTTTCTTTTCTTCCAAGTGGATATTTTTCAAGTAGAGTTTCACCTTACTGGCATATTGCCATTGTGGTTACTGTGACAGGGTATTTTTCTCAATTCTAACCCCTTGAAACAAATGTGATACTTTTTTTACTTTTATGTGCAGGTTTTGAGGTTTGTCTTTCTTCTCTTCCAAGTGGCGACTTACCTTGTAACATATTGCCATGGTTCCTGTTTTATGTTAGGATGCTTCTTGGGGCTAGTATTATATTATTTAACCCTTTAGCTGCTTATTTACTTTAATTTTGGACTTTTGTGTGCAGGTTTTGGACTTTTGTGTGCAGGTTTTGATATTTTTTTAAGTGGAGTTTTACCTCACTGGCATATTGCCATGGTGGTTATTGTAACATTTTCAGGGTATTTTTCTAAATTTTAACCCTTTAAAACAAATGTGATACTTTTTTGACTTTTATGTGCAGGTTTTGAGGTTTTTCTTTCTTTTCTTCCAAGTGGATATTTTTCAGGTAGGGTTTCACCCTACTTGCATATTGCCATGGTGGTTACTGTGACATTATCAGATTATTTTTCTCAATTTTAACCCATTGAAACAAATGTGATACTTTTTTTTTTACTTTTATGTGCAGGTTTTGAGGTTTGTCTTTCTTTTCTTCAAAGTGGTGACTTACCTCGTAGCATATTGCCATGGTTCCTATTTTATGTTAGGATGCTTCTTGGGGCTAGTATTATATTATTTAACCCTTTAGCTGCTTATTTACTTTAATTTTGAACTTTTGTGTGCAGGTTTTGAACTTTTTTTTTTTTTACTCCAGCCACCCCTTTACATTGGCCACCTGTTGGTGAGCCACGTGGTACTGATACCCCCTCTAGTTTGACTTAGAACTTGTAGGAAATAGACATTATTTTTCTGTTCAGCCTGTATCTCAGGTATGGTTTATCAGATTTCAGTGAAATATGGCATGCAGTTTGCCTATGACAAAGGCCTCTGCCTCATTGCATAAAACTTCCAAAAACCAAACAATTTACCATACCTTTTGACTTAGAAATTGTTGGAAATGGTTATACCCCCACTTTCAAAGAAAATGGGGGGGGGGGTGGGGGTGAGGGGGTATACTGGATTACATGCGTCTGAATGTGCATCCAACCGTGCGTCCATCTGTGTGTGAGTCCATCCAAGAATATTCATAACTTTCATTATTTTCTATAATATTTGTTGGTCATAGGCATGCCCACACTAGGCGGTACACCACGTGGGGGTATACACCAGACGACAGTCCAGCTCTTGTTGTTTCAGTTCCCCATAGGAATCGCAGGCAGTGGAGCAGTGCTTGTCTACTTTTGTAAAAAAAGCTCTGTTTTACTGGTAAAATAGAATAAAGTCGCCAGTGCTTGAGGAGGAAGTTCGCTAAAATGGGCAACATGAGTATTAACTTCTCGCATGCTGCTGGTGGTTATTCCTGCCAGGAAACGATTTCTCTTGCCACTGAAATAAGTATAATTTTGTCATATTTAATCAAATTTCCTCCCTGTAAATTGAATGGATTATTCACCAATGATTCCTTGAGTTGAATTCAGATACATTTTTCAGCAAATCTAGGCATGGCTGCTTAACAGCAGCCATGACTAGATTTGATGAAAAGTATCTTGAAAATAGCTAGTTAAGAGTTGACAAAACTTGACTTTATCTCCATGTTGCATTCGTGATAAGACATTGTGCAGAAATATGTGACCTTAAACACCAATATATAAGTATATAACTAAGTAAGTAAATAATAAATAAAAAAGTAAATTAATTAAATAAGTAAATAAATAATTAAAAAGGTAAATAAATAATAAATAAATAAAAAAATAAATAAATTAAGTAAATAAATAAATAATTAAAAAGAAATATATAAGTTAAATAAATAAATAAATTAATAAATAAATAAAAAAGTAAATATATTAATTAAATGAATAAGTAAATAATAAATAATTAAAAAAGTAAATAAATAATTAAAAAGATAAATAAATAAAAAAGTAAATAAATAAATAAAAAAGTAAATAATAAATGAATAAATAAAAATTTCAGTAATACCCCCTGACAGTTGTACTAATGTATTATTATTATTATTTATATTACAGTGATATAACAGATCATTCTAGTGTTTTAACTTTTGAAGTGTTTGATAAAAATAAACCAGCAGGAGGTAAGTTTTATGTTAAGTTTACATATTGAAATGACTACAATATTTTCTAGTCGACTCGGCGTTATCTATTAGTCATAGTCAATGCTTATTCATCTCCCAATAGACAGGGTTTCCACTAGGGTGACCTGGGATCCCCTGAACGGCCCCATTCCGCTGGTCCTAAATTCCCCAAACAGTGCATTCAGGGCTTACATTTCATCTAAGTTTGGGAGAATCCTTTTGGATTCTCGCGAAAATGGTTTCAAGAATCCATACCTGCTATGAGTGTCCCAGAATCCCGTTAGGCCACCATGGTTGAACCCCTGTTGTTTTCTCATAACACATGTTAGCCCTTTACCCAACACAGCTTTTTTAATTTTTAAAATATAAACTGAATATGTATATGATAATATTTTTCTTTTTTTTAAAATAAACTATCTATTACCGGCTCATTGAGCCAGTTCCAAAGGCAGCCATGTTTGTACAATTTTATTGACGAAGTGTCGGGATATTTCAGGTCATGTTAGCCTTGTATTGGTGAATTTGGTGCTGCTACTATGTTAGATAAAGGGTTAAATTGACTCAATTCTTTTCACGCAAATCCTAGCAGAGGTGCAACGAGAATCTACCTGATTTTTCGATGGCTTTGTTTCGCAAATCTTTGTGTGATTGGATTCTCATCGAAATAAAAGCCCTGGCACATTCTATAGTTGATATAAATTGCTACAAGAAGTTTCACATCAGAGAAAATGTGAAATAAAACTCTCATGCTACCAATGCATTTGATGGTAATAATCATGGGTTACACCAAACAGGAGCAGGAATCATATTGTAAAATTCAGGGTATTTGATGACTGGATTCGCATCGCAAAATGCTATACAAAAATCTCCAAATGCTAATCATTTTTCAATTCTATTGTACTTATATTCACTATTTATTATCACTTTTTGAAACCAAGATGGAAACTGCTAATCAAATTTTTAAAAACAAAAAATACCCTGAAATTATATTTGAACGTCAGTCAGAGATCAATCAATTGACACTCTCCGAGTTTGTAAAGACAAACAGTGTATGAGAGCATTGGCAAACTTCAAGTCAGTCAGTGACTGACGTCACAACTGCTTGCTTTTTGATTTCCATGGGATCGCTTCTGAATAAACTGTTGCGACATATAACGGTTGTTGACACCCCTGCACATGCAATCATTGTTGATCGGGATCTGCCACTATGGATTTTTGGTAAGTAATCTGTATGAATGATTTTTCACCTGAATTTCTCCTCATTGGTCCTTATTCTTCTGCAATTACCAGATCTCGGAATGTGACAACCAAATAAATATCGCTGTTAATAACCTCAAAATATCCCTCAGATGCAACGAAATGGGGGCTTTAGGACCCCAGAATTTAAAATTGTCCTACTGCCACCTGAACCATGGTCGGCCTGTGATAGCAACGACTCTTGGTTGCTCATTTTTCCCCAAATTACTGGCCCCAACATTTTTCCCTAGCAGAAACCCTGCAATAGGGTGAGATAGAATTGTCTGCCTTCACCCTGTAATCATCCATCATATTTAAATAGTTTATATTTATGTGTGCAAGTTGTTTCAAGCTTCCCAGATTTCAACCAAAAATATTGTCCTTTTAACTGATGCCATTGTGAAAGTCACAGTCAAATTATTTAATAAAAAATTGTGAGCTACAAGTGGTTCATTATTGATTTGACATTGTTGAGGTGAAATAAAGTAAGTTGGGCCACACAAAGTAGATATTCTGTTTCTCAGGCCATTATTTGTGAAATTGCATGCGGGTGAACGGTTTTTTATTTTATTTTTTATTTAAGTAATTCTTTGCCATCAAAATTCATGTTCTTGGTTCAAGTTTTAGGCCTCATAATCTACAGAATAGCATGGGTGGTGGTGTATTTTATCCCTTGAGTGTTAAAGCATTGCATTGCAAAGCCTTCTTGCACTCAAGGGACAAATTCATCAATTTTTTTAACCCTTAAGCCCCCATATAGCCCCAAACCGCCACTTTTATATTGCATTGAAGCAGGTGCTCCCTTGTGTAATCTTTTTTATTACTCTTGTGTGTAGACTGAATTTTCCCTGGCAGTGGTTCTACATCACTGCTGGCTGCCTGTATAGGCAGCCAGCAGTGATGTAGAACCACTGCCAAGTCATCAATAACTATGTAAGCAGAAAAAAGGCCATAAATACTTTAAAATTAATCTGAGGACTTAAGGGTTAACTTGGGTAAAATATCAGACAAAAACCATTTAATTTTTATTTTTTTGTAGTTTAAATTGGTTATAAAAAGAGAGCATGCGGCAGCCAAAAGGACCATGCGGGAGGGCCTTAGAAACAGATTTTTTATTTTTTTAGGCCTTGCACATATTTTTTTTTTTTCATTTAAAAAGACATTTTCTGAAAAGAAAATATGTAAACAGATTTAAAACAATGTATATGTATTTGTTTCCTTCATGTATTCACTTGTGTTATTGTCAAGTAAAGAGGACACTTGGAGACTTTTCCAGTGGTTTTCTACTTCACAAGTCTTATATCCATTTAATGTCAAAGATCACTGCCAGGTTGGAAGTGGCATAGTGCTTGTTAGTCTCCTATCGACAAAGCCGAAGGGGACTATATCTTTTCTCTGTGTCCATCTGTCCATCCATCCATCCGTCTTGTCTGTCATGCTTTGGTTTTCAGTCATTATATTTTTGGCTCACCAACGTTAGTTGTGTGAGCCTATGGCATAGCCCTCATGTCGGCGTCGGCGTCCGCTCTCAAATATTTTGAACTTTTGTGTACAGGTTTTGATTTTTTGGCTTTTCACATTTTTTTTTAGTTTCAGCATATTGCTATAGTGGTTCACTATGACATTTAACTCTTTTCCAGGGTATTTTGTCATAATTTTAACCCTATGAATCAAATTTTAGACTTATTTTGATGTTTGCGTGCAGGTTTTGATGTTTTTTTTTTCCTTTCTTTCAAGTGGAGATTTACCTTGCAGCATATGTCCATGCTTTCTATTGTATGTAAACATGCATCTTAGGGCTATGTTTGTATTATTTAACCCTTTTCCTGCTGAATTACTTCAATTTTGGACTTTTATGTACAGCTTTTGGACTTAGGTTTACAGCTTCTTACTTTTATGTACAGGTTGTGATAAAAAAAACAATTTCAAGTGAGGTTGACCTCACTGCATATTGCAGTGGTGGTTATTATAACATTGATATCTTTCCAGTACATTTTTAAAAAGTTTTTAACCCCTTCAATAGATTTTTAGACTTATTTTGACGTTTGCGTGCAGGTTTTCATGGGTTTTTTTTTTTCCCTTTCTTCCAAGTGTAGAGTTTCTGCATATTGCTATGGTGGTTCACTATAACATTTAACTCTTTTCCAGGGTATTTTGTCTTAATTTTAACCCTTTGAATCAAATTTTAGACTTATTTTGATGTTTGCGTGCAGGTTTTGATGTGTTTTTTTTCCTTTCTTCCAAGTGGAGATTTACCTTGCAGCATATGTCCATGCTTTCTATTGCATGTAAACATGCATCTTAGGGCTATGTTTGTATTATTTAACCCTTTTCCTGCTGAATTACTTCATTTTTGGACTTTTATGTACAGCTTTTGGACTTAGGCTTACAGTTTCTTACTTTTATGTACAGGTTGCGATAAAAAAAACAATTTCAAGTGAGGTTGACCTCACTGCATATTGCAGTGGTGGTTATTATAACATTGATATCTTTCCAGTGCATTTTTAAAATTTTTTTAACCCTTTGAATAGTATTTTAGACTTATTTTGACGTTTGCGTGCAGGTTTTCATGGGTTTTTTTTTTCCTTTCTTCCAAGTGTAGATTTACCTTGTAGCATATGTCCATGCTTTCTATTGTATGTAAACATGCATCTTAGGGCTACGTTGTATTCTTTAACCCTTTCCCTGCTTAATTACTTCAATTTTGGACTTCTTTTGTTTACAGGTTTGGATTTTTGTGCTTTTAAAAAAATTTTTTTCTTCTTTGCATATTGCTGTGGGGGTTCACGATAACATTTAACTCTTTTCCAGGGTATTTCGTCTTAATTTTAACCCTTTGAATCAAATTTTGGACTTATTTTGACGTTTGTGTGCAGGTTTTGATGTTTTTGTTTACTTTTATGTGCAGGTTTTGAGGTTTGTCTTTCTTCTCTTCCAAGTGGCAGCTTACCTTGTAGCATATTGCCATGGTTCCTATTTTATGTTAGGATGCTTCTTGGGGTTATTATTATATTATTTAACCCTTTAGCTGCTTATTTACTTTAATTTTGGACTTTTGTGTGCAGGTTTTGTACTTTTGTGTGCAGGTTTTGATATTTTTTTTTAAGTAGAGTTTTACCTCACTGGTATATTACCATGGTGGTTACTGTAACATTTTCAGGGTATTTTTCTAAATTTTAACCCTTGGGAACAAATGTGATACTTTTATGTGCAGGTTTTGAGGTTTGTCTTTCTTTTCTTCCAAGTGGATATTTTTCAAGTAGACTTTCACCTTACTGGCATGTTGGCGTTGTCGTTACTGTGACAGGGTATTTTTCTCAATTTTAACCCCTTGAAACAAATGTGATACTTTTTTTTACTTTTATGTGATGGTTTTGAGGTTTGTCTTTCTTTTCTTCCAAGTGGCGACTTACCTTGTAGCATATTGCCATGGTTCCTATTTTATGTTAGGATGCTTCTTGGGCTATTTTTATATTATTTAACCCTTTAGCTGCTTATTTACTTTAATTTTGGACTTTTCTGTGCAGGTTTTGTACTTTTGTGTGCAGGTTTTGATATTTTTTTTTAAGTGGAGTTCTATCTCACTGGCATATTGCCATGCTGGTTATTGTAATATGTTTAGGGTATTTTTCTAAATTTTAACCCTTTGAAACAAATGTGATACTTTTTTGACTTTTATGTGCAGGTTTTGAGGTTTGTCTTTCTTTTTTTCAAAGTGGAGACTTACCTTGTACCATATTGCCATGGTTCCTATTTTATGTTAGCATGCTTCTTAGGGGTTATTATTATATTATTTAACCCTTTAGCTGCTTATTTTCTTTAATTTTGGACTTTTGTGTGCAAGTTTTGAACTTTTTTTTTTTACTCTAGCCACCCCTTTACATTGGCCACCTGTTGGTGAGCCACGGGGTACTGATACCCCCCTCTAGTTTACCTTATATCTGATTGTCATCAGACTTGAATGGATGATGGGAAGAGGAAGAACCCTATTGATTTAGGGTCAGTAGGTCAAAGATCAAGGTCATGGCCACTATAAATGGACTCTAGTATGGGACTTGAAATGGTTTATTGAGATTATCTTTGGCAACTGTTCATCCGATTCTCATCAAACTTGAACAGACAATGCCTAGGAGGAAGAAGAACCCTATTGATTTGGGGGTTAGTAGGTGAAAGTTGGAGGTTGTGATGGCTATAAATGGGACTATATACACAGAATGACACGTGTGTGAATGGGTTAATCGATATGGCTTGTTTTACCCTGCGTTGGCATAAGTGCTATATCGTTTAACCCATTCATACGTGTGTGTCATTCTGTGTATATTGCATGCCATCATCACCATAAAATCAATTAATAAAAGGACACTTAGCAATTCATTGACAACTATCAATAAAAAAAACACATTTTACCGCCAACCAAATTTACGAGCGGAACCTATATTATTATTTCGTACCCTGAGTTCCAATGTGTTCTATGTGCCTATGGGCACATAGAACACATTGGAACCAGGGGACGATTTTCAGCTATCACTAGCGATTCAAAGTGCATATGTGTTGCATGATTTGTGGAAAATTGCACTGACATTTTGCTTCTATTTAAAAATAATCCGTCAACGACTTCCGTTCCGCACATATGTTTTCATTTTCCACTTGGAACGATTTCTGTTCTGCACATGTTTTCACTTTCCACATGGTTTAGTGTTGCTGAAGATGGGGATTACATAGAACAGACATCTAATAAAAATTGCATCTTGAAATGGTTTCCAGAGATTATATTTTCAACGGTTCATCTGATTCTCGCCAATCTTGAATAGATAATGCTCCTTAGGGAGAACAAGAACCCTATTAATTTGCGGGTCATTTAGTCAAATGCCAAAGTCACAGGGTTTCCAGAGATTATTTTTTCAACAGTTCATCCAATTCTCACCAAACTTTAATAGGTAATGCTTCTTAACTGGTAGAGTACTGGAAGCCCATATTTGGGCTTTATTTTGTAGTGCATGTGCCATAACTTAAAGGCTTCATATTCTGTGGATGTGCATCATATTATTTTTGAATTGAAATTATTTAGTCTGTTAGGATTTGCCTTGTTACAATTTATGGGAGAGTGCAACTAGGCACTCTCCCATAAATTGTAACAAGGCAAAGAGACATGGGCAAATTTGGATGACCAAAAATAATTCAGCACTGTACCAGTTAAGAAGAATCCTATTGATATTTTTATACTGTACCAATGACCCAGACTTAGCTGGTGCGAACTCTAAAATATTTAGGGCCAAATGCAAATTTTACCCCCCAATCCCCCAAATTTGCATCTAAAACCGAAAATTACATGTCCTATATGGTCCTCCATACCTTTACTCCACGGCGCATGCACAGTGTCAAGGAGGTCTCGAAATTGCTGCCAAAAGTCATTCTCTGTTTGGCCCTCAATACAGTTACACTTCACTGTTATTTGTGCTTGTAAATCTCAGTTTTAAAGATGCCAGATGCATAATTATGAGAGAAATGGTGGAAATAGAAGGTGGAGAGGAAAAAACCGTGGAAACAAATGTTCAGGGCTGTAACTTATAATTTTTTACGAAATTATTCATGTTACCTATATTTTTATACTGTACCAATGACCCAGACTTAGCTGGTGCTAACTCCACAAAAACCAGGGCCAAACACAAATTTTGCCCCCCAATCCCCAAAATTTGCATCCAAAACAAAAAGAAATCATGTCCTAAAGGACCTCCATAGTACGACTCTACTGCGCATGCGCAGTGACGCAGTCGTCCCGAAATTGGCGCCAAATATCATTCTCTGTTTGGCCCTTCATCAGTCAACATCTCACTGATCTTTGTGCTTGTAAATCTCAGTTTAAAGGATGCCAGACACGTAATTCTTGGAGAAAATGTGATTCTAAGGAGGATAGAAGGAGGAGAGGAAAAAAGAAGTGGCAAAAAATAATCAGGGCTGTACTTAAAATTTTTTTGTTAAAATTATGTTAAGTTGCCTATTTTCGAGGCAAACGCCTCTTGTTGTCATTCTTGCTAATTGTTGCACTGCTTATTCAGTGTTTCCTCTCCCCTAACCTTCTAAAGTCCCCCCTTGCAATTCTCCCATGCTTTTGGCATATTTTTGAGAAGTTTCATTTCTAAAATTTCCCTGGGAGAGTTGCTTGGTTACAGAATGTTTTCTGTTATTTTCCCCATAGTTACGTTTTCACCCATGGGTGTATAACGTTTGTGTTCTGCATCTTCCATCTGATGTTCTGCAGATTCTCCCCTGGGAGTCTCTGTTTTGCATCAGATAGAGTGTAATTGAGGACTGATTCCGGGCCAGTTTTTTCAGTGCCTGGAGTCATGTTTTCTTCTGTGTTTACACTGTTTGTTTTCATTGGCAACAGCCTTTTTTGAGGGGGGCTGTTTGCCTTTGAGGTAGTTTATCTCATTATAAGATACATTTATATTATCCGAAAGTGTCTCATTAATTATTTTATATAATTTTAAAATTTTTGACCACACTTTGCCATCGGATCCATCGGGGCTCAACGTTACTTTTCAGCAACTTGGGCTTCTCTGAAAAAATATTTTTTCAAAATTATTTTGTTTTGCAATTGTTTTTTCATTTATTAATGGATCATGTTATTATGTATCTTTGTGTCAGGGGTTTTTGCGAGTAACTAGGACTTATTGTTGTTCCTTCACAATGAAAGGAACTTGTTCAAATTGTAATAGGAAGAAATCTTCCTCTGACTTTCATGATTATTGCATAAATTGTAGTCAGTGTTCTCGCATTAATCCCTGTCCTGTATGTGAACATTGGGATGAGAAACATTGGAAACGTGTGTCACGATATGTTGTTTCTGGAGAAAGAGCGATGCCGGCTCTTTCTCCACAAGGTCACTCTACTCTCTCAGTTTCTATTTCAGAGGAACCAGAACAGGGTGATGTTTCCATGTTATCTTCTTCAAGTGTGCGTCCGTCGTCACAATTAAATACAGAGCTAGCGGCAAAAGTGCTCATGGAGATTAGACAAATGTCGTCCGCTAGCTCGCCCGGTGTAGCGTCCATTCACCGAATGGTTCGGCAGCCGGGTTCGTCCGATGCGGTCCAAGAGGAAATTTTGGGTGATGCGAGCACTATAAAAATAATAGATGCACACCCAGTGACGGCGGATAGTGAACGAGAACGGAGGAAGCCTTTTAGTCCGGTTCCTAGCTCGTCCAGGTCCAGCCGGGCCGCGAGCGAGAGAGGCCCCTCTCTCGTACAACAACATCTGGGACCAGATGTTGTGGTACAAAATGTGTCTTTAGCGGAGCATACGTCCGTCGCTCGGGACGCTCCGTTGTATAAGCAGTCCGCAGAGACTGTTAAGGCTTCCTCTTCTCGCCGGCGCACACGACCGCACCTTGGCTGCGTGACCTCCGATATCTTGCCAGCTTCGCCGAGGAAGGATTATTCGGCGACCAGGTCACACCATCCGGCAGCCAGGGACTCGAGACCGATGGACTCCGGACGTTCGCATAGGAAAAGTATGCGGGAGCCATCCGATGCGGAGCTGCCCTCGGCAAAGCAGCGAAAGACCGCTCCTCCGCAGGTCTCGACGTCGGACATTCTAGTGCAGATAGCACAGCTTATCGCAGCATCCCAGCAGCCGACAGAGACGGTGTCGGATCGAGAATTATCCGACGGCGCTGGGTCGGTACGCTCCGCCGAAGCATCGGGGGCGGACGACCGGGAACATCGGGAGGTCCGACCGGATGGTGAAAGGGATACGGATGAATTGGAGCTATCCCTTTCGGAACAACACAAAGCTGCCGTAGACTTCATCCGGCACTTTCTTCCTCAAGTTGTTCCGTCGGGCCAGACTGCTGCGCTTCCGGACAGGAGAATTATAGCGTCATTGGACTCTGATTTTTTCGAGCGGTTCAGGGACATCGCTCCCGAGTTTCCGTCGCAGTCCAATAATGTTGCAAGAACATTTGAATTATTGAACGACGCTATTTTTAAACTTGCTTCCAGGACAGGGAAAGCAGGCTTCTTGTCCGCAAATACTCTCAACCTGCCTTTCATTAATGCAAGGAATAAATTCGACACGGCAGGTCAGGGTATACCGAGAGTTCCTCTGCGTATGGACGACGAGGCGGAAGACTTAGAGCTATCATTACCGTCGTCAGCTTCTATTCCAACCGCAGTGTTGGAAACAGCTATTGCGTCTAACAGAGCCAATTTAGATGCCTTATCTTACGCAGATCACCTTACGAAGGCGTTATCACTGCGTCTTCAAGGGGAAGAGTTTCAGGATATACAATCCTCCTTAAGACTTCTTTCAAGGGCAGTAGCTTATTCCACGTGTAACTCCGCCCTTTCAGTGGCTAATCTGGAGTTGGTTAGACGTGACGCAGCCCTGTCTACATCCACACTAGTGGATTCTAAGGTGAAGAACTCTCTTAGAGTCGCTTCGGTCTCAGGAGATCTTCTCTTTGACGGCAAGCTTTCCGCTATTTATGATAATATTAAAAAGAAAGCTAGTGATTCTCTGTTGTTTAGATCCGCTCCTAAAAGGTCGGATTCAGCAGACACGAATAAGGCGGGCACTTCTGGGTCTTATCCGCCCAAGAGAGGTTCCTATAGAGGTTCCGGTGCGTCCTCTAGCTCTTATTCGAGAGACCGTCAGGATAGCGACTCTCGTTCGGGACGTCCTTCAGGCCGGGACAATCGGTCGGACGCCCCGAGGTCGACGAGGCGAGGTGCGGGTCGTGGAAGACGTGGTTTCTCCTACCGCAGGCCTCGCAGATCCAGGAGGTGATGGCTCAAACCTCTATCGCGTTCCGGTTGGCGGAAGGTTGTCGAGTTTTTCTCAAGAGTGGGCGTCGATTACGGACGACCCTTGGGTGAGAGGAGTGACTTCGGAAGGTCTAAAGATATCCTTCAAACGAAAGCCTCCATTAACTCGAAGTCCAAAGTGGACTCATCTTCCGTCAAACCCTCAGAAAAGAGACGCTCTGCTATCAGAGGTGCAGTCTCTTTTAATGAAGAACGCGGTAGAGGTCGTAGAAAACCAGGAATCGCTGGGATTCTACAGCCATCTGTTTCTGGTTCCGAAACCAGACGGCTCGTTCCGTCCAGTCATAGATTTGAGCTGGATAAACAAGCTGATCATCGCTCCGAAGTTTTATATGGAGACGATTCGATCGGTCAGAGCGAGTATTCGGGTGAACGATTATGCAACGAGCATAGATCTCAAAGATGCGTACTTTCACGTCATGGTACATCCGACATTCCGAAAGTATCTACGCTTCGCAGTCCTAGGAGTGGTGTATCAGTTCCGGGCCATGTGCTTCGGATTGAATCTAGCACCCTGGGCTTTCACTCGAGTAATGAACTCGGTAATGATTTACTTCCGAGCTCATTCGTCTGCGGTAACGTCGGCCTACCTGGACGACATTCTTCAGAGGTACGGCAACGAGTTAACGCTTCAGAACGATGTTCAGAATCTTCTTCTATTGCTCCGACGTCTCGGTTTCATAGTAAACGAGGAGAAGTCGGATCTGGTGCCGTCCAAGTCATTCACTCATCTGGGAATGAGCTTCGAGACGCACAACAATCTCGTTCGTCTGCCGTTAACCAGAGCGAAATTAGTCAGTTGTTACGCTCGCTATTGTCTAAATACAGACAAAGTCACAGCGAGAGAATTTATGAGACTGATAGGTCTGTGCGGAGCCGCTGCGGATCTCATTCCGATGGGACGGCTACGCACACGGCCTCTTCAAATTTTCTTGACTCAGAATTGGAGTGTGAAAATTCATTCGCTCGATGTAGACGTTCTCTTGTCAGATCAAGTGAAACAAGAGATTCAGACTTGGGCAAACATTCAGTGGTTAACTCAAGGAGTTCCGCTGCAGTTGCCGGATCCGAGTTTTACCATTATGACGGATGCCAGTCAAACAGGTTGGGGTGCATCATTAATCCCAACGGATTCGAGATGCCAGGGTCTTTGGGATCCGCAATTCCTGTGCAAGCACATAAACATCAAGGAAATGATGTCAATTTGGCTTGCGTTACGTCACTGGATGGACATTATTCACGATGCTCATGTCCAAATCCTATCCGACAATACGACAGTAGTGGCGTATATACGGAATCAGGGAGGCACTCATTCAGTTCCGTTGTTCAATCTAACGGAAAGAATCCTTCTGTTTGCGTTGGAACATCACGTTCTTCTTTCGGTCCGTCACATACCGGGTCGTCTGAATGTGCTAGCAGACTCCCTTTCTCGAAAGGGTCGCTTGTTGCCGTCGGAGTGGACTCTCAACAAACAAGTATTCAATCAGATTTGCTACCAATGGGAACGGCCAATGATAGACTTATTTGCGACACATCTCAACAATCAGTTGCAGACGTATGTGTCCCCGTGTCCGGATCCAAGAGCATTTGCTGTAGACGCTCTATCGATCCCTTGGGACGGAATGATAGGATATGCGTATCCTCCAGCGCCGTTAATTCAACAAGTATTGCTAAAGATAAAACAATCTCAATGCAAGATTCTGTTGGTAGCATCTCTGTCGCCACAGAGACCGTGGATAAATCTACTCAGGTGTCTGTTGTGGGACCTACCGCGGAAGCTCCCTCCACGAGAGGATCTTCTTTGGCAGGGGAAATCGCGCCAACTGCATCACAACCCGCAAGGTCTCAACCTTCACGTTTTTCCGTTGTGCGGTCCTTCTTGCATGGCAAGCACTTTACAGGACGAGCAGTGGACGCGATTTCTAACTGTAGGAGGACCTCCTCTTCGCTAAACTATGCGGCTAAGTGGAAGGTTTTCCGTCGTTGGTGTAGGGATCATTCTGTTGATATATTTGATCCCTCTATACCAGACATTGCTAACTTTCTAGTATACTTGTTTGACGAAATCAAACTGCAACCGGTTACTATAAAGGGTTATAGATCTATGTTATCTGATACCTATGCACATCATGATAGTTTACAAATTGGATCTAATGTCTCTTTATCGAAATTGGTTAGAAACTTTTCGATAAATAGACCCAGAACTCTTAGATTAATTCCTAAGTGGAATTTAGCTTGGGTTCTCCTTAAATTGAAGGAAAAGCCATTTGAACCTCTTGGGACAGTAGATTTCAAATTCTTATCTTATAAGACAGCTTTTCTCTTAGCTTTCTCTTCTGCCAGAAGAGTCAGTGAGCTTCATGCACTATCGGTGGATGATTCTCATTATCGTAGTGTTGGGAACACTATCACCTTCACTACTAACGTCGGTTTTTTAGCTAAGAATCAGGCTCCTAATAAATATCCGGAACCTATTGTTATTAAGGCTCTTCCGTCTTCAGACGGGCGTAGGCCTTTACTCTGTCCTGTTAGAGCACTACGTATCTATAAACAGAGATCTCAGTTCATCAGAAAGGGACGGAAACGTTTCTTTCTGTCTTTGATGCCTAATAGAAAGGACATTTCAGTCCATTCTATTGCTAGATGGATTCAGTTAACTATCCGTACTGCGTATGAAGATTTATCTTCTTCTCAGCAGTCTGTGCTTAAGATTTCTGCTCATGAAGTAAGAGCTCTTTCTACTTCCTGGGCTTATGCTAATAGTGTTGCTATTACAGATTTAATGAAGGCTGCTTATTGGTCTCAGCCATCCACATTTACTAATTTTTATCTCAGAAATATTGAGTCCATTTCTGGAGACCTGCATTATTTAGGTCCGTTATCTGTTGCTCAGAATGTCGTCCACTAAACAGTTGCAACTATAGTTATGCAGGCTTTCTGTTCCGGCAGTGACTCCGTCCGGCTGCCCTCTTCGCTCTGGGCTATTTGACCCAGGGCAAGGGGAAGGGGGGGGGGCGGGTGTTCCCTTAGGTCACCTGCTTTATAGTGAAAAGCAAGGGAATGCCTCCTCCAAGACAGTATTTCTGAGTCGCTTCCGGGATGGTTTTAAAGTATAATATTAATGTTTAATTTCATTCATGTCTTATTTTTAAAGTGTAGCTCGGTGTGAAGCATTTGTATATGTCAAGTGTCAAACGGGCTTTAATATACAATACTCGGACACTTTTAAATGATTATAAAGAGTCTCAATTCTCTGGACTACTTTATTTATTGGCTTGTTTTAATAATAATTAGTATAAAGGTTATACTGGATATTAATAGAGAACATGAATGTTATTGTGCTCAATTATTAAGGGTAGTGTATCTTTCTAATTTAAACATTAAATAAGAAAGATACATGTAAAGCCTAATACTCCTTTTCTCCTTAAGGGGTTATCTCTTTATTTTATAATTGAGCTTATTGGATTTTCCTCTATGTCCTAGGCCCTCCAGCCTGTTTACTATTCAGCTAAGTCTGGGTCATTGGTACAGTATAAAAATGTTAAAAAATTTATAGTAATTTATATATTTTTTATACTTACCAATGACCCAGACGGGGATGGCCCTCCCTGAGTTGGGAACTCTTGCCTCCCCGCTGAGTACATAGCGCTGACCAGGCACTGCCAGTAAGAATGATATTTGGCGCCAATTTCGGGACGACTGCGTCACTGCGCATGCGCAGTAGAGTCGTACTATGGAGGTCCTTTAGGACATGATTTCTTTTTGTTTTGGATGCAAATTTTGGGGATTGGGGGGCAAAATTTGTGTTTGGCCCTGGTTTTTGTGGAGTTAGCACCAGCTAAGTCTGGGTCATTGGTAAGTATAAAAAATATATAAATTACTATAAATTTTTTAACTTTCGAGGCATGACCTTGTTGTGGTCATTCTTGCTATGAATGTTCCATTGTTTAATCAGTGTTTCCTCTCTCCCTTTCCTTTATTCCCCCCTAGTTATTCTCCCATGCTTTTGGCTTATTTTTTGTAATGTTTATTACTAAAATTTCTTGGGAGTTTTGGCTTGGTAACAGAATTATTTTCTGTTTTTTCCCCATGTTTACGTCCTCACCCTAGGGGGTGTTTAGGCATTTTGGTCTGCATCTACCATCTGATGTTCTACAGTTTCTTCTCTGGAAGCCTCTGTTTTGCATCAGATAGTGTTTAAATTGGTAACTGATTTCGGGCTATGTTTGTTTCAGTGCCTCGAGTCATGTTTCCGGTTTGTTGACACTTTTGCTTATGTTGACAACTGTTACTTCTGACAGTGATTACTTGTCTTCTGCTTAATTTAGTTCATAGCAAGATACATTAATATCGTCCGTAAGTGTTACATTAATTTTTCAAAATGATTTAAAATTTTTGTCCACACTTAGGCTTTTTTGGGATCCTTTGGGCTCAAGGTTCCCATTGGGAACTTGAGCTCTTCTGAAAAATTTTTTTTGAAAATTATTTTCTTTTGAAATGTTATAATGAATTATATTATATATTATGTATATTTATTTCAAGGGATTAGTGCGAGTAATATGACGGTGTATATTTTGTCTGGTTGGTAAAAATATTCATCATTCGTAATGCGAGGATATCTTCCTCTAATTCACAAGTTCATTGTGTTTCTTATAGTCAATGTAGTCGCATTAATTCTTGCTCTGTGTGTGTTGATTGATATGACAGTGTTAAAGACATGTGTCACGGTATTTTATTAGCGGTGAGGGGTCCATTACGGTCCTCTCTCCGTAGGGTCACAATATATTATCAGTTTCTTTTTCAGAATTCAGAGTGATGTTTCCATGATGTCTTCAATAAGTGTGTCTCCGTCATTGCAATATTAGGGCTAGCGGGAAGTGCTCAAGGTATTACGACAATTGCTGGAAGTTCGCTGGTTCGATCGAAGGCATTGTCGCCCACTAGTCTGCCCGGTGTCGCATCCTTTCACTCGGAAAGAATGGTACAGCACCTGGGTTAGTCCGTTGCAGTCCAGGGAAGCAGTCCAGGGAAGCAGATTGGGTAATGCGAGCACTATAAAACTTCAGATGTGCACACCCAGCAATGACGGATCCGAGGATAGTACGGAGGAAGCCTGTCAGTCCGGTAGCTAGCTCGTCCAGGTCCCCCGGACCGTGAGCGAGAGAGGCCCCCTCTCTCTTGCATCAGCATCTGCGCCGCGATGTTGTTGTATGTTGTTCGCTTAGTCGGAGCTTACGTCCACTCCTCCTGCTCGGAACGTTCCGTCGCATGACAGTCTGACGTGGCTGTTATATTGGCACACGACCGCACCTTGGCTATGTGACCACAGATTTCCAGGGGACGTTCGCATATTATAAATGCAGGATTGAACGTCCCTGGTGCTCCTGCTTCGCCGACCAAGGAATACACGTCGACCAGGTCACTCCATCTGCTAGCCAAGGATACGAGACCTTTCCAGTTGGGACGTTTGCATATTTGGGAGCTTCCAGCAGATATTTCATGTAGGACCGTGGCTCCACAGGTCTCATAGGGTAACATGAACTAGGTATTGTTACCATGATGTCTTCGTAAGTGTGCTTCCATAGTCACAGTCAAATGAAGAGCTAGCGGTAAAGTGCTCATGCAGATACGTCAATTGCCTAAGAGGTCCCAAGTAGGATCGACGGCGTTGGCATCCGCTAGCTCACCCGGTGTCGCGACCATTCACCGAATGGCTCAGTATCCAGGTTCATCCGTTGCAGTCCAGGAAGGAGATTTGGGTGATGCGAGCACTATAAAATACAATGTGCACACCCAGTGACGACGGATATAAGGATGGTACGGAGGAAGCCTATTGGTCCGGTTCCTAGCTCGTCCAGGTCCATCCGGGCTGCGAGCTAGAGAGGTTCCTCTCTCGTATTACAACATCTGGGCCCGGATGTTGTGGTACAAAACGTTCCTCAGTCGGAGCATACGTCCAACGCTCAGGACGCTCCGTTATATAGACAGTCCAGAGAGACTGCTCTTTCGGCTTCCTCATCCTCACGGCAGCACACGCGACCGCACCTTGGCTACGTGACCTGTGATATTCAACCAACATCGCCGACCATGGATTCTACGGCGACCAGGTCACGCCATCCGGTAGCCAAGGATACGAGGCCTTCATACTCTGGACGTTCACATATTAGATGTATGCAGGAGTGAACGTCCAGCGGCTAAATCCTATAAGACCGCAGCTCCACAGGCCTCTGTTACGGACATACTATTGCAGATAGCACAAATTATCGCAGCATCCCAGCAACCGACAGTAACTCTGTCGGATCAGGAATTATTCGAGGAAGCTGGGTTGGTACGTTCCGCTGCAGGTTCAGGCACGGACGACCAAGAATTACAAGTGGTCTGACAGGATGGCGAAAGGGATACGGATGAGTTGTATTTTCCCTTTTCAGAACAACATAATTGCTGTAGAGTGCATCCGGCATTATCATCTGACGTTGTTCCTCCGGACCAAAATGCTGCGTTGCCAGATAAGAGACTGATAGCGCCACTGGACACAGAATTCTTAATCGGTTTAGGGACATCATCCCTCAGTTTCCGACATAGTCCAGATATGTCTCACGGACATTTGATCTGTTGAACGACACTATATTTATTTAACTTGCTACGCAAATGGGCAGGTCAGGTTTCTTATCGGCAATATGCTCTACATTTACCTTTCATCAATTCAACAAATATTTTGAAACGGCAGGACAGTGCATTCTGAGAGTTCTCTGCGTCTAGACGACCAGGTCAGGACTTAGTATTGTTTTTTACTGTCGTCTATGTCAATTCCAACCACGATGTTGGAAATAACAATATCGTCTAGCAGTGTCAGCTTAGACGCATCATCGTACGCAGATCACCTTACCAGAACGTTATCATTACGTCTCAAAGGAAAAAGAATTCTAGGATGCACAATCTCCTTAAGAGTTCTTTCAAGGGCCTCACGTAAACCTCTGTCCTTTAGTGGCAATATGGAGTTGGTTAGACGTGACGCGGCCCTGGCTACATCCACACGTGTAGATAGTAAGGTGAAAAACTCTCTCAGAGTCGCTCCTGTCTCCGGAGAGTTCTTTCGACAGCAAGCTTTCCGCAGTCTATGATCAGTTAACTAAGAAAGCTTTAGACTCTCTGCTATTAAAATTCGCTTCCATATAGTCGGATTCAGCAGAGAAGAGTAGGACAGTACTTCTGGGACGAATACGTCCAAGGGAAGTTCCTATAAAGGTTCCTATGCGTCCTCTAGGTCTTATTCTAGAGACCATCAGGGTAGCGACTCATATAGGGGCCGTAATTTCGGTCAGACATCCCTAGGTCGACGGGGCAAGGTGCGGACCATAGAGGACATGGCTTCTCCTTCCGCAAGCCTCGCAGGACCAGGAGGTAATGGTTTTAACTTCTATCGTGTACTAGTGAGCAGAAGACTGTCGAGTTTCTCAGTTATTTGGGAATAGATTATGGACATCCCTTGGATTCAAGGGGTGATTTCGGAAGGACTAAATTGTTCCTCAAACGAAATCCTCTGTTAACTCGGAGTCCAAGATGGACTCAGCTTCTGCCAAGTCAGTAGGATAGAGGCTCGCTTCCATCAGAAGTCTAGTCTCTTCTGAAATGATCGCGATGGAGATCGTAGAAATCCAGGAATTTCCAGGTTTCTACAACCATTCTTTTCTGGTTCCAAAAACCAGACGGCTCGTTCCATTCACTCATTATTCGGAACTGGATAAACAAGCTGATCGTGGCTCCAAGTTTATATATGAAGTCCACCCGATCGGTCAGAGCGAGTATTCGGGTCTACGATTATGCTACATGCATAGATCTCAAGATGCGTACTTTCACGTCATGGTACATCAGGCGTCAGAAAGTATCTTCGCTTCCTTATCATAGGAGTCGTATATCAGTTCCGAGCAATATGCTTCGGTCTGAATCTAGCCCCCTGAGCCTTCACTCGAATAACGGATTCGGTAATGACTCATTTCCGAGCTCATTCGTCTGCGATAACGTCGGCCTACCTGGACGACACTCATATAAGTACGGCAATGAGTTAACACTTCAGAACTATGTGCAGAATCTGCCTCTTAAGTAAACGAGGAGAAATCGGATCTGGTATCATCCAAGTCATTCACCCACCGGGGGATGAGCTTCATAATGCACAACTTTTTCGTTTGTCTGCCGTTACCCAGAACGAAATTATTCAGTTGTTATGCTCATTATTGTCTTCGCTCAGACAAAGTCTCAGCGAGAGATCTTATGAGACGGATATGGTTAGGCGGAACTGCCGCGATTTTATTCCGATGGGGCGGTTACGCATTGGTCCTCTCCAAATTTCTTTAATTCAGAATTGGAGGGTGAAAATTCTTTTGCTCGATACGGTCATCTTCTTGTCAAATCAAGTGAATAAGAGATTCTGACTTGGGCAAGTTTTCAGTGCTTAACTCCGGTAGTTCCACTGCAATTGCCAGATCCGAGTTTTACAGTCTTGTCAGATGCCAGTAAAACAGGTTGGGTCGTTTCATTGAGCCCAACGGATTGAAGTGCCAGGGTCTTTTGATTCTGTAGTTTCTTATCAAGCACTCAAACATCAAGTATGATGTCATTTTGGCTTGCGCTACGTTATTGGATAACGTAATTCAGAATGTTCATATGCTAATTCTGTCCGACAACTCGACGGTATTAGCATATTTTCAGAATTATGGAGGCACTCTTTCCATCCTGTTATTCATGTTAACGGAATGAATCTTTCGGTTGCTACTAGAACATCAAGTTCTTCTATCAGTCCGTCATATTCCAGGTCATCTGAATGTATTAGCGGACTCCCTTCGCGGAAGGGCCGTTTGTTGCCGCCAGAATCATCTTTCAACAAAGGAGTTTTCAATCAGATTGCTATCAAGCCGAGCGGCCAATGATCGACTTATTCGCGACGCATCTCAACAATCAGTTGTGGACGTATGTGTCATTATGTTTGGATCTTCGAGCGTTTTCAGTAAATGCTCTATATCGATCTTGTTAGACGGAATAATAAGATATGCGTATCTTCCAGCGCTGTTGATTCAGCAGATATTGCTCTAGTGTAATTATTTCTATGCAAATTCTGTTGGTAGCTTCTCTAGCTCCACAAAGACTGGACTAATTTACTCAGTCTGTTGTGGGACATGCCGTGGAAGCTTCCTCCACATTTTGGTCCATTCTATGGTCAGATGGATTCAATCTACAGTCAGTTCTACTTATGATTATATCTTCATTCAGCAGTCTGTGTTTTAGTTTTAAGCTCATGAAGTAAGAGTTCTTCTACTTCATGAGGGCTGCATATTGGTGTTAGCCCTCCATTTTCACAATTTTGTATCTCATAATATTGAGTCCTTTTCTGCAGATCTACATTGTTTAGGTCCGCTATTTTTTACTCAGAATGTCGTCTACTAAACAGTGGCAACTATGTGTGTATAGGCTTTTGGTTTCGGCAGTGACTCTGTCCTGCTGCCCTCTTTGCTTTGGAGTATTTGATCCAGGGCAAGGGAAAGGGGGGAGGGGGGGGCGGATTTCCCTTAGGTCACCTGCTTTATAGTGTAAAGCAAGGGAATACCTCCCTTGGACTTAGTAATTCCGTGTCGGTTCTGAAATGATTTTAGGGTTAAGACTATGTTTACTCATCTGTGTAATATTTTTTAAGTGTTGATTCATGTGAAGCATTCGTATATATTACGTGATTAATTGAGCTTTAATATACAATCCTCGAACACTTTTAAATGAGTATATAGAGTCTCATTACTCTAGACTCCCATATTTATTGGCTTTCCTTAAAAAATATTAGTATAAAGGGTTATACTAGATGTTTATAGAGATCATTGATGTTATTGTGCTCAATTACAGAATAGTATTGTGTCTTTCTTTTTTGTTACAAATAAGAAAGATACATGTAAGACTATCTCTACTTTTCTCCTTAAGGGGATAGGTCTGTTATAGGTAATTGAGTCTGTTGGATTTTCCTTATGTCCTAGGCCCTCCAACCTTTTTACTATTCAGCTAAGTCTGGGTCATTGGTACAGTATAAAAATGTTAAAAAATTTATAGTAATTTATATATTTTTTATACTTACCAATGACCCAGACGGGGATGGCCCTCCCATGAGTTGGGAACTCATACCTCCCCGCTGAGTACATAACGCTTACCAGGCACTGGTTGTAAGAATGACTTTTGGCGGCAATTTCGAGACCTCCTTGACATTGCGCATGCGCAGTGGAGTAACGGTATGGAGGACCATATAGGACATGTAATTTTCAGTTTTAGATGCAAATTTTGGGGATTGGGGGGTAAAATTTGCGTTTGGTCCTAAATATTTTAGACTTAGTACCAGCTAAGTCTGGGTTATTGGTAAGTATAAAAAATATATAAATTACAATAAATTTTTTAACTTTCGCATCAATTGCTCAAAGGTCAAGGTCACAGCAGCTATAGGTGTACTCGAACTTGGGACTTAAAAATCGTCAGAAAACGGTTTCTGTATATCATCCAGTAATGCTGTGTGCAATTCTTACTGAACTCAATTGCATAATGTAGCTTGAAAAAAAATTAAAACAACAGATAGACATTACATTCTGTCCAGATAACCTTTTCACAAAATAATTACCTTACACAAAAATATCAGTTTTTAACCCTTTACCCAACGCAGACGATTTCAAAATTTATTATTTTAAATATCATTTTTAAAAAATTTTCAAAAAATTCAACAAAACCATATCATGTAACCCCTCTTTGGAATGAGCTCAACAAGCTCGTTCCAAAGAGGGGTCACATGATATGGTTTTGTTGAAATGTTTTGAAAAATAATATTTTTTCAGCTGCTGAATTTGCATATTACGCTTGCGGATGAAGGCGATTCGTTAGGTAAAGGGTTAAAGCTCTTCCTCCCTATTGTCTGTTCATCCCTCTGTCTGTCCACAATTCCTTTAGCACACCCTACAGGCTGTATCAATCACCCGATCAGTTTCAAATTTCATATGTGGCTTTCGCATAATGTCCAGATGCAGATATCAAATTTTTCTGAATTTTGTTGAAAAACATGGCAACTAGCTGCCATTTTGGATTTTGCATATAAATTGTCAACAATTCCACTAGCACACCCTACAGGCCACGTCTGTCACCCGATCTTTTTCAAATTTCAAATGTAGCTTTGGTGCAGACATGTTAACTCTCCCGGAATGCCCGGGAAAATCCCGGAATTTCAGTGTAGTTCCTGGCTTCCCGGACGGGAATCAGTTTTGGACCAAAAATCCCGGAAAACAACTCAAATATTTCGTTCCCATTGTAACTTCTGAAAAACGTTCGGAGTCAAATCACATGCATTTCAAACTCTGTTAAAAACTCCCGAAGCAGTAAAATATGGATTTAAGTCAAATTTATTTAAGAAAAGGCCATTTTATGATATATTTCAACTATGTTCATGTTTATTTCTGGGTTTTTCTTCGGAGATTTGTGATAAATGTGTGAGTGTCGAAGTGAAAATAGGTGACTTACTTTTAAAAAATTGAAAACTCCACCTTCATTTAAATGCAGTTTTTGGAAATTAAAATATATGAAAAGGAATTAAATAATATATATTTATTTATTCCTTCATAGAGTAGCTTTAATTCTCATCCCTTTTCCAAAATCAAAACGTAAACAACAACTATTTAGCACAGCTTAAAAGTAGGTTAAAGTTGCTTAGGATGCCGAAAAATTATGACAGCATATTTAAACACAATGGACTTTTTTTCTAACACCACATTTATTCTGTTGTGCTGACTGCAGAACTGTTAACTGTTGGCCATCTGTCACCTGAAAATTTTGAATTAAACAAAAATGCTTCAATGATGAAAAGAAAAATTTTGTGTAGGGCACAAGCGTCCCACATGCATGAAGTTTGATAAAGATACTTTCTGAGTACTAATGTTCTTGAAGTAACTGAACATCAGGACATCTTTTCCTATTAACATTTCCAGACTTGGGAAATTATTAGCTAAGTAGACTTTGATAAGAGCGAACCACAGGTGGATGTGCTCTGTGGGACAGTGTGGGTTGGTGGTGGTGGGGAGGGGAGGGGGGGGGCTCATGAAGAAGAGCATCTGGGGGGGGGGGGGGGGGGGTCAAATCAACAGTTATTTTATGATTTTTTAACATAGCATAAATTCATCAGCATAGTTGACAACTCATTCTGGATATAACCTGGTGTTAATAGTGGTCCGTGAGCTGAAAATTCACAAGTTGTTTTCTTTTGTTTTGCCCCCACGCGAACTTTTCCCTGAAATCCATCCCGTTTCCCTGAAAATCACCCTCAGGTTCCCTGAAAAATGATTCTGGAGGTTAACATGTCTGCTTTGGTGTAAAGTCTAGATGGGAGCTGGCAAATTTTCTCTATTTCGTTGAAAAACATATCACCAGCAGCCATCATTGGTTTGGCATAATATTTTCAACAATTCCATTGGCTATCTCACAGATTGCAGCTCTCACTCAAACCTTTTCAGGCTTCATATGTACCTTTGATGTACTGTGTAGATGAGAGCTATCAAATTATTCTGAATTTCATTGAAAAACTTGGCCTCCAGTGGTCATCTTGTGTTTGGCATATAAATTTCAACAATTCCATTAACACTCCCTTCAGGCCACACCTCTCACCCGATCTTTTTTAAATGTTATATGTAGCTTTGGTGTAATGTCTAGATGGGTACTATTGAATTTTTCTGAATTTCTTTGAAAAACATGGCTGCCAGTGGCCATCTTGAATTTTGGCATATAAATTGTCAACAATTCCATTAGCACTTCCAGATCTATTAGCTGATCTTTTTCAAATTACATATGTGGCTTTGGTGTAATGTCTAGATGAGTTCTATTGAACTTTTCTTATTTTTGTTTAAAAACTTTGGCCGCCACTGGTAACCTTGGATTTGGCATATAAATTGTCAAAAATGCCATCAGCACACCCTACAGGCTGCATCTTTCGCCCGATCTTTTTCAGATTTCATATGTATCTAGTTGGGAGCCATTGATTTTTTTTCAATTTTTTTTTTAAAATGCTGACTTCCAGCATCCATCTTGGATTTGGCATATAAACTGTCAACAATTCCTTTAGTACACAAACCCTGTGGCTTTAGGGTGATGTCTACATGGGAGCTATCGTATCTTTTTTTATGTTGTTAAAAAACATGGCCGTCAGTGTCCATCTTAAATTTTGCAATTAAATTGTCAACAATTCCTATAGTGCATCCTGCAGTTAGTTATTAGTTCAGTTCATTTTTGCTGAAGTTGAAGTGCAGTGTCATTGACACTTTCATTTAAAATTACAGGGGATTCGCTAGGTAAAATAATAATCATATCTTTCTTATAATTACAGAGGATTTCTTAGGAGAAGCTGTTATATATTATGATGATTTAAGAAAAACACCCAGCAGTCGGCAGATTATTCCTTTGCAATGTCCTCCAGGAATTAATGATTTCGTTTCTGGTTCCCTCACAGTTGAAGTTAGTATAAAATATTAGTTTTACTTAATGTTGACTATTTTGTGTAAGCACATAAATAAAAAAGATCTGATAGTTGTTGCGTCAGACATTTTATCAAATCGTATAGATTGTTGCTGTCATTTTATTAATTAATGATTATAGCTAACATTTTTTTAATAATGGTTGCATCAGATCTTTTATTAATTAGTAATGGTTGTGATAAACATTTTATTAATGATGGTTGCATCAGACATTTTGTTAACCCTTTACCTAACATGAAAAGCAGACGACACTTGCAAAAAAAATTCTTGAATAATTAATTTTTTTCATTTTTTGTCTCAAAAACATAGGTTATGACCCCTCGTTGGAACGAGCTCGACGAGCTCGTTCCAACGAGGGGTCATAACCTATGTTTTTGAGACAAAAAATGAAAATATTTTGAAAATTAATTGGCGATTTTTGAGAATAGCGCTGGCCGGTTTTGGCTGTTACGTTGGGTAGAGGGTTAATTAGTAAGTTTATGACAGACCTTTTGTATTAATTTGTAATGGTTGTGCCAGATATTTTAAGCTTCGTCTGACAAGCGTTAGCAGAGCTTTTCTGGTAATGATTTGTCCATCGTCTGTCCGTCGCCCATTGTCCACCATCCGTCTGTCATCAACATTTTGTTTGTCCGGGTCATAACTTCTTAACCACTGAATATTATAAGTTTATAAATAGAGGATATTCACGAAAATTTGATGAATACCGAAAATATCTCGTGAGTGGCTACAAAGAAATATGAGGATCTTCACGAGCGACGCAGTCGCTCGTGAAGATCCTCATATTTCTTGTAGCCACGAACGAGATATTTTCGGTATTCATCAAATTTTCGTGAATTTTCTTTTTATTTAATGCTCTACGACTACAAACTCTCCAATTTGTGGCCTTTATTTGCCATTAAGGCGCAAAATTTATGTGCCGAACCGGCGTCCATACAAAAATTACAACAACCAAACTCCAACCATTGGAATGTGTGAATATCCGCACAAAAAGTAGTCCCGTCTTATTTCTCCCCTAACTTTACGATTTACCAAGGCTGGCGAATTGAAATAATCGCAATGTGTTTCGAAGAAATAGAACAATAACAAAAAACACCACTTTCTTATTTTCAATAACAAGACACGTCATTTTATTTTTTTTGAACTCAATGCACTGAAGACGTGTGAAGTTGAACTGAAGAAATTTGAAAGTGATTTCGGCTTTTCGCTGGAAGGTGAATGAGAAAGTCAAACTTTGAAACCGCTGATTTAATGAATTGATTTAGTCACTGTCACTATCAATTATTCGAATTCGTTTGTATTTGGGACTCTGGAATTCATTACTGATGTGCTGACTCGTTTAAAGTACATGTGATTCGTCATCCGAACCTACGATGAAATATCGATTTCTAAATATCATTTTGATATTTCGTTTTGCCGACCGACAGGGGAATATGACTTAATTTTTCAGCGTGAATTGATGCCTGAGCATTAAATAAATATGTGTATTATCAAAAGACAGTGTGTCACGAATTATAATATTGTATGTACCTGTCAAGGTCAAGATCACAGGCCTTATGTTAAGGTGGCAGAGAAACTTTGACATTTCACTGTCACTTTTGTGCAGTCCATATAGCTAGGTATGATTGACAGATCTTATTCATACTTGGTACAATTATTGCTCATGACATAAATGTGTATTGCGAATTTGATCCATGGTCATCATCAAGGTCAAGATCATATCGGCAAAACTTTGATATTTTTATACAGTCCTTGTTAGGTCTGTATAATTGAATCTTTGTGACAGATCTTGTTCATCCTTCACACAATTGTTGCCCATAACCTAATGTGTCATGACCTTGACCCCTTGTCATATCATCAAGGTCAAGGTATCAAGCAGTAACACTTGGATTCTTGTGTGTGTTGTATTTAGCTTCTTCTAAAAGCACTGACCCTGTGTGGAGCTGTCTAGGCTGATCGGCCTTTTGTATTAATTAGTTATAGTTATGGTAATTAGTAATGGTTGCATCAGACATTTTATTAACTAAGTTATGTTTGTGGCAGACAATTTATATTAATTAGTTATGGTTATGCCAGACACTTTATTAATTGTTAATAATGGTTGCATCAGCATTTTATTATTTGTAAATAATGGTCGAGGCAGACATTTTATATTTATCAGTAATGCTTGGATCAGACAGTTTATTAGGTATTAGTACTAATTGTTTCAATGAAAAGTAATAGTTCTGTGATTAATAGAGAATATTTAGTGTTTTTGTGTGGATCCCGAGAATTATCTCTTTTGCCAGCATAAGAAATATGTATTACTCCATGCAGCTAAACCCTTAAGTCTGCTTACAGCCACACAAGTCATCTGCAGCTATGTAAATCTGCCCTGGTAATTCACCCTCAGCAATCAGCAGTGCCGAGGAAAATGCAGAGGAAACGAAAAATATCCACAGCAAAAATTCTGCCGAGGATGGCTTTTTCAGAAAACATTGTGGTGACAGAAATTGCACAACTTCCAGATTACACAAGGAATAAAACCATGTGGGTTGCACTATGCTGTATTGCTAATTTTTCAATTTACAGTACAAGTTGCAGCATAACCATGAGAAACTATGATTTTTATACTGTACCAATGACCCAGACATAGCTGGTGCTAACTCTTAAAATATA
This sequence comes from Pictodentalium vernedei, assembly GCA_031216915.1. Lineage (NCBI taxonomy): Eukaryota > Metazoa > Mollusca > Scaphopoda > Dentaliida > Dentaliidae > Pictodentalium > Pictodentalium vernedei. The sequence continues at coordinate 4,447,038 of CM062288.1, read as the reverse complement.
GGGGCAAACACAAATTTTGCCCCCCAATCCCCCAAATTTGCATCTAAAACTAAAGAAAACATGTCCTGAAAGGCCCTCCACACTTCGCCCCTACTGCGCATTCGCAGTGTCAAGGACGTTCCGAAATTGGCGCCATTTATCATTCTTAGTTTGGCCCTTCATCAGTTAACATCTGACTGATCTTTGTGCTTTTAAATCTGTTTAAATGATGCCAGACACATAAATATTAGTGAAATGGTGATTCTAAGGAGGATAGAGAAGGAGGAGAGGAAAAGAATGTGTGACAGAATATTATCAGGGCTGTAACTTAAAATTTTTTAAAGAAATTATGTTAAGTTACCTATTTTCAAGGCAGCAGCCATTTTGTTGTCATTCTGATTATTTAGTTACACTGTTTTTTCAAGTGTTTTCCTCTCTCCCTGTCCTTTAAGTTCCCCCTTGCTATTCTCCCATGCTTTTGGCATAGTTTCTGTAATTATTATTACTAAAATTTCTTGGGAGTTTTAGCTGAATAACAGAATGAATTCTGTTCTTTCCCCATGTTTACGTCTTCACCTACGGGTGGTTAGGCGTTGTGTTCTGCATCTACCATCTGATGTTCTGCAGTTTCTTCCCTGGAAGTCTCTGTTTTGCATCAGATAGTGTATTTTTGGTAACTGATTTCGGGCCTGGGTGCCTGGAGTCTTATTTTAGTGTTTTTACACTCATTGTTTACATTTACAACAGCCCTCTGTGTGAGGGGGGGATTTCTAAATAATAATATCTTTATGTTATTTTAATCATAACTAGATACATTATTATTGTTCGTAAGTGTTGAATAAATTGTTTAAAATATTTTTAAAATTTTTGTCCACACTTAGGCTTGGGATCCATTGGGGCTCAACATTACTTTTCAGAAACTTGGGCTGTTCTGAAAAAATATTTTTTCAAAATATTTTGATTTCAATTATTTTTTCTATATTAGTGGATCATATTATTATTATGTATTTTGATTGTCAGGGGTTAGTGCGAGTACCAGGACTTGTTTTCTTTTCACATTGAAAGGATATTGATCAATTGTTTTAAGAGGAAGTCTTCCTCTGACTTTATTATCATTCTATATGTGGTCAGTGTACTCGCATTAACTCCTGTTCTGTATCGTATGATTTCGATGACAATATGGGAAGCGTATGTCACGGTATGTTGTTGGGGATTTGGACACTCCGGTCCTTTCCCCGCAGGGTCACTCTACTTTATCAATTTCTATTTCAGACGATCAAGATTAGGGTGATGTATCTGTGATGTCTTCCAACAGTGTGCCTCCGTCGTCACAATTAATGAAGGGCTAGCGGAAAAGTGCTCATGTAATACGCCAATTGCCTAAGAGGACCCTAGTAGGTTCGACGGCCTTTGACGTCCGCTAGCTCGCCCGGTGTAGCGTCCATTCACCGAATGGTTCGGCAGCCGGGTTCGTCCGTTGCGGTCTAGAAGGAATTTTGGGGTGATGCGAGCACTATAAAATTAACTTAATGCACACCCAGTGACGGCGGATCAGAGGGAGAACGGAGGAAGCCTTTTAGTCCGGTTCATAGCTCGTTCCGGTCCATCCGGACAGCAAGCGAGAGAGGCCCCTCTCTCGTTCAACAACATCTGGCCCCAGATGTTGTGGTACAAAATGTGTCACTAGCGGAGCATACGTCCGTCGCTCGGGACGCTCCGTTGTATAGGCAGTCCGCTGAGACTGCTAAGGCTTCCTCTTCTCGTCAGCGCACACGACCGCACCTTGGCTGCGTGACCGCCGATATATTACCAGCTTCGCCGATCAAGGATTCTTCGGTGACCAGGTCACACCATCCGGCAGCCAGGGATTCGAGACCGATGGACTCCGGACGTTCGCATAGGAAAAGTATGCGGGAGCCATCTGATGTGGAGCTGCCCTCGGCGAAGCAGCGATAGACTGCGCCTCTGCAGGTCTCGACGCCGGACATTCTTGTGCACATAGCACAGCTTATCGCAGCATCCCAGCAGCCGACAGAAACGGTGTCGGATCGAGAATTATCCGACGGCGCTGGGTCAGTAGCCGGGGACACGAGGCCTGCAGACTCCGGACGTTCGCATAGGAAGTGTGCGGGAGTCAACGTACACGGAGCTTCCGGCGGCAATGCATCGTAAGTCCGCTACTGCACAGGCCTCGGGAACGGACGTGCTTTCCTTAATAGCACAGTTTATCGCAGCATCCCAGCATCAACTGAATCTGTCGCATATATTTTATCCGATGATGCTGGGTCGGGACGCTCCGCGGAAGCGGGTACGTACGTCCGAAAGTTTCATCCGGTCCGACGGGATACCGAAAGGGATTCGGAGGATTTCAAGCTTTCCCTTTCGGAACAACATATGCTGCGATGCCGGATAAGAAACTGATAGCGTCGGTGGACTTAGAAATTTTTGGTTCGGTTCAGGGACATCGTCCCTCAGTTCCGACATAGTCCAATAATGTCACACAAACTTTCGAATTATTGATCGACGCTATATATATTATTATTTTATGCTTGCTATCCAAGCATTTCTGGTTTCTTGTTCGAAGAGTTATGGAGATGTCTTTCAAAAGTGTGCCTCTGTCGTCATAGTTAATGAAGAGTTAGCGGCAATAAGTGCTCATGGAATATGTCTATCGCTTACGGAGTGACATTCGCTAGCTCACCCGGTGTAGCGTACATTCATCGAATGGTTCGGCTGCCGGGTTCGTCCGTTGCGGTCTAGGAAGGAGATTTGGGTGATGCGAGCACTTTAATTACTTTAGTACTCACCCAGTGACGGCAGATTGAGGACAGATCGGAGGAAGCCTGTTAGTCCGGTTCCTGGCTTGTCCAGGTCCGTCCGGGCTGTGAGCGAGAGAGGTTCCTCTCTCGCCCAACTACATAGGGGACCGCATGTTGTGGTTCAGATATTTTACATTCGGAGCATATGTCCGTTGCTCGGGACGCTCCGTTATATTGACAGTCTGAGAGACTGTCTTTAATGCTTCCTCATCCTCACAGCAGGGCACACGACCGCACATTGGCTACGTGACCTCGAGTATCCGATCAGTTTCGGCATTCAGTGATTCCACGGCGAATAGGTCGCGCCATCCGGTAGCCAAGGGACACGAGGCCTATACACTCCGTTCGCTCGCATATTGGAAGTATGCACGGGGTAACGATCACGGAGCTTCCAGCGGCAATGCATCGTAAGACCGCTTCTCCTCAGGCCTCAGTGACGGACGTGCTATCCGAGTTAGCACAGTTATTTCGCAGCATCCCAGCAATTGACAGTTTCTCGGTCGAACCAGGAATTATCCGACGGCGCTGGGTCGGTGCGGTCCGCGGTTGCATCAGCTACGGACGACCGAACGCTTTATAGGGTCTGACAGGATGGCGAAAGGGATTCGAAAGACTTCGAGTTTTCCCTTTAGTAGTATCGGAAGATGCCTTTCATATCTTCTGGCATTATCTTCCTGTGATTATTATTTCGGACTTCATTGCTGCGATCTTGGATAAGAGACTTATAGCGTCATTGGACTCGGTTTTTTCGATCGGTACAGGGACATTGTCCCTGACTTACCGACGCAGTCCAATATTGTCATTACAACATGTGTTTTATTTTTCGACGCTATATATATATATATATATATATACAAGCCTGCTACTAAGCATGATAGTTTAGTTTCTTGTCCGCGTTGCTCATTTCTGCCATTTTATCATTTTTACAAATAGTTTATTTTGGCAGAGCAGGGCATACCGAGAGTTCATATGCGTCTAGACGGTGTGATTAAAGACTGCATATATTCTTTTTCGCCGTTTATGTCTTTTCCAATTTCAATGTTGGGAACGACATTATGTATAGTAGACTCAACTTAGACGCTTTATTATACGTAATCCGCCTTACTGAGGCGTTATCATTACGTCTTCAAGAAAAGATTTACGGGATATTATTCTCAATGTAATTTCTTTTGAGGGCAGTAGTTTGTTCACGTATAACTCCGCCCTTCAGTGGCTGATTGGAGTTCGTTAGACGTGACGCAGCCCTAGCTACATCCACACGCATGGATAGTAAGGTTAAGAACTCTCTCAGAGTCGCTTCGTTCTCGGAGGAGCTTCTCTTCGACGGCAACTTTCCGGCAATCCATGAATTGCTCGATTTATACGTTCTCTTGTCTATCTAGTGTTACAAGAGATTCAGACTGGGGCAAACATTCGGTGGTTGACTCAGAGAGTGCCGCCGCAGTTGCCGGACCCGAGTGTGGCTGTTATGACGGTTGCCAGTCAAACATATTGGGATATATACTGATCCCTACGGATTCAAAGTGCCAGGGTCTTTGGGTTCCGCAGTCTTTTAGCAATCAGTTTAACTTCCGCGGAATAATGTTTTTTAGGCTTGCTTTATGTCATTGCATGAACATTATTCAGAAACGCATGCCCAAATTCCTGTCCTTTAATTCGACAGTAGTGGCGTATCTCCGGAACCAGGGAGGCACTCTTTCGTTTCCGTTATTCAATTTAATGGAAAGAATCCGTCTGTTGGTTATAGTACACCAAGTTCAGTTTTGGTCCGTCATATTCCGGGTCGTCTGATTGTTTTATCGGACTCCCGTTCTCTTACGGGTCGCTTGTTGCTGTCAGAATGGACTTTCAACAAACAAGTATTCAATCAGATTTGCTATCTATGGGAGCACCCAATGATGATTTATTTATGACACAGCTTGCTAATCAATTGCAGACGTATGTGTTGGCTTGTCCAGATCTCTGAGCTAATAGTGTTAACGCTCTATTGATCTATAGGACGGAATGATAGGATATGCGTATCCTCCGGCGCTGTTGTTTTAGCAGGTATTGCTAAGATAAACAACCACAATACATTTCTGTTGATAGCATATCTATCTTCACAGAGATCATGAGTAATTTACTCTCTTGTCTACTGTGGTTCTTAACGTGAAATCTTCCTCTATGTGAGGATCTTTTTTCACTGGGTAAATCGTGTCATCTTTATCACAACCAGCAAGGTCGCAACCTTCATGTTTTCCGTTGTGTGGTCCGTATTGCATTGTAAGCACTGTACTGGACGAGCTTTGGACGCGATTTCTTACTATAGGAGATCCTCTTCTTCGCTATTCTATGCGACTAAAGTGGAGGCTCTTCCGTCGTGGTGTGGGGATCATTATGTTCATATTCTTGATCCCTCCATACTACTCATTGCTATTTTTTAGTATACTTGTTTCACAAGATCTACTGCAGCCTGTTATTATTTAGGTTATAGGTTTATGTTACCTCATACCTATGCACTCTACGATAGTTTACAATTGAGTCTTTTGTCTCTTTATCTAAGTCAGTTAGTAACTTTTTGATAAATAGACTTAGAATCTTTAGATTAAATTCCTATACGGATTTTAACTTCGGTTCTTATTTAGCTAAGTAATCATTTGAGCCTCTGGAAACAGTAGTTTTCAAATTCTGGCCTTTTATACAGTAATTCTGTTGGTTTCTCTTTTACTGTAGAGTCAGTGAGTTTCATGCACTATCGATGGATGATTTTCACTTTCATAGTTTCGGAATCAATACTTCCGTTACTATTTAGGTTGGATTGTTGCATAAGAGTTAGGCTCCTATTATCCGGAACCTATTATTTTAAGGTCCTTCCGTCTTCGTATGGGCATAGGCCTTTACTCTTTCCAGGTACAGTTTATGTATTTATAAACAGATATCTGTTTATTACAAGGGCGTAAGCTTCTTCTGTCTTTGATGTCTAGTAGAAGGACGTTACGCTCCATTTTATTGTTAATGGATTCTATTAACTATCGGTACTGCTTATGGTATATCATTGACTTAGCAGTTGTGCTTAAGATTTCGGCTCATGAAGTAAGAGTTCTTCTACTTCTTGGGCTTACTTTAATAGGGTCGCTATTATAGATTTTTGAAGGCTGCTCATTGCGCTCAGCCATCCACATTCATGAATTTTATCTTAGAAATATCGAGTCAATTTCTGGAGGCCTCTTTTGTTAGGTCTATTATCTACTGCTCAGAATGTCATTCACTTAACAGTTGCTACTATAGCTAGGTAGGCTGTCTGTTTGGGCAGTGTCTCCGTTCGGCTGCCCTCTTTGCTCTGGGCTATTTGACCCAGGGCAAGAAAAAGTGGGGGGGGGGGGGGAGGGTGTTCCCTTGGGTCACCTGTTTTACTATGAAAACAAGGGGATACCTCCTCCGGAGTTAGTAATTCTGAGCTGTTATTGGGATGGTTGTTTAGTGAGAAGTTTAAGTTTTTAAAATTCATTCAAGTCTTAGTTTTTAAAGTATAGCTTTTGAATATTGCATATGTCAACGGACATGATTATGCAATTCTCTGACACTTTTAGGAGTATAAGAGTCTCTATTCTCTAGACTTACTTTATTATTGGCTTACTTTAAAAATTATTAGTATAAGGATTATATTGGATATTAATAGAGTACATGGATGTATGAAGCTCAATTTTGGAAGGTGTTGTATCTTTCTAATTTATCATAAATAAGAAAAATACATGTAAGGCCTATTACTTCTTTTCCCTACAGGGGATGACTCTATTTTATTTTATTGAGCGTATTCCATTTTGCTCTATGTCCTTGGCCCTCCAGCCTTTTTACTATTCAGCTATGTCTGGGTCATTGGTACAGTATAAAAATGTTAAAAAATTTATAGTAATTTATATATTTTTTATACTTACCAATGACCCAGACGGGGATGGCCCTCCCAGGAGTTGGGAACTCTTGCCTCCCCGCTGAGTACATAGCGCTTACCAGGCACTGGTTATTAGAATGATAAATGGCGCCAATTTCGGAACGTCCTTGACACTGCGCATGCGCAGTAGGGGCGAAGTGTGGAGGGCCTTTCAGGACATGTTTTCTTTAGTTTTAGATGCAAATTTTGGGGATTGGGGGGCAAAATTTGTGTTTGGCCCTATATTTTAAGAGTTAGCACCAGCTATGTCTGGGTCATTGGTAAGTATAAAAAATATATAAATTACTATAAATTTTTTAACTTTTCTGCTTCTTCTGTGTTGATAACACCAGAATCTGACATTAGTTTCTGGAAAGCTCTTACAGAGCTTTCCAGAAACTGATGTCAGATTCTAGTGTTACCAACATAGAAGCAGTGAGATACTTAGTTTGAGGTTATGCTGCATCTTATTTTCACTCATACTATACATATTGAGCAAGTCGCCTGCTTACTTCTGAGATTTTTTCTCATCGTTCACACGGTTCATGATATTGGCATGATCTAATTGAGTGAAAAATTCTGCACATTGATTGTGATTATATACACACGTATCTTGAACTACTTTCACATGTTAAAGTTACTTGAAAGTTTTCACTTCACTGCATACTGCAATTGAGACTATCCCCTGTCCCCTGATGATTTTTACACAATCGAACAGGCTTCACAGCAATTGCTGTAGAAGCACCAGTTTTCCACAGCAGTTTTTTTGCTGAGGAAACAAAGATGAATTACCAAGACTGTAAATGTAGTAGTTTTTAATGTATAATTCATTTGAGTATTTAAGAGTTTATTATCATACCAACAATCAGGTTTCGCACACGGGTCCTGGAACCTTGAAAGTCCTGGAATTTGGCCGTTTTAAATTTCAACGTTTTTTTAGGTCGGTCATTAAAAGTCCTGGAAAACCCATTCCAAATTTTAGGGGTACCATCGAACATGCTCCAATTCACTGCTTGCTTTTTCTGTTTCCGGTCTCTTGTTGTAGTATTTTTTCTGTGCGTTTTGGAAAAAAATGATCTTTTGTTAAGTCTTTCATATTTGATATTAAAATATCGGGTAAGTGTGTGTTTCAAGAAAAACAGGCCAATAAGAAAGAACATAAAGAATGGATTATGAGTGATTTGAATGACAAACATAGGGCAAAATGTCGAGCGTGTGTAAAGGCATTTGACGTAGGAAATATGAACAAATTGTCACTGATTAGCCACATGCGTGGTAAATATATCGCATATTTTTTGTTATTACAGATACAAATGTTGGTCATGGAAATTCGCTTGAAAGTCCTTGATTTTCAATCTTGATTTGGGGTACGAGCCCTGGACAATAATAAATCCCTGGTTTCTCGTTTTATCATGACTACCACAAATACCACAAGTGTGCCCATCAGTTCCAACTCACCAGGAAATGAGAGTCCCAACTACTCCAAACCTGTATTATACCTGTCTCAAACAAAACTTTTTGTGACGTCACTGATGTTTGAAGATTTTCAAAGCAATACTTTTACAAACGTGAAATAAAAACTCGAGAGTCATGGCACTGAACACTCAGGGCAAACATCCATATTTTTCTTTGTTGTTTACATGTGGTACTCAATTGTCAAATATTTGCTCTCATATAATATACAAATTATTACAACAGGCTGTTTAATCTGGGTTCTCATATTCCATCCCATTGATAACTGAAGATCAGCCAGATCAAACACCTGGTACTGTCGAGGCTGCGAAATCTGATGATCCAGATCAACTGGGTTCTCATATTCCATCCCATTGATAACAGAAGATCAGCCAGATCAAACACCTGGTACTGTCGAGGCTGCGAAATCTGATGATCCAGATCAACTGGGTTCTCATATTCCGTCCCCTTGACAACACAAGATCAGCCAGATCAAGCACCTGGTACGGTCGAGGCTTCAAAATCTGATGACCCAGATCAACTGGGTTCTCATATTCCATCCCATTGACAACACAAGATCAGCCAAATCAAACACCCGGTACTGTCGAGGCTTCAAAATCTGATGACCCAGATCAACTGGGTTCTCATATTCCATCCCATTAATAACACAAGATCAGCCAGATCAAACACCTGGTACTGTCGAGGCTGCGAAATCTGATGACCCAGATCAACTGGGTTCCCATATTATTGATAACACAAGATCAGCCAGATCAAACACCTGGTACTGTCGAGGCTGCGAAATCTGATGACCCAGATCAACTGGGTTCTCATATTCCGTCCCATTGATAACACAAGATCAGCCAGATCAAACACCTGGTACTGTCGAGGCTGCGAAATGTGATGACCCAGATCAACTGGCTTCTCATATTCTGTCCCATTGATAACACAAGATCAGCCAGATCAAACACCTGGTACTGTTGAGGCTTCAAAATCTGATGACCCAGATCAACTGGGTTCTCATATTCCATCCCATTGATAACACAAGATTAGCCAGATCAAACACCTGGTACTGTCGAGGCTTCAAAATCTGATGACCCAGATCAACTGGGTTCTCATATTCCATCTCATTGACAACATAAGATTAGCCAGATCAAATACGATGCCAATGGCATATTGTTTGATTTGGTCCTATCATTGTGATGCCAATGGCATTTTGTTTGATCTGGTGATGTGAATGCCACATAATCTGATTACCCAGATAGATCAAATGAAATGCCAATGGATTCATGTTTGATCTGGTCCTGCCAATGCTGTGAAATTTGATGACCCAGATAGGTTAAACAAGATGGCAATGGCATCTTGTTAGACCTGGTCCTGTCAATGCCATGACGGAATCTGATGACCCATATCAACTTACTGTTGTAATAATCTGTATTTATTAAACGGCATCAACAGGAGGAGTTTCTATGTTGATTGACCTCATGCTATGTGGGGGTGGGCAGGGGGCTGTAGGGCCTTGGTTTCAAGGAATGCCCTTGAATTTCACAAAGGGCAATTCATGGCACTGTAATTCTGGAAAAATCTTGAATATTCACAAAATAAAAATGCTGATAAAATGATTGTCAGGTGTGTATTCATAGCCATAGAGTTTTGTATTTTCATAGTTCATGAAAACGTAGTCTTAACTGAGACCCTCCAGTCATTGTCCCCTCGTCCCACTTCCCTTCAGAGGAGGCGGTAATGACTGGAGGGATCGTGTTAGGCCTAGTGAAGATGGGGGCCTTGTAATCCGTGAATTTAGCTTTCATAGGGCATTGAAAAAATGTGGTACAATGTTGAGAAATGGCCTTGTCGGTCCTGTAAAAAATACTTTAAATTTTAAGAATTGAATGTATAGTAATTTCAGGGTCCATATGGGTCATGGAATCTTGCAAAGTCATGGAAAACGAAAATATTTTTTCCAGGCCTGGATGTTTTGGAAAAATGGGTTCTTTTGCTATAGTGTAAAAGTCATGTAAATTTGTGGTGATTGCGATGCAGTATGCCATTTCTCCGAAAAATCACTCTTAACCCTTTACCCAACGCAGACGATATCAAAATTTATTATTTTAAATATCATTTTTTATTTTTTTTCAAAAAAATTCAACAAAACCATATTATGTGACCCCTCGTTGGAACGAGCTCGACGAGCTCGTTCCAAAGAGGGGTCACATGATATGGTTTTGTTGAAATTTTTCGAAAAATAATATTTTTTTCAGCTGCTGAATTTGCATATTACGCGGGCGGATGCGGGCGATTCGTTGGGTAAAGGGTTAAAAGATCATGAAATTGGGTAGAAAGTTTGGGAAAAGTCATGAATTTTATTCTCAAAAAAATGTACAAACCCTGTCTGAATAGATAAGTAATCTTATCGATTATTTATTACCTCCTCTTATGACTTCCTTTATTCTTAATTTAGGCTCAGTTAGGAGCACAGTGGCTCAATGGTTGGTAGGTGGGGAGCACAGTGGCTCAGTGGTTGTAGGTTGGGAGCACAGTGGCTCAGTGGTTGTAGGTGGTTGGGAGCACAGTGGCTCAGTGGTTGTAGGTGGGAGCACAGTGTCTCAGTGGTTGTAGGTTGGGAGCACAGTGGCTCAGTGGTTGTAGGTTGGGAGCACAGTGGCTCAGTGGTTGTAGGTTGGGAGCACAGTGGCTCAGTGGTTGTAGGTGGGGAGCACAGTGGCTCAGTGGTTGTAGGTTGGGAGCACAGTGGCTCAGTGGTTGTAGGTGGGGAGCACAGTGGCTCAGTGGTTGTAGGTGGGGAGTGCAGTGGCTCAGTGGTTGTAGGTTGGGAGCACAGTGGCTCAGTGGTTGTAGGTGGGGAGCACAGTGGCTCAGTGGTTGTAGGTGGGGAGCACAGTGGCTCAGTGGTTGTAGGTTGGAAGCACAGTGGCTCAGTGGTTGTAGGTGGGGAGCACAGTGGCTCAGTGGTTGTAGGTGGGAGCACAGTGGCTCAGTGGTTGTAGGTTGGGAGCACAGTGGCTCAGTGGTTGTAGGTGGGGAGTGCAGTGGCTCAGTGGTTGTAGGTTGGGAGCACAGTGGCTCAGTGGTTGTAGGTGGGGAGCACAGTGGCTCAGTGGTTGTAGGTTGGGAGCACAGTGGCTCAGTGGTTGTAGGTTGGGAGCACGGTGGCTCAGTGGTTGTAGGTTGGGAGCACAGTGGCTCAGTGGTTGTAGGTGGGGAGCACAGTGGCTCAGTGGTTGTAGGTTGGGAGCACAGTGGCTCAGTGGTTGTAGGTTGGGAGCACAGTGGCTCAATGGTTGGTAGGTGGGGAGCACAGTGGCTCAGTGGTTGTAGGTTGGGAGCACAGTGGCTCAGTGGTTGTAGGTTGGGAGCACAGTGGCTCAGTGGTTGTAGGTGGGGAGCACAGTGGCTCAGTGGTTGTAGGTTGGGAGCACAGTGGCTCAGTGGTTGTAGGTTGGGAGCACAGTGGCTCAGTGGTTGTAGGTTGGGAGCACAGTGGCTCAGTGGTTGTAGGTTGGGAGCACAGTGGCTCAGTGGTTGTAGGTGGGGAGCACAGTGGCTCAGTGGTTGTAGGTGGGGAGCACAGTGGCTCAGTGGTTGTAGGTGGGGAGCACTGGCTCAGTGGTTGTAGGTGGGGAACACAGTGGCTCAGTGGTTGTAGGTGGGGAGTGCAGTGGCTCAGTGGTTGTAGGTTGGGAGCACAGTGGTTGTTGGTCAGGGGCTTCGTGGTTTTGGTATCGGACTTCAAACTAAGTGGTCCGTGGTTCAGCCCCTACCAGGGGTAGATGCATTGTGTCCTTGGGCAAGACACTTAATCCTGATTGTCCACATGGGGGTGTTGTGGTACTGTGTACTTAGGGGTACTGTACCTCAATGGCGTCCACATGGGGATGTTGTGGTACTGTGTACTTAAGGGTACTGTTCCTCAATGGTGTCTACATGGGGGTGTTGTGGTACTGTGTACTTAAGGGTACTGTATCTCAATGGTGTCTACATGGGGGTGTTGTGGTACTGTGTACTTAGGGGTACTGTACCTCAATGGTGTCTACATGGGGGTGTTGTATTGTGTACTTAAGGGTACTGTACCTCAATGGTGTCCACATGGGGGTGTTGTGGTACTGTGTACTTAGGGGTACTGTACCTCAATGATGTCTACATGGGGGTGTTGTGGTACTGTGTACTTAGGGGTACTGTACCTCAATGGTGTCTACATGGGGGTGTTGTGGTATTGTGTACTTAGGGGTACTGTACCTCAATGGTGTCTACATGGGGGTGTTGTGGTATTGTGTACTTAAGGTGGGGAGCACAGTGGCTCAGTGGTTGTAGGTGGGGAACACAGTGGCTCAGTGGTTGTAGGTGGGGAGTGCAGTGGCTCAGTGGTTGTAGGTTGGGAGCACAGTGGTTGTTGGTCAGGGGCTTCGTGGTTTTGGTATCGGACTTCAAACTAAGTGGTCCGTGGTTCAGCCCCTACCAGGGGTAGATGCATTGTGTCCTTGGGCAAGACACTTAATCCTGATTGTCCACATGGGGGTGTTGTGGTACTGTGTACTTAGGGGTACTGTACCTCAATGGTGTCCACATGGGGATGTTGTGGTACTGTGTACTTAAGGGTACTGTTCCTCAATGGTGTCTACATGGGGGTGTTGTGGTACTGTGTACTTAAGGGTACTGTATCTCAATGGTGTCTACATGGGGGTGTTGTGGTACTGTGTACTTAGGGGTACTGTACCTCAATGGTGTCTACATGGGGGTGTTGTCGTATTGTGTACTTAAGGGTACTGTACCTCAATGGTGTCCACATGGGGGTGTTGTGGTACTGTGTACTTAGGGGTACTGTACCTCAATGATGTCTACATGGGGGTGTTGTGGTACTGTGTACTTAGGGGTACTGTACCTCAATGGTGTCTACATGGGGGTGTTGTGGTATTGTGTACTTAAGGTACTGTACCTCAATGGTGTCCACATGGGGTGTTGTGGTACTGTGTACTTCAGGGTACTGTACCTCAGTGGTGTCTACATGGGGTGTTGTAGTACTGTGTACTTGGGGGTACTGTACCTCAATGGTGTCTACATGGGGGTGTTGTGGTATTGTGTACTTAAGGGTACTGTACCTCAATGGTGTCCACATGGGGGTGTTGTGGTACTGTGTACTTAAGGGTACTGTACCTCAATGGTGTCCACATGGGGGTGTTGTGGTACTGTGTACTTAGGGGTACTGTACCTCAATGGTGTCTACATGGGGGTGTTGTGATATTGTGTACTTAAGGGTACTGTACCTCAGTGGTGTCCACATGGGGGCATTGTGGTACTGTGTACTTAGAGTGCTGTACCTCAATGGTGTCCACTTGGGGGCATTGTGGTACTGTGTACTTAGGGGTACTGTACCTCAATAGTGTACTTAATCCTGATTGTCCGCATGGGGTTGTTGTGGTACTGTGTACGTAGGGGTACTGTACCTCAGTGGTGTCCACATGGGGGTGTTGTGGTACTGTGTACTTAGGGGTGCTGTACCTCAATTATGTCCACATGAGGGTGTTGTGGTACTGTGTACTTAGGGGTACTGTACCTCAATGGTGCCCACATGGGTATGTTGTGGCGCTGTGTACTTAGGGGTACTGTACCTCAATGGTGTCCACATGGGGGCATTGTGGTACTGTGTACTTAGGGGTACTGTACCTCAGTGGTGTCCACATGGGGGCATTGTGGTACTGTATACTTAGGGGTACTGTACCTCAATGGTGTCCACATGGGGGTATTGTGGCACTGTGTACTTAGGGGTACTGTACCTCAATGGTGTACCTGCCTTCAACCAGTGCTAACCCTGCATCTTCCCCATGGAAAATAGGTCCCAGTCACCAATGCTTGGGGTGGAAGTCCTCTAAACTGGGCAACATGGGTGTAAACGATTGACTAAACTTGACTTTATCTCCATGTTGTTGTTGTGATTAGCAAATGTACAGAAACAAGTGGCCTTCAACACCAATAATAAATAAACCCTGCATCTGCAGAGTTAAGGGGTCTGACAGTTGCTGTTTGATTGTACTCTCCAGGTACACTGGCTTCCTCCACCTGTAAAACTATCCAACATGAAATAATCCTGGCTGTTGAAAGTCATTAAACCCAAATAAATAAATACATATAAATAAATATAAATAAATAAATAAAAGTTCTTGACAGCTGCTATCACAACATTTTTAAAATTCATAAAATGTTGTGATAGCAGCTGTCAAGAACTTTTATTTATTTATTTATATTTATTTATATGTATTTACTTATTTGGGTTTCTCCCAAAAAACCCTTCTCCTCAATCACCTCCTCTAGTCTCCCATACAGGACTTTACAGAAAACCTTTCCAATGTTGCTACTGACAGAGATCCCTCGATAGTTATCCAAAACGTCTTTTTCCCCCTTTTTGTGAATAAATGTCACTTTACTTTCTCTCCACTCCTTTGGGACCTCTTGATTTTCTATGGCTAGATTGAATAGGGCAGTTAGGCTTTTCACGAGTTCCTCTCATTATTATTCTCCAGGCATTCAATGTCAATAATGTCTTCTGTCAGATGTAAGTTGATTATTGATAAATTATTGTAATGCTTTCAGTCGGTAATTAAATAATATCCTTTATATTGTAGTTTTTATCGTTAAGTCCATCAGAAGCTAAAGGAATAGAGAATAGTCTTTTATCAAGGAACAGAGTAAATAAACAGCCACCAGGACTTGTTCAGTCAGACAGACTTGAAGCTAATATTAATGGTGAGATAGTATTATAATAAAACTAGGCAGCTGGGAGTGTATTCATTGTGGGATATGTCATATGAGATATCTCAGAATATGTAAGTTATATTCTGATTGAAGACAAGAAGTGTATATATTTTAGTATAAACTGGTGGTGGTATATGTTTCTGGTTAGCCTGTTGAAAAGTTTAGAACCTTACCAATACAATGTGCAGAAATCAAAGATGATTGAGGCTAATAAAAAAAATTTCTTGTCACTCAGGTAATTTTTTTTTAATTATATGATGAGGGAGGGAGGCTTTTTTTTTTGTTTATTCACAAAATAGTTCCAAAAATAGTTCGAATCAGACATTGAATTACTTACACTATTATGTTGCAAACCACTGTTTTCAGCAGTGAAAATCTCCCATAATGCAGTTGAAAATTTAACCAACTATATCTTGTTTGACAGAGCTCTGTGAGCTCTGTCAAACAAGATATAGTTTGTTAAATATTTGTCCTATAAGTTCAAAATAGTGTCATAGAAGAGATTTCCAGGTGATAAAAAAGGGGATGAGGAAGATTTTCTATAACAAGGGTGCTTCCTGAGAAACAAGAATTTTTTATGGCCTAAATTCTACAGTAGAATGATAATTTGTAGAAAGTCTACATCAGAAAGTCAATCAGAAATGTACAGCTAGTTGTACCCTCCCCCTACACCACCACTTCTTGAGAATCATAGTTTATAGCCTCTTGTTATAGGTCTTCAGACGACCTCCCCCCCCCCCCTCCTACCCTCCGCATCTACCTTTCTAGAATCCTATTTTACTGCCTCTTTGAAATCTAGCCACATAATAGTCTTTTTATTTATTAATCCAAAACAATTAAGTACAAAGCTCCCAAAACTGTTTTTTGGGGAGCTTCCTACTTTAGGTTTTACAGAACCAGTTGATCAGTCGGTTACTGCATGTTGTATTGGTATGGCAGCTATATAGACAAATAAATTTAAACTGAAAAATTCAAATTTTATAATTTTAGGTCATCATTATCGATTTGAACGACATTGCTGACACATATTTTTATACCACAACCAATGGCCCAGACTTGGCTGGTGCAACCCCAACATTATTAAGGGCCAAACACAAATTTTGACCCCCCCCCCCCCCCAATCCCCCAAATTTGTATACAACAACGAAAATTAAAAAGTCCTATTTGGCCCTCCATACTTTTAGTACTTGCACATGCACAGTACCCAGGAAGAGACCGGAATTGGCGACAACACCATGATCGGGTGTCGGAACATTGTTTTCGCCTCTCTCTTCATTTCTATCCAATCTATTGTGGATTATATTTCCACTCAGGGGATTTTATATTATGTCTTGTGGTGTATTACTTGGTCCCTCTCCATCCGTAGTGGCATTATGGAGTCGGTCAGCCCTGCAGTTCTTATACTATTTGATAACTAACACAAAAGCGTTATGAGTCGTGGCGGGTTTCTGTTATTATGATTGCTTTGACTATAAGCTTTTTTAGCTGTATTACTCTTATTGAGAATAGCAGCAGCAGTATAGACTTAATTCTACTGCGCCGGCCTTACTTATCTAGCGATTCAAGTAATGTGGGGGAGGGGGGTTCTATAGGATTTATTCGTCAACCCCCCCCCCCCCCCCCCCTGCCAATATGTTAAGAGGCAATTACAGGGCAGGACGTAGTTTTCTTCCTGTAG
This sequence comes from Pictodentalium vernedei, assembly GCA_031216915.1. Classification (NCBI taxonomy): domain Eukaryota; kingdom Metazoa; phylum Mollusca; class Scaphopoda; order Dentaliida; family Dentaliidae; genus Pictodentalium; species Pictodentalium vernedei. The sequence continues at coordinate 4,430,438 of CM062288.1, read as the reverse complement.
ACCTTGTATGCATTCAAGTATATGCATGCCTTTCATTGCTCTTCAATTGGTGGATGGGTTATGTTCTAACGGCGACCTCATGAGCACATCCACTCTTTAGTTGGTTTGTTTCCTGTGGTTGTTCGTTTATAAGTCATATACAAGCATATGATTCCTGAACAATAACTGTTTTTTGGATTCTGAATTTCTTTCATGAAGACATTCGGTTGATATTGCTAGCCTTCGTGTACCTGTGTGGCTGACAGGTTGGTTTTGTGGGCGACATTCTCAAAATCTGGCAATTAGTCCACTCTTGAGAAGTTTCTCTCAGAGCGGTCTGCCCTTTCTTGCAACGTATGAGCTTATAACTCAGTTTAACTGCATTAACATTGTATTATTCATTCCGTTTCCTGGTTACATTTGTATCACTCGGTCATACTGTGGATACAGCCTGTATTCAGACAAGTACTAGGGGCTAGTTGGATCAGTTATGGAATTTCCAATAGGCCGTCTATGGATACGTTCTCAATTTTTGGCTTCATTATTCGGATTAGTATATTCTTTCTCCGAACAGTCATTGGTTGTAACAGACCTAGGGAACAATGAATTATTTGGGGGGACAGTCCGTGATGGGTCTGTTAATCATAGCCCATTCCATGTTCTGAATCCAGGTTTCTACCAGAGATGGCACACAGGAGAAATCTTATTCTCGTATATTCGCACGGTTTAATTTGGAGTTTCATTATTGGAATTAATTGTGCACCTGAACGGGATCGCCTGTTGATTGCCTCAGAAGTGTGTTTCCATTGGGATTCAGTTGGACAAATATATGGTTGTACACGTTATATCACCGGATTTTGACCTGTCTACGTATTCCGACTCCCAGGGCTTGCCTTGAGTCGGGGCTGATCAACCCAGGCCTCGAGATCAGCCCAGGCCTCGAGATCAGCCCCGAGGAGCACTTGCCAGGGGCTTTTTTTCAAGCCCTGACATTTTCCACAAAAAAGCACTAACAATAATGGACAAAATGGAAAATCAGCCCCGAAAAGGCCCGACCTCAATATGTGGGGGACTTTTTTTAGGCCCCGACCATTTTACTCAAGGCGAGCCCTGGACTCCACCATACGTTAGAATCTTGCGCTTTCAACAACTGGGATTGTCACGATAGCCTTAGTGCCTGAGGTGGCGTTAAGCACCAATAATTAATAATAATTTATTTGGTACCACTTTTTACTTGATTCCAGAGCGCTTCCCTCTTTGTTTTGATGAATATTCCTTCAAAAAAAAAGGTGGGGGGGGGGGGGGGATTTTTCCTCATATCTTCTGGCCTGATAATAAGCGTGTGGCTATGAGTGAAGCCATTTTTGTCTGTTGGTTATTACTGATCTTAGATACAGCTTGTTTATTATATATATGGCATGTGTTTGTGGAGGTTAGTCTCTCACTCTTGAACACGCCATCCTGATTTAAGTGGCTTAGTCCGGACTAGCCTTAAAATTGGGGGCTCTTTACACCCTATTAGCATAATCATTCATGCTAAGAATACAAAATTACTTGGATATGGTTCCTTATTTTGATGATATGTCTTCTCTATTATTGTATAGAGAGACATACATGTAATTCCTTCAAAAAGTTAATCTCATTTTCACCTTGGAATGCAGGCTAAGGAGCTGTATTTGCTCTGCTAATTTCTTCAAGTCCTAGGCCCTCCACCTTTTTACGATTCAGCTAAGTCTGGGCCATTGGTTGTGGTATAAAAATATTATAAATTTAAAGTAATTTGTATATTTTTTATACTTACCAATGGCCCAGATGGGGATAGTCCTCCCATGAGTGGGCACTCATACCTCCACGCTGAGTTATCACTGTAGTAGGCTTGTCTACAAATAGTGGTGTTGGCACCAATTCCGGTCTCTTCCTGGGTACTGTGCATGTGCAAGTACTAAAAGTATGGAGGGCCAGATTGGACTATTAATTTTTGTTGTTGTATGCAAATTTTGGGGATTGGAGGGCCAAAATTTGTGTTTGGCCCTTAATAATGTTGAGGTTGCACCAGCTAAGTCTGGGCCATTGGTAAGTATAAAAAATATACAAATTACTTTAAATTTATAATTTTTCAGCTTTGAATCGTTAGACAAATTTGTTCTAGGATGATTATTGAACTTAGAATTAAGGTAAATGACAAATGTTTGTCCCCAAATTTTGAAAAGTGGAATGAGAAAAAATTGTTTTTACAAATGAGCTCATGCTAGTTACTTGGATTTTAGTTCACTAAATGTTAAAGAGTTCTTTGTCAGGGATTTTTCTTGGTGGATACAGGGTCAGATTATGGGGCCCTTTCATAATATTGTTCTTGTATTTTGTCACAATTACCAATCATTAATTCCATATTTCACAGATTGCAATGAACTGTTAGTAACATTTGAAGACATGCACAGTTTTAATAAAATTGTATCATTCCACGGGAAGTGATTCAGTGCTCTTTTCCAGGGGTAAACAAGTTCTGCATATCTCTCCTCCATTACTCAATATACAGTACGGTCGCTGTGCACTAGTCATAATCTTGTGTTTACTAAGTAACAAAAACATCATCAGCAAAATTTCAATTGATGAAGAACCAGGTTGTGCTTCATTAACCCTTTACCCAACGTAACAGCCAAAACCGGCCAGCAGGATTCACAAAAATCACCATTTAATTTTCATTATTTTTCAGTAATATCCTTACATGTGTTTACCAAGTAACCAAAATCATTATCAGCAGAATTTCAATTAATGAAGCACCGGGTTGTGCCCAGTGCTTCATTAACCCTTTACCCAACACAACAGCCCATTTAATTTTCATTATTTTTATTTTTTGTCACAAAAATATAAATTATGACCCCTCTTTGAGCTCGTTCCAATGAGGGATCGTAAATTATGTTTCTGACGCAAAAAATTAAAAAAAATTAGTTAGGCCACACAAAGTAGATCTTCTGTTTCTCAGGCCATTATTTGTAAAATTACATGCGGGCGAGCGGTTTTTTATTTTATTTTTTATTTCTGTAATTATTATTTCTTTGCCATCAAAAGTTCAAGTTCTTGATTTATTTTTTAGGCCTCATAATCTACAGAATTGCATGGATGGTGGTGTATTTCATCCCTTGAGAGCAAGAAGGCTTTGTAATGCTAAAGCATTGCAAAGCCTTCTTGAGTTTGCTCTGTTGTCTCTGCTAAAGCATTGCAAAGCCTTCTTGCACTCAAGGGACAAATTTATCAATTTTTTTAACTTGGGTAAAATATCAGACATAAACCATTTAAGCATGCGCCCGCCAAAAGGACCATGCGGGAGAGCCTGAGAAACAGATTTTCAATTTTTTTAGGCCTTATATATTTTTTCCCAGTTACCTTCCGTTACTTCCCTTGATTATCAACTACAGTCCCTGCTCAACCTGTAAAGGCATTGTTCTAATTTTAGCAATCCTTTTAGCAATTCTTTACACTCACAGCAGGAGCTACTACAGTTAAAACTAGAAGTCCTGTCACGAATAGTGCGCTTATCTAGGCTTAATTGCACGTTAGAATTGCGCGCAATTGCCATATCGAATGGCATCCAAAGCACGGCAGGTTATCCTAGTTACTCATAGCAAACACATGCAATGTTTCTGCCAATGGACCTCCGGGTTACCCGGAGGTCCATTGGCTGAAACATTGCTTGTGCACAGGCCATATGTACAGAATTTGTTAGCTTTACTTGGGCCATAACGCGTACATTAACGCGCATATCAACGTGCTATTTGTGCGCATTTCATGACAGGACTTCTAGTTTTGAGCTACTACAGTACAGCCACCGTGGACTGGTCACTCTCCACAGGTGGGCAATATTTCCACAGTCACAATAACATTAATAATAATAATGCAATGTTAACGTCTAGTGCTCTCTGACGTACATTATTACCCCGTATCACAGGTGTTCATACCTTTTGTTCATTCTATGACATTCTCATCTCAACTCAACAGAGTATACTGCCTTTGCTCCACAGATTACATGCGGGCGAGCGGTTTTTTATTTTATTTTTTATTTCTGTAATTATTATTTCTTTGCCATCAAAAGTTCAAGTTCTTGATTTATTTTTTAGGCCTCATAATCTACAGAATTGCATGGATGGTGGTGTATTTCATCCCTTGAGAGCAAGAAGGCTTTGTAATGCTAAAGCATTGCAAAGCCTTCTTGAGTTTGCTCTGTTGTCTCTGCTAAAGCATTGCAAAGCCTTCTTGCACTCAAGGGACAAATTTTAGCAATTTTTTTAACTTGGGTAAAATATCAGACATAAACCATTTAATTTTAATTTTTTTTAAGTTTACATTGGTTATAAAAAGAGAGCATGCGGCAGCCAAAAGGACCATGTGAGAGGGCCTGAGAAACAGATATTTAATTTTTTTAGGCCTTATTAAGAATTTTATTTTCAAGTGTTGTCTACCTTTCATGTTAGGTAAAGGGTTAATTAATTTTTTGATGATTATTCCTATTATTAGTGTTAGGAATCTAATCCCCATCGTACCAAGGTGTAAAATAGGCACCTGTTGAGGTGCTTGCCTTGTGTGCCCATCTGTGGAGCAAAGGCAGTATACTCTGTTGAGTTGAGATGAGAATGTCATAGAATGAACAAAAGGTATGAACACCTGTGATACGGGGTAATAATGTACGTCAGAGAGCACTAGACGTTAACATTGCATTATTATTATTAATGTTATTGTGACTGTGAAAATATTGCCCACCTGTGGAGAGTGACCAGTCCACGGTGGCTGTACTGTAGTAGCTCCTGCTGTGAGTGTAAAGAATTGCTAAAAGGATTGCTAAAATTAGAACAATGCCTTTACAGGTTGAGCAGGGACTGTAGTTGATAATCAAGGGAAGTAACGGAAGGTAACTGGGAAAAAATATATAAGGCCTAAAAAAATTGAAAATCTGTTTCTCAGGCTCTCCCGCATAGTCCTTTTGGCGGGCGCATGCTTAAATGGTTTATGTCTGATATTTTACCCAAGTTAAAAAAATTGATAAATTTGTCCCTTGAGTGCAAGAAGGCTTTGTAATGCTTCAGCATTGCAAAGCCTTCTTGCTCTCAAGGGATGAAATACACCACCATCCATACAATTCTGTAGATTATGAGTCCTAAAACATAAACCAAGAACATGAACTTTTGATGACAAAGAAATAATTTCAGAAATAAAAAATAAAATAAAAAAAATTCTCTCCAGCATGCAATTTTACAAATAATGGCCTGAGAAACAGATGATCTACTTTTTGGGGCCTAACCTGTTCATAAATTTCAGGGTTCCTGCGGGCCTTGAAAAACCTGGAATTTCAAAAATGAAATTCAAAGCCTTGAAAAGCCTTGATTTGGCTCCCTGGGCCTGGAAAAGCCTTGAAAAATGAAGCGTTGTGCTCCGAGTTGAGATGAATGAAATACGTCCGAGATGGTTCGAGTGGTTCACCTACGATAAGCCTGGAAAAACCTTGAATTTAACTTTCTATTAGCCTTGAAACTCCTTGAATTTGGGGTGTATGTGGCCTGGAAAAGCCTGGAATTTCATGTCAGGTCAGGTACAGGAACCCTGAATTTTTACAATTGCCAGTCCCTCCTCAACAATGGTAAATTTCCTAATTTGAGGGGTTGTGGGTCCCTTTCGCAATGTAGTCAGGAAAGTCTTTGATTGGTTAGGACCTCAGACATGCAATAGATCAGAGATCAGTTTATATCTAATAAGTTTTCATGCATTGTGTTCTTGAATACCAAACTGTCCTTGCCTTAATGATGGCAGTGACACTGTGTGTGTTCACCTGAAGCAATCCTGACTCAAGATCTCTCTTATGCTCAGTTAACATGTTAGAAAGTTCAAAACAACAGATTTACTAATAATGGGCAGGTTGTTAACATTTTTTGTGGGCCTATGTTGGCTTAAATTATAATATTCTCATTTTATAGACATGATAGATCATTTTTCAGTTTTGTTTTTCGTGTCTTATTTATAAGGATTCTGTTACCGTTTTTCTCGAGTGGTGCTTTCATTTTGATCCTTACATTGTTTCAGTTTGATGAGGTTCATGGAGAATTTCAAAATATTTGAGTGCATTTCAAAGACTCTTGAATTCTTTTCTGGCCATTGGAGATGTTAACACAAAATTTGTTAAAAATATGTTCAAAAGTTAGTACTTAATGCAAAAAAATATCCTTATATTAACAAAAATACATGAAATGCCATGAAACAGTGTAAGAGTCATAATATTTACTGCTGATTCTCAGGGACCGATCAGGACTATTTAAAATACGCTCTAGCCTCGGAGCCTATTTTTTTCAATTCATGCGCCAGATTTCAATTTATGGAGTCACACTGCTGTTTGTAACACACACTGCAAGTATGTAATAGCTCTCATCATTTTCATTTAGTACACTATAGCAAACATTAATCTTCACTGTGGTTTCTGATCAAGTCTTGGCTGCCTATTTAGGCAGCCAAGACTTGATCAGAAACCACAGTAAAGATTAATGCTTGGTAATTAAGACTTGAAGTATTAACTTAAGCACTCTACAACAATGATAAATGATAGTCATATATATAATACATGTAAGAGTGTCTCTCTCGATTATCCATCGAAAGAATATCAAAATATGATCTGAGAAGTTACGCGCCAACTGAGAAGTCTATTTCTGAGATTTAAGAGCCAGGTCCTGATATTTCAGAACAAAATACGCACAGGCGCATGCCCAGGTCGGTCCCTGGATTCTTATCATGTATAAACACGGCAGACTGATTTCAAAATTTCAAGTAGTATCCTTTTCCCATAATGCAACTAGGAATTTACAGAGATGTTAGTTTTCAATTTTTTTGGCCTGATTTCAGGCTTTTTAGTGTCACCATCTTAAATAAAAAATATTAATTTTATAAGAAGGTTTTTTTTTGTTTTTTTTTTAAATATTGTTTACATTTGTATTATTCTCTTTTTTTTAAAGTACTTACTGGTAGCTTGTGTAGAGTGTAATCGCTTGACTGGACTGGTTACGTGAAATAATTCATGAGAGGTGAGGGACATTGTACAAACTCGAGTGCACGAATGCACACAAGTGTTTTACAATATAGTCCCTCGCCTTGAATGAATTATTTCACGTTACCAGTCCAGTCAAGCGATTACTCTGTTTATTACTTTTCATTATTAACGCACTGATTGCAAAATTCCTATATTCCAATTACAAATGTTTGCCATAATCCAACTGAGAATTTAACCAATGTAATCTTTTTTGACAGAGCTCATTGAGCTCTTTCAAACAAGACTGAATTGGTTAAATTCCTAGTTTCATTATAGCAAACATTTTAAGATTGATATTTTTATAGTTTGGCATCAGTGTTCAGATAATTAATGTCAGTTGTCAAAATTTGTTCATGTCACTTTGCCTTGTTGCAATTTATGGAAAAGTGCCTATAGTCGCTCTCCCATAAACTATAACAAGGCAAATCCACAGACTAAATTATATCACTTTAAAGTTAAAATGAAGAGTGTAGGCCTAAAAAAATTAAAAATCTGTTTCTCAGGCCCTCCTGCATGGTCTTTTTGGCTGCCGCATGCTCTCTTTTTATAACCAATTTAAACTTAAAAAAAATTAAAATTAAATGGTTTATGTCTGATATTTTACCCAAGTTAAAAAAATTGAGGAATTTATCCCTTGAGTGCAAGAAGGCTTTGCAATGCTTTAGCATTGCAAAGCCTTCTTGCACTCAAGGGATGAAATACACCACCACCCATGCTATTCTGTAGATTATGAGGCCTAAAACTTGAACCAAGAACATGAACTTTTGATGGCAAAGAAGTAATTACTTCAATAAAAAATAAAATAAAAACCCGCTCGCCCGCATGCAATTTCACAAATAATGGCCTGAGAAACAGAAGATCTACTTTGTGTGGCCTTAAGTTACAATACTTGCACTTCAGAATTAAGCCCAAATATGGGCTTCTAGCACTCTCCCTGTTAAATCCTTAGTTGCATTATGTGTAAAATTTGCCAGCTAAAAGTTTGATATAAAGATATCAGTATGTCGTGGGTAACTAAAATAACTTGGGTATGGTTTTTAAATTGTGATCTGAAAACTCATTTCATCCTGACGTGTGATACATTAGGCCAGAAAAACAAATGTTTGGGTTCTCAGGCAGTCCTTTGAAATAGAAATCTCTCATTGATTTCTTTTATTGGTCTTCATTAATTAGTATGAAATTAATAAATTTTTACCTTTTTTGGGTGATATATTTTATTTGTACATGTTTGCAAGAAAGTATGATTAAAATACAGTGTCTTTTTATTGTATTTGTTTTGTAAACATCGAGTTTGCTTTGTTCTGCAGAAAATCACTCAAATATTATTTGGGTGTTATTTATTTTTTGAAAAAGGTGTATAAGTATAACTGAACACAAATGCATTTTTTATATCTTTATTAACTGGTAGTGCTAAATTGTTTTTGGTTGTCATAATTTGTTTTACATGCCTTTGCCTTGTTACAATGCCTATCTTTATTTATTTATTGGTGTTTAAGGTCACATACTTATGCACAATGGCTAATCATGACCGTGACAGTTTTATGGGTGGAGGAATCCGGAGTACCCGGAGAGAACCACCGAGCAACGACGAGCAGCTGCCAGCTCCTCAACGTCGTAACTCCGCACTGCAGAACGGGCAGGGTTAGATTGGTTGAAGACATGCGCACCATCGACGCCCAGTACGTCTTAGTACACAGCATCATCGTGCCCCCATGTGGACAATTGGGGGCGGGGGGGGGGGGGGGGGGAGTGCCTTGCCCAAGGTCACAACATGGGAGCCCGAATCAGTCACTGAAATGGTCACCCATCCAACTACTAACCGTGCTCGACGTTGCTTCACTTTGCTGATCTAACGAGAACCAGTTACCTCGACGCCACCACGCCCCCTTACAATGCCTATAGGCAGAGGAAGAGATGAGTGGTGTGCCTCTTGGCACTCTCCCATACATTGTAACAATGCAATTACATGTAAACCACATCCACAGAATGTGAAACATTTTATGGTACATGCACTTTAACTCTTTATCCAACGCAGACGATTTCAAAATTTATTATTTTAAACATAATTTTTTTAATTTTTTCAAAACATTTTAACAAAACCATATGTGACCCCTCTTTGGAATGAGCTCGACGAGCTCATTCCAAAGAGGGGTCACATGATATGGTTTTGTTGAAATTTTTTGAAAAATAATATTTTTTCAGCTCTGCTGAATTTGGATATAACGAGGGCGGATGCGGGCGATTCGTTTAGTAAAGGGTTAAATATAAGCATCCAGCACTCAACCAGTTAACAAACTAACAAAAATGAAAACTGATTTGGAAAATTGCTTGAGAACCAAATATACTTTTTTATTTGGCCTTATGCATCTATGACATATAAATATAATTGACAACCACCATTGAATAATCTGACATACTCTTGGAATATTACTAATTCTATATACTACTGTTCTGTTAATACAGCTGACATAGACATGACAATTGTCCACACCCTTATGGATTAATACAAAAGCTAAGATATAATTTTGACCAGATCATGACAGGGTTGCAATCTGGTTGATGTTCTTGGCCTCTTGCCGTTCACCTTTCCCAATGTGATAACATTGAATCTGAGGCAATTTATCAGGCCTCTGTTGCTGGAAAAGCATTTTATCAAGGCCTCTGTTTCTGAAAAGGCATTTTATGAAGGCCTCTGATTGCTGAAAAGGCAATTTATCAGGCCTCTGTTGTCGAAAAGCCAATTTACCAAGGCCTTTAGTTGCTTATTAAAAGGTATTATGGCAGGCTTTTTGTTGGCTGAAAAGGTATTTTATCAAGCCCTGTATTGCTGAAAAGGTATTTTATCAAGGCCTCATTGCTGAAAAGGTATTTGATCAGGCCTTTGTTGGCTGAAGAGCTATTTCATCAAAGCCTCTTTTGGCTGAAAAGGCATTTTATCAAGTCCTCTGCAGGCCTAGGCTGAAAAGGCATTTTATCAGACCTCTGTTGGCTGAAATGATATTTTTTTTCAAGTCCTCTGTTGACTCAAAGAAAATTTTATCAAGTCCTCTGTTGGCTGAAAAGGCATTTTATCAGGCCTACTGTTAGCTGATACAGCATTTTATCCTAGCCTCTGTTGGCTGAAACGTCAATTTATTAAAGCCTCTAATGATTGAAAAGGCATTTTATCAAGGCCTATCTGCAAAAAAGCATTTTATCAAGACCTATGTTGACCGAAAAGGCATTTTATCAAGGCCTCTGTTATAAATAGTCAATTTATCAAGGCCTTCATTGGCTGAAAGGACATTTTATCAAGGACTCTGTTGGCTAAAAAGACTTTTTATCAAGGTCTCTTGGTGAAAAAGATAAATTACCACGTCCCCTGTAGCCTTCATTTTATCAAGATTTCTGTTGTCTCTGTTGGTTTAAAAGGCATTTTATCGAGTCCTCTCTTGTCCGAAAAGGCATTTTATCAAGTCCTTTTTTGGCTGAAAAGGCATTTTATCAAGGCCTCTGTTGGCTGAAAGGGCATTTTATCCTGGCCTTTGTTGTTTTATCAAAGTCTCTTTTGGCTGAAATGGCATTTTATTGAATCCTCTGTTGGCTGAAGATGCAATTGATCAAAGCCTCTAATGACTGAAAAGGCAATTTATCAAGGTCTCTTGGTTGAAAAGACATTTTATCAAGGCCTCTGTTGACTGAAAAGGCATTGTATCAAGGCCTAGGTTGACTGAAATGGCATTTTATCATGGCCTTTGTTGGCTGAAAATGAATCTTATAAAGTCTTCTGTTGGCTGAAAGGGCCATAATTTATCAAGGAACCAATTGGCTGAAAAGCCAGTTTATCAAGGTTTTTGTAGTCTAAAAGGCATTTTAACAAGGCCATTGCTGTCTGAAAAGACATTTTATCAAAGCCCTTCTCTGAAAAGTCCATTTATCAAGGTCTCTAATGGCTGAAAGTGTTACAAATGTTGAGTCTTCTTTTGCTAACTAGTGGCTGTGGGCAGGTAGCATTTTCAAAACCCCCAAATTAATTACAGGGTGGTTTTACGTGAATACAGTAAAGACCACTTAATTGGATATTTCTTAATTGAGTAACACTCTTAACCATACACCAAACCATTTACCATCGACTAATGCTGTTTGCAGTATGAAATGGGTTCACAAAATATTCTATTCTCACTTGTGGCAATTGAAGATGATTCTCTAATGCTGTTTGCATTTACCATTCACTTGCAATGTTTGCAGTTTAAAAATCTTTGGTAGTATCAGTCATTATCTTCAGGCAAGGATTTTTCAACCTATACAATGTAGCCCACTGGATTGGATATCTCTTAATTGAATAACACAGTTGATTGAATATAACTTTGAAACACAAAACCATTTACCATACCTTCAGCTCGATTTTGACTTGTTAATTGAATATTTATTTATTTATTTATTTATTTATTAAGGTTTAACAACACTTTAACAGCCAAGGTCATATCGTATCAGTGACAGTTTTATGAGTGTAGGTAGCCAGAGTACCCGGAGAGAACCACCGAGCAACAACGAGCAACTGCCAGCTTCCCAACATTGTAACTCCACACAGCAGTACAGGCAGGGTTAGTTTGGTTGAAGACATGCGCACTATCAACGTGCAGTACGCCTTAGTACATGGCATCATCATGTCCCCATGTGGACAGTCGGGGTTAAGTGTCTTGCCCAAGGACACAACGCCAGAGTCTGAATCAATCGCTCAGACAGTCACCCATGCAAGGACTAACCGGGCTCGACATTGCTTAACTTCGGTGATCTGATGAGAACTGGTTACCGCAATGCCACCGCACCCCTTGTTAATTTAGTATAGTTTATGGAGTAAGCGCCTGTTAATTCCATAAAAAATCTTATATGTCAAGAAATTCTGGTCACCAGATTTCTCTTATTTATTGACCTTGTGTCCTCAGTACCTCCAATACAGGCTTTCAATTTATTATATCTTATTTGACAGAGCTCATAGAGCTCTGTCAAACAAGATATAATAGAATAAATGCTAGGTTTATCTCGTGAATGGGAGCATGTTGGATCAGTGGTTATGGCATTGGACTTCAAGCCGAAAGGTCCACAGTTCGATCACCACCATTAGTAACTGTGTTGTGTACTAGGGCAAGGCACTTAACACTGATGGCCCATGTGGTGACACGGCAATGCTAAGCCAGACTTATGTCAATGGTGCACTTGTCTTCAACCAATTCTAACCTTGCTTGTGTGGAGTTAATACTTTGGGGAGTCTTGGGGAGTCTGACAGTTACTTGCTGCTACTCAGTGGTTATCTCCAGGTACTCTGGCTTCCTTCTCCCTTAATACAGTGACCCTGGCTGTCAAAAGTATCATTAAACGCCAATCAGAAAAAATGTCTAGAATACAGGAGTGATCAAAAACTGTTAATTGAATAGCTCTGTTAATTGAATATTTCTCACTGGCAATTAAAAGGGTTGTAGTGTTTTGGGGAATGGGACCTTGTTCCCATGGCAATGGAAAAATAAACACCAGGCAGGACCAAAATGTACACCCTGTTAGTTGGCTTTAAGAAGTTGTGAAAAGGGTACATTTATTCCATACAAGCATATTATGTAGGAAGAGTTTGGTTTTACCTCTAGTGGTCGAGATATAAAGGCCATTTACCAATCAGCCTGGTTGGTCCTGGTCTCTTAGACTCGTTGTAAATCGGTCGCTTTGGATACCAGAGGTCGATGGTTCGAACCCCAGCTTCTGCACTTATCTCTTTTCCTGTTACATATCATTTCAAATCATGATTATTAGCACATTGAAGCCCATTGTTTCAGTAAATTCCATAGACATGTTTTTTGTAAAACAAAAGTTGGTACTCTGTGAGACAGTGTAGCAGAGTAAGAAAGAAATGCTAAAACAGAGATTCGAACCATCAAATTTTGGCTCACAAAGTGACAGATTTACCATGGGACTAACAGATCTTGATCAACCTGAATACCTTCACCACTTAACTACTCTCACATGCTTTGATATTCACCCACCATAAATCTCAAATAGATTCCTCCTCAGAGCAGTTGAAACACATGCAGTGCTTCACTACAGCATCCACAGTGCCACCAACTGCTGAGGGTTGGACAAACTGCCAGCGTGACTGATTGAGAACCATCAAAACTGATTTTTCATGAGGCTAAGGGATCCAGACCAACGAGGCTGGTTGGTAAATGGCCGCTATACCTCGACTGTAACAGTCTGTAACATAGTATTCTCCTTACTGGACAGGAGGAGCAGTGGTGATTTAACCCTGCAGCCCATACAGGGCTGTATGATTAAACTATTATTTGACCCCCCCCCCCCCCTCACCCCCAAACAAATGCAACATAGATTCACCCATATTTTTTACTCATAACCAATGGCCCAGACTAGCTGGTGCAAACTGGATATTATCAAGGGCCAAACACAAATTTTGAACCCCCCCCCCCCCCATCCCCAAAATTTGCAAACAAAACCGAAAATTAAAAGTCCTATCTGGCCCTCTACTTTTACCATCTGCACATGCGCAGTGGTCAGGAAGAGACTGGAATTGGCACAAACATCTTACTTTGTTTGGCCCTAAAGTCAGCAAGAATGATCTGACATCTGTGCTTTTAAATCTCCTTTTTTGAGGATGCCAGACACAAATCAGTGATAAAATTGGTGGATCCAAGACTGTGAATCTGGTAGCATTAAAATCTGTTACTGACTTTGGACCTTTTTGTGTGCCAGATGTCTTGTTTATGTTTTTTTTCCTTTGACGTTCTTTACTTTGATGTCTTCAAATATATGTAGTATTTGGTATTATATTACTGTAGGATTATTGTAGGATACATTAATTATGATTCTGGTAGCGTAGCTCAAAAAATTTGGATTTTGTCCACACTTAGGCGCTAACGGGATGCCCTTGGGCTCTTCATGTTCCCTTTGGGAACTTAGACTTTTTCAAAAAATTTTTGGAATTTATTTATTCGAATTTGGTTTTGATTGCAATTATTCATGTATCTTTATCATACATTGTATATTTTATTGTGGAGTTTGTAGAAGTACTATCAACTTTGGTTTTTGATTGAATCATGAAAGGTTACTGCTCTAAATGTCGGGTGTCATGTATCTACGTATTCCAACTCCGGTATACATTAGAAGAGTGCTCTGTTAATTACCGGGAATGCCGCAATAGCCTTAGCTTCTGAAGTGGTGTTAAGCACCTTTAATTAATTATAATTAATAACAAGGTGCTTGTTGGGCAAATATATTTTGATTATTTAGTATCGCTTTTCACTGATTCCAGAATGCTCCCCTCTTTGTTTTGAAGAATATTTCTTCAAAAAAATGTTGGGGGTGGGGGGGTGGAGGGTGATTTTCTTAATCTCCTCCACCTTGATAAGTGTGTAACTATGAGTGAAGCTGTTTTGTCTGTAGATTATTACAGATCCTTGGTACAGCTTGTTTATTATTTTTATATGGCATTTGTTTGTGGGAGTTAGTCTCTCACCCTCAAATAATTTAAGGGACTCAATCTGGACTAGCCTTAAATTAGGGACTTGTTACACCCATTTAGCATAATCTTTCATTCTAAGATTACGGAATTACTTGGATATGGCTCCTTATTTATGTTATGTCTTCTCTATTATTGTATAGAGAGACATACATGTAATTCCTTTTAAATTTAATTTCCTTTCACCTTGGAATGATGACTCAGGAGCTATATTTTGTCTACTAATTCTTACGTCATAGGTCCTCTGCCTTTTTACAATTCAGCTAGTCTGGGCCATTGGTTATTAGTATAAAAATATGATAAATTTAGAGTAATTTGCATATTTTATATATTACCAATGGCCCAGATGTCCCTCCCATGACTGGACACTCATACCTCCTTGCTGAGTTATTATTAATACGCTCATCTACAAAGAATGATGTTGGCGCCAATTCCGGTCTTTTCCTGACTACTGCGCATGCACAGATGGGAAAAGTATGGAGGGCCAGATGGGACTTTTAATTTTCGGTTTTGTATGCAAATTTTAGGGATTAAGGGGTTCAAAATTTGTGTTTGGCCCTTGATAATATCGAGTTTGCACCAGCTGGGCCATTGGTAAGTATAAAAAATATACAGATTACTTTAAATTTATCATTTGCCTGGATGAAGTATTGTATCAAACAGTACCATTCAGGGCATCAAGGTTGAAACAGTCATTGTAAATCAACAGCATTAACTTTGCGAGTGCTGGAAGTCCATATTTGGGGTTTGTTCTGAAGTGTAGGTACAATACTTTAAAGGCTTCATATTCTGTGGGTATACTCCACATTATCTTTCAAGTGAAATTACTTAGTCTGTATGACTTTTTCTTGTTATAGTTTATGGGAGAGTGCCTGTAGGCCTTGCCTTGTTATAGTTTATGGGAGAGTGCCTGTAGGCCTTGCCTTGTTATAGTTTATGGGAGAGTGCCTGTAGGCCTTGCCTTGTTATAGTTTATGGGAGAGTGCCTGTAGGCCTTGCCTTGTTGTAGTTTATGGGAGAGTGCCTGTAGGCCTTGCCCTGTTATAGTTTATGGGAGAGTGCCAGTAGGCCATTCCTTGTTATAGTTTATGGGAGAGTGCCAGTAAGCTTTACCTTGTTATAGTTTATGGGAGAGTGCCTGTAGGCCTTGCCTTGTTTACTTTATGGGAGAGGGCCTTGCCTTGCCTTGTTTACTTTATGGGAGAGGGCCTGTAGGCCTTGCCTTGTTATAGTTTATGGGAGAGTGCCTGTAGGCCTTGCCTTGTTATAGTTTATGGGAGAGTACCTTTAGGCCTTGCCTTGTTATAGTTTATGGGAGAGTGCCTGTAGGCCTTGCCTTGTTATAGTTTATGGGAGAGGGCCTGTAGGCCTTGCCTTGTTATAGTTTATGGGAGAGTGCCTTTAGGCCTTGCCTTGTTATTGTTTATGGGAGAGTGTCTATAGGCCTTGCCTTGTTATAGTTTATGGGAGAGTGCCTGTAGGCCTTGCCCTGTTATAGTTTATGGGAGAGTGCCTTTAGGCCTTGCCTTGTTATAGTTTATGGGAGAGTGCCTGTAGGCCTTGCCTTGTTATAGTTTATGGGAGAATGCCTGTAGGCCTTGCCTTGTTATAGTTTATGGGAGAGTGCCTTTAGGCCTTGCCTTGTTATAGTTTATGGGAGAGTGCCTGTAGGCCTTGCCTTGTTGTAGTTTATGGGAGAGTGCCTGTAGGCCTTGCCCTGTTATAGTTTATGGGAGAGTGCCAGTAGGCCATTCCTTGTTATAGTTTATGGGAGAGTGCCAGTAAGCTTTACCTTGTTATAGTTTATGGGAGAGTGCCTGTAGGCCTTGCCTTGTTTACTTTATGGGAGAGGGCCTTGCCTTGCCTTGTTTACTTTATGGGAGAGGGCCTGTAGGCCTTGCCTTGTTATAGTTTATGGGAGAGTGCCTGTAGGCCTTGCCTTGTTATAGTTTATGGGAGAGTGCCTGTAGGCCTTGCCTTGTTATAGTTTATGGGAGAGTGCCTGTAGGCTTTGCCTTGTTATAGTTTATGGGAGAGTGCCTGTAGGCCTTGCCTTGTTATAGTGTATGGGAGAGTGCCTGTAGGCCTTGCCTTGTTATAGTTTATGGGAGAGGGCCTGTAGGCCTTGCCTTGTTATAGTTTATGGGAGAGTGCCTTTAGGCCTTGCCTTGTTATAGTTTATGGGAGAGTGCCTGTAGGCCTTGCCTTGTTATAGTTTATGGGAGAGTGCCTGTAGGCCTTGCCTTGTTATAGTTTATGGGAGAGTGCCTGTAGGCCTTGCCTTGTTATAGTTTATGGGAGAGTGCCTATAGGCCTTGCCTTGTTATAGTTTATGGGAGAGTACCTGTAGGCCTTGCCTTGTTATAGTTTATGGGAGAATGCCTGTAGGCCTTGCCTTGTTATAGTTTATGGGAGAGTGCCTGTAGGCCTTGCCTTGTTATAGTTTATGGGAGAGTGCCTGTAGGCCTTGCCTTGTTGTAGTTTATGGGAGAGTGCCTGTAGGCCTTGCCCTGTTATAGTTTATGGGAGAGTGCCAGTAGGCCATTCCTTGTTATAGTTTATGGGAGAGTGCCAGTAAGCTTTACCTTGTTATAGTTTATGGGAGAGTGCCTGTAGGCCTTGCCTTGTTTACTTTATGGGAGAGGGCCTTGCCTTGCCTTGTTTACTTTATGGGAGAGGGCCTGTAGGCCTTGCCTTGTTATAGTTTATGGGAGAGTGCCTGTAGGCCTTGCCTTGTTATAGTTTATGGGAGAGTGCCTGTAGGCCTTGCCTTGTTATAGTTTATGGGAGAGTGCCTGTAGGCTTTGCCTTGTTATAGTTTATGGGAGAGTGCCTGTAGGCCTTGCCTTGTTATAGTGTATGGGAGAGTGCCTGTAGGCCTTGCCTTGTTATAGTTTATGGGAGAGGGCCTGTAGGCCTTGCCTTGTTATAGTTTATGGGAGAGTGCCTTTAGGCCTTGCCTTGTTATAGTTTATGGGAGAGTGCCTGTAGGCCTTGCCTTGTTATAGTTTATGGGAGAGTGCCTGTAGGCCTTGCCTTGTTATAGTTTATGGGAGAGGGCCTGTAGGCCTTGCCTTGTTATAGTTTATGGGAGAGTGCCTTTAGGCCTTGCCTTGTTATTGTTTATGGGAGAGTGTCTATAGGCCTTGCCTTGTTATAGTTTATGGGAGAGTGCCTGTAGGCCTTGCCCTGTTATAGTTTATGGGAGAGTGCCTTTAGGCCTTGCCTTGTTATAGTTTATGGGAGAGTGCCTGTAGGCCTTGCCTTGTTATAGTTTATGGGAGAATGCCTGTAGGCCTTGCCTTGTTATAGTTTATGGGAGAGTGCCTGTAGGCCTTGCCTTGTTATAGTTTATGGGAGAGTGCCTGTAGGCCTTGCCTTGTTGTAGTTTATGGGAGAGTGCCTGTAGGCCTTGCCCTGTTATAGTTTATGGGAGAGTGCCAGTAGGCCATTCCTTGTTATAGTTTATGGGAGAGTGCCAGTAAGCTTTACCTTGTTATAGTTTATGGGAGAGTGCCTGTAGGCCTTGCCTTGTTTACTTTATGGGAGAGGGCCTTGCCTTGCCTTGTTTACTTTATGGGAGAGGGCCTGTAGGCCTTGCCTTGTTATAGTTTATGGGAGAGTGCCTGTAGGCCTTGCCTTGTTATAGTTTATGGGAGAGTGCCTGTAGGCCTTGCCTTGTTATAGTTTATGGGAGAGTGCCTGTAGGCTTTGCCTTGTTATAGTTTATGGGAGAGTGCCTGTAGGCCTTGCCTTGTTATAGTGTATGGGAGAGTGCCTGTAGGCCTTGCCTTGTTATAGTTTATGGGAGAGGGCCTGTAGGCCTTGCCTTGTTATAGTTTATGGGAGAGTGCCTTTAGGCCTTGCCTTGTTATAGTTTATGGGAGAGTGCCTGTAGGCCTTGCCTTGTTATAGTTTATGGGAGAGTGCCTGTAGGCCTTGCCTTGTTATAGTTTATGGGAGAGTGCCTGTAGGCCTTGCCTTGTTATAGTTTATGGGAGAGTGCCTATAGGCCTTGCCTTGTTATAGTTTATGGGAGAGTACCTGTAGGCCTTGCCTTGTTATAGTTTATGGGAGAGGGCCTGTAGGCCTTGCCTTGTTATAGTTTATGGGAGAGTGCCTTTAGGCCTTGCCTTGTTATAGTTTATGGGAGAGTGCCTGTAGGCCTTGCCTTGTTATAGTTTATGGGAGAGTGCCTGTAGGCCTTGCCTTGTTATAGTTTATGGGAGAGGGCCTGTAGGCCTTGCCTTGTTATAGTTTATGGGAGAGTGCCTTTAGGCCTTGCCTTGTTATTGTTTATGGGAGAGTGTCTATAGGCCTTGCCTTGTTATAGTTTATGGGAGAGTACTTGTAGGCCTATAGGCATTCTCCCATAAACTGTAAGAAGGCAGAGACACATGAACAAATTTTAATGACCACAAATAATTTAGCACAGTCATTTTAAATCAACAGCATTAACATTAAGTATGATTAGAACAACTTTACTTTTTATAAACTGAGAATAGAATTTTTTGTATGTGTTGTTGGGTTTTCTTGCACCTTACATTTCCTAGAGTTTATTGCACTGTTGTTTCTGGTATTAAATGCATGTCTTTCTCTTTTCTTCGTATTTTTGCTACAGGAGATCCCAATTTTATAGGAAATGAATTAGACATGTCCGACTTCTCTAATCGATCATCACCTTACACTTATTCTACTTACGACCATTCTCCCTCATCAATATCAGGTAAACATTCATAAAACAATAACGATTTGAATTAACAGTGTAACCAGACTTTTCTCATAGAACATACCTGTATAATTATGTGTATAAACTTTATAGTGGTTCTTATTTCAACTTATAAATATTCAAATATAATCCAAGTATCATTTTAAGTACTATCTCAAATTTAGAATGTGATACAAGGTATTTAGCATGTAAGTTGTTTAACTGGTTAAGTGCTAGAAGCCACTATCAGGGCTTTTAAAAAAATGATAACAGAGGAATAGCAAACATTTTCCTTTCTCATGTTTCATATCCAGTGAAACACAAATAATATTTTGTTTATATAAAGTTGTGTTATTTCAAATTATTGGAGAGTGCCTGTGGGCACTCTCCAATATTTTGTAATAAAACTAATTTTTATGAAGAAATTTGGGAGTGCAGTGGCTCAGTGGTAGATTGTTGGACTTCTATGCTAGAGGTCACGAGTTTAATCCCTGTCCGGGATGACCTGCATTGTGTCCTTGTGCAAGGCACTTTATCCCGGTTGCCTACATTGTGCATAATGATGCCGTGTACTAAGGCATACAGCACGTCGATGGTGCACATGTCTTCAACCACTGTAATCTTGCTTGAGCAGAGCTTGAACAGAGTTAGTATGTTGAGGAGCTGACAGTTGCTTGTCGATGCTCGTGGTTTTCTCTGGGTACTCCGGCTTCCTCCACCCGTAATAAAACTGTCACAGTCATTATTAGCCATTATGCATAAGTATGTAACCTTAAACACCAATAAATAAATAAATAATGAACAAATTCAGACTACTGTTTGAACAATGTATGGCTTTGTGTTCAATTCTGTATCTGTATGGTTTTACTCTATGTTTGGTTTTGGTTTCCATTTTAACCCTTTACCCAATGCAGACCATATCAAAATTTATTATTTTAAATATCATTTTTTCAAATTTTTCAGAAAATTTCAACAAAACCATATCATGTAACCCCTCGTTGGAACGAGCTCGACGAGCTCGTTCCAGCGAGGGGTCACATGATATGGTTTTGTTGAAATTGTTTGAAAAATAATATTTTTTCAACTGCTGAATTTGCATATTATGCGGGCGGATGCGGGCGATTCGTTGGGTAAAGGGTTAAACTGTTTGTGTCTCCATTTTGGTATAAGTTAAACTGACCCACTCTTAAAGTAAGATGCAATTCACAATGCCTGGGAGCACGGTGGATCAGTGGCGTTTGGACTTCAAACTGAAAGGTCCACTGTTGGATCCCTACCAGGGTAACTGCATTGTGTCCTTGGGAAAGGCATTTATCTGATTGCCCACATGGGAGCACCATGGCATTGTGTACTAAGGCATACTGCACATCAATTGTTTTCAAGTTATTTCCAGGCCTGTGTTCACTGTTCAGTCTGTCTTGTGTTTTCTCCCAAATAAAATGGTTTACACTAATGTCAGGTGAAGATTGTACTCAGGGTTATTGGTCCAGTACTGTGAAGTCTTGCTGCTTACCTGAAAGGTCAGTCATGAAAATGGCTTGAGAAGGTCCTCTGAAGTTCTTGTATTTTTTTTCACCCTTCAGATAAGGAACCATATATGCTAAATTGCAACATGCTTGTTTTACTGAGTGGTCACATGACATGGCTTTGTTGAAATGTTTTTGAAAAATTAATTTTTTTTCATCTGTTCAATTGATAAATTATGCAGACTTTCTAAATTGTGCTTTTTTTATATGAAAGGAATCAACATTTTATGTAATGAATTGGCAGTATCCACCTTGTAATTGTTATATCAAACAGTTTTCAAAAATTTAAATAAACCTATATCATGTCACACCTCATTGGAAGAAATGCAATGAGAGGTCACATGATATGTTGGGTTTTATTATGCCCCCGCCAATCTGGCGAAGGGCATTAAGTATTACCCTTGTCCATCCATCCTGAACGTTTGTCTCAAATGGCCGACCTGAATATGGTTTCTGGCCGTTAACTTGAGTTTGACTGAATGAACTGAAACAAAATTTTATAAATAGGTTTATAATCACATAGTGCAGGTTTGAATTAATAGTGGGCTTGGTCCGCTATTTTTGGCAGAATTATGGCCCTTTTCCAACTTAGAAGACATGTTGATATTGGTTTCCGGGTGATAATTTGAGTTACAGATGTCCATTTTCAATCAAACTTGGAATATTGCTTACTGTAGACAATGTACCAGGCATGTTTGATTTTGAGTGTGGGGCAATAATTTTTATTTGAGGTATGGCCTCTTTTTTGGACTTTGTTAACCACAAAATGTAGTTTATCATAAAGCAGGGACATTTGTGTCCCATAGACACATTTGGTGGCTTGCTGTATTGGTGTTATCGTTTAATGGAGATAAGATATTTATTAATTCAATATTGACAAAGATAAATGACTAGAAACTCAAGCTTGGCAGTGGGGGTGGGGGTGTAGCCACTCTTGACATTGCACTTGTTTTTAACCCTTTACCTAACGAATCGCCCACATCCGCCCGCGTAATATGCAAATTGAGCAGTTGAAAAAATAAATTTTTTCAAAATATTTCAATAGATCAATAAAACCATATCATGTGACCCCACATTGAAACGAGCTCATTGAGCTTGTTCAAATGAGGGGTCACGTGATATGGTTTTGTTGAAATTTTTTGAAAAATATAAAAAAATTATTTTTAAAATAATAAATTTTGATATTGTCTGCGTTGGGTAAAGGGTTAAATGTGTTCAATTTGTAAATCATGTGGGCAGATGCGGCCAGTTCATTAGGCATAGTATTAATTGAACAACTAATTAGAGTCAATAAATGATGCTGTCCATCATATACTTAGTTACTTGATGATCATCATCATGAGCCAAATGAACTATCAGCATTTCTCCTAATTACAAGCACTGTTTTCTAACTCACCCTCCTCCTGTCTCTCTAATTCTAAGGAATGTTTTTTATTTCACTCTCTCTCTGCCCCTCTAATTTCATGGACTGTTTCTGTCTCATGCTCTCCCGACCTCTCTAATTCAAAGAATTGTTTTCTCACACTCGCCCTTCCCGAACTAATTCCAAAGTCTGTTTTCTGTCTCATACACCCCACTCACCTTCTTCTCTAATTCTGAGTACTGTTTTCTGTCTCACAATCTCCCTCTCTCTCTAATTCCGAAGGCTATTTCTGTCTCACACTTTTCCTACCTCTCTAATTCTAAGGACTGGAGTGCGGTGGCTCAGCTGGTAGAGGTGCAGGCTGCAAGCCGAGAGGTCCTCGGTTCGAATCCCACCTGCGGCAACCGCGTTGTGTCCTTGGGCAAGACACTTCATCTCCATTGCCCGCGTGGGGGCACGGTGGCGTTGTGTACTAAGGCGCACTGCACGTCGATGGTGCACTTGTCTTCAACCAATGCTAACCCTGCTTGTGTGGAGTTAGTATGTTGGGGAGCTGACAGTTGGTGGTTCTCTCTGGGTACTCCGGCTTCCTCCACCTGTAAAACTGTCACGGTCATGATTAGCCATTGTGCATAAATATGTGACCTTAAACACCAATAAATAAATATATAAATTCAAAGGACTATTTCTCTCACAATCTCCCTCTTTCTAATTCCGAAGACTATTTTCTATCTCGCATTCTTTCTCCTTCTCTAATTCTGATGACTGTTATGCACTTCCCTTCCCTCTCTAATTTCCAGGACTGTTTCTGTCCTACCCTCTCCCTTCCTGTCTAATCCTTAGGACTGTTTTCTGTCTCACACTCTCCCTTCCTCTCCAATTCCAAAGGTTATTTCTTATTCAGATGACTATTTCTGTCTCACATTCTCCCTCCCTCTTTAATTTGGAGGATTGTTTTCTGTCTCACACTCTCCCTTCCTCACTAATTCAAAGACTTTTTCTGTCTCACACCCTCCCATTCTCTTTAATTCCTGTTTTCTATTCTCCCTTTCCATTTTCGCTCCCTCCCTCTCTAATTTTGAGGACTGTTTCTGTCACTCATTCTCCCTCCTTTTTAAGAAATTACAACTAGAATAGTTACAGCAGATGTGAATGTGAAAGTTTATGAAACCAAGATTTGTGACGTTATGGTCTGTGAGAAAAGTTGATAAATATTTCATGGGTACACTGTTGATTCAACACACAGGTATTGTATAGTAATCTTGCTACATCACTCATGTGTTGTTATGTATATTGTATACTAACCTTATATGTCTACTCTATATGTATACTATATTATGTATACTACATGTTACTACTCTTTCACTCCTTCTAACCTTCTTTCATTTTATGTACATGTTTAGGCTGAAAGTACTGTTCCAATTTAGAAATTCTCTCCAGAAAGCAATATTTGGCTATAAAAAAAATTGTGACAGCAAGTCGTTTCTGAGTGCTAGAATGTTCTTTGTCCCATAGGGGCCATAGACCATTCTAACACTCAGACGACGAAGTGTCAACTCATGTTCGATAGTTTATACATGTGGCGGAAGCCGGAGTTCCGAGAGAGAACCACCAAGCAGCGACGAGCAGCTGTCAAACTCCACAACGTACTAACTACATACAAGCGAAGTTAGCATTGGTTGAATACAAGTACACCATCGACTGACAATACACTTTAGTACACAGCGCCACTGTGCCCCCACGTGGACAACCAAGGTTAAGTGCCTTGCCCAAGTGCAGTTACCCCTCATAGGGGTCGAACCGTGGACCATTTGGTTTGAAGTCCAAAGCTATACCTCCAAGCTCCCTCAAGTGATTTTTCTTCTCTCCTTTTCATTGCTATAGCAACAACATTATAATTTGTTACAAGTTTGTTGGGAGTTGGTCGGTTAGAGCTTTAAAGTTTAAACCAAAATGTTGATGATTCGATTCTTATCAGCAGTGACAATGTTGTGTCCTTGGGTAAGACACTTACACCCGATTGTCATTTTGGTGCTGTATATAGCGGTGAACTGCATGTCAATGGTGCACTTTCCTTAACCGCAACAATCTTTGCCTGTGTACAGTTAGCAAGTTTGGAGGTAGTTGCTTGCCACTGTTCAGTGGTATTCTGGCTTCCTCCACCTGTAAAACTCAGACACGGTGTCACCCTGAATGTTGAAAATGTTGTTAAACAAACAAACAAACACGCAGTTTGTTACTGACCTAACATGGTGTATAAAAGTGTCAGTGCAGATCTTAAAACTTGTCCCAATTCACGAGAATAAGTTTTGATTCTCGTGAACTCTCATCGAAAGTATCAGTTTTCTGTTCTTAAATATTTTGAATTTGAGAATATTGTTATTCCTTTGTGAGAGCAACATGTACATATGCCATAGTAAAAGGCAAGTGTCATATTTAGGTATTTTAGAGAGTTTAACCTTTAGGCATAAAAAATTAAAAATCTGTTTCTCAGGTCCTCCTGCATGGTCCTTTTGGCTGCCGCATGCTCTCTTTTTATAACCAATGGAAACTTTTAAAAAAAAATTGAAATTAAATGGTTTATGTCTGATATTTTACCAAAGTTACAAAAATTGATAAATTTGTCCCTTGAGTGAAAGATGGCTTTGCAGTGCTTTAGCATTGCAATGCCTTCTTGTCCTCAAAGGATGAAATACACCACCACCCATGGCATTCTGTATATTATGAGGCTAAAACATAAACCAAGAACATGAACTTTTGATGGCAAAGAAATAATTAAAGAAATAAAAAATAAAATAAAAAAACGCTCGCCTACATGCAATTTTTGGCCTAAGAAACAGAAGATCTACTCTGTGGGGCCTTAAGGACCCAGTTTAAAGTTTGGTGAGTTTCTCATACATATACGTGCAGAACACATGTTCCAGCATTTGGTGGTCTTGCTGATGAAAATTCTCGACTGTCTATACATGCAGCCAAGACATCAACAGACACCACTGCTAAGTGAAGTTTTGTTATCTTATTATGAGGGGCAAAGACTAAGAATTATTCAGGATTTTTAAAGGCACTTTTAGAATCAATGACGAGAATCAAATGAACATTTTGTGTGAATCAAAGTTGATTCTCATTGCTTTCCTTGCAAGAATCATTTGCGTGAATCGATTCTGTTTCTTGCATGGATTTTAACCTTGTAGTGAATCACATATTAGGTAACTAATGAACTGTGTCCTCCATGGGAACTCGAGAAGTGGAGTAGTGCTTGTTTGCTGCAGCAAACAAGTTCTGCTTTACTGGTAAAATGACACCCAATAACCAACACCTGCAGTGGAAGTCCCTGAATGTGGGCAGCATGGGTATTACAGTTTACCAAATTTGACTTCATTCTGATGTTGTTGTCATGATATAGCCACAGATGCTGAAAGTGACTTTAAACATGAATAAATAAATAAACTATTAAGAAAATATCTTGTTGACTACTTGACCGAATTAGCAGGTGCACTGATTAACAATTGATAGAATTCTTGACAGGAAAATGCAAGTTTGAAAGATGAATAAACAATGAACTGTTAAAGAGTAGGAACCCCATATTTGGGCTTTATTCTGAAATGCAGGCACCACAACTTGAGCTCTACATACGTGGTGGATGTGCTTCATTTTTTCTTTGAAGTCGAATTACTTAATCTCTCAGGATTTGCATTGTTACAATATAAGGGAGAGTGCCTCTAGGCATTTCCTGCATTAAGGCAAAGATATCTTACAAATTTCATTGGTCAAGAATAAGTTAGTCCTCCAGTACTGAACCCTTTCAAGACTGGGCCCCTGGAATATATCATTTCAGTTAATACTATCAACTGCAAAATGGCTGAAACCATCCTGGTTTGTTGGAAGGTTCAGTGATAATTTAATCCAACAGCTTTGTTGAGCTGTTGGATTAATTATTACTGAACCTTGGTTCAGATTGTTTGCCTTATATAACTTCTGCTCATCCACTACCAATTTTTTCTTCATGCAAAAATGTATTCACACCAGTTGAAAGCGTTAATCAAATACTTGTTAATCTCCATTAATTTGGTTACTGTCAAACTTGGTATTCAACCAACAGGTTTCCCATGGGAACCCCAGGAAGTGTGGTAGTGCTTACTGTATCTGCTTTACCGCTAAAACAGGACTCGGTAACCAATGCCTGAGATGGAAGTCCTTAAAATGTAGCGGTCATGATTAGCCATTGAGCAGAAATATGTGACCTTAAACACTAATAAATAAATAAATAAAAATAAATAATTACCAACAAGTCTCTACTGTAATGTTCCCAATACACATAGATGCACATTTTGCTTCTGTTGATTGTTGGATCAGATAGACAGGTAAATATTCAGCTCAGCTTGACAATGTCTGTACACCTGTCTGTCCACAATTCCTTTAGCTCACAGACCACATCTCTTACCTGATCTTTTTCAAATTTCATATCTAGCTTTGGTGTGATGTCCAGGTGGGAGCTATCATATTTTTCTGAATTTCAATGAAAAAAATGGCCGCCAGCAGGCATTAAGGATTTGACATATAAATTGTCAACGATTCCATTAGCACACCTACAAGCCACATCTCTCACCCGATCTTTTCCAAATTTCATATGTACCTTCAGTGTGATGTCTAGATAGGAGCTATCAAATTTTTTTTGAAAAGGTGGCTGCCAGCATCTATCTTGGATTTGGCATATAAATTGCTAACAATTCATTTAGCACACACACCCTACGCGGTCCATGGTCCATCTCTCACTCAGTCTTTTTTAACTCTCTTGTGTGGCTTTAGAGTGATGTCTACATGGGAGCTTGTTTTTTTAATTTCTTTAAAAAACATGGCCGCCAGTGACCATCTCAGATTTTGCTGTTAAATTGTCTACAATTTCTATAGCACATCCTACAGTTAGCCATTTAGTTCAGCCCCTTCTTGGTGATGTTGAGCTGCAGTATCATTAACACTTTCATTTGTCTCACTGAAAATTTCTGTAATAAATAGTCTTTCGTATCTTTTGCAACCTTCTGTCAACTCTGCATGCATCTCAACACTGAACATCACAGACTCAGATTTATGTCGACCCAGACACTTAAAAACTCAATACAAGCTTTCAACACTTTTCAATAAAATTATTTGTCATGCTATTGGCTGAAGCTTGGAAACAATTAAGGACGCATGAAGGAGTGAAAAAGTGAGTTTTGCTGATCTCTACACAACAGAATTGATGGAATGCGCATTGGTCACATGATATAGAAAAGTGCCCTGTTGGATGCCATTTTAGGGGTGTGGTGAGGGAGTGTGTGGTAGATGTTGCTATAAATAAACAATGGTCAACAAATCACCGATTGCTTTATAAAGAATATAATTTGATCTCTGAATATGTTGATGATGCGCACATTTTTTGTGACAATACAAATTGAATATTTACAACTTATTTTTGTTAATAAGTTGAGCCCACTTAATTGGATACCTGTTATCTGAATAACCCTGTTAATTGAATATAATATCCCAATACAAAACCATTTACCATACATCCAGTACAAATTTGACCTGTTAATTGAATGTAGGGTATAGAGTAAACACCTGTTAATTGAATAAAAAATCTTGTAACCTGTCGAGAAATTACCCTAACTCTCCCCTATGGTCCTTTGTTTATAGATCTATTTGGCCTCAGTCATCAAATACAGGCATTTAATCTATTATATCTTGTTTGACAGAGCTCATGAAGCTCTGTCAAATAAGATATAATAGATTAAATGCTAAGTTCATCTATAGAATACAGGAAGGAGACACAACCCTGTTAGTTGAATACTCCTGTTAACCCTTTGCCTAACAAATCGCCCGCATCCGCCCACGTAATATGCAAATTGAGCAGTTGAAAAAATTAAATTTTTCAAAATATTTCAACAAAACCATATCATGTGACCCCTCATTGGAACGAGCTCATTGAGCTCGTTCCAATGAGGGGTCACATGATATGGTTTTGTTGAAATTTTTTGAAAAATTTAAAAAATATATATTTAAAATAATAAATTTTGATATCGTCTGCGTTGGGTAAAGGGTTAACTGTATAATTTTTATCAGCAAAGTGGCTATTCAAGTAACAGGGTTCCACTGTATATCAAAACAAAAGTGCACAAATTGGACTGTTGATACTCTTTGGTTAGATTTACTGCTCGGTAAATACCATTACATTGGATTAACCCTTTGGGAGAGCAGTGGCTCAGTAGGCAGAGGTGCAGGCTGCAAGCCAAAAGGTCCTCTGTTCGAATCCCACCTGCGACAACTGCGTTGTGTCCTTGGGCAAGACACTTAATTCCAACTGCCCACGTGTGGGCATGGTGACGTTGTGTACTTAGACTTACTGCATGTCGATGGTGCACTTGAAGAGTCTTCAACTGCTGTAACCCTGCTTGTGTGGGGCGAGTACGTTGGGGAGTCTGACAGTTGCTCGCATTGCTTGGTGGTTCTCTCTGGCTTCCTCCACCCGTAATACTGTCCGACACAAGATGACCTTGGCTATCAAAAGTGTCGTTAAACACTGATAAATATATAGATTAACCCTTTGACCATCATTTCCTGGAATGGTATTGCCTTTGTGTACACTTGCAGTGAGATGGGTCAGTCCAATATCAATATAGAGGGAAGATAAAGTATTAACTGCAGGCTGCCGCCATCTAGCTTTAGACCAACTGCAGTTATTACTTTATCATCAATGCCCTGCGTATAGACAAAAAAGGGACAAAATTATGCCTTGGACCGTAAAATCGTCTTGTGAGTTCAAAGGATTATGTGAAAACTATTAGTCACAACGAAACAGCTTTCTCATCATCAAACATTATTGATGGGAGGAGTTATTACTTTGATTGACCTGAAGACATCTGAGTTGCATTGTTTTCTGCTGACATACCAACCATCCAGTTGTTTAGAGATCAGAAGGTTTTTTTTTAAACATCATTTTGTTTTCAAGTATTCTGGAATGATGTACGTTTATCATTACTCAATATTATGAATGTCATTGTTATTGTATGAATAATATGTGTGGCTTTCTCTCGCATTTTAACCTTCATGATTAATTATGTTCATATTTATTAATCTGATTTCTCAACATCCAAACTGAGAAATATATCTTTTTTTTTGTATGTGGTAATTGAGGGCAGCATTACTATAAGGGTGACTAAAGTAAAGACTGAGAGAAGGAGTGCATTGCTTTGGGTGAGAACCTGAAGATCTATAACAAGAGGCTCTGAACTATGATTCTGAAGAGGTTGGGGGGTGGGAGGGGAGGCTATAGACATAATAGAAGAGACTGCAAATTATGATTCTAAGTGGGAAAATACCTGAATAGTATATGAAACATATGTAGAGAAGATTAACCCTTTACCCAACGAATCGGCCGCGTCTGCCCGCATAATATGCAAATTCAACAGTTGAAAAAATAGTATTTTTCAAAAAATTTCAACAAAACCATATCATGTGACCCTCTTTGGAACAAGCTTGTCAAGCTCGTTCCAACGAGGGGTCACATGATATGATTTTGTTGAATGTTTTTGAAAAAAATTAAAAAATGATATTTAAAATAATAAATTTTGATATCGTCTGCATTGGGTAAAGGGTTAATTAAACTACTGTTACTTTTCACTTCCACAGACCACAATATGGAGCATCCATATTTTCTGTTGTGCTCAAATTAGACCTCTTCACCCAATCCCAGTTAAACTTTTCAATAGAAATTTTAGATCTCAAACCACCTACAATTGAAGGGGATCGCGGTGGCTTTGTAGGTAGAGGTGCGGGCTGCAAGCTGAGAGGTCCTCAGTTCGAATCCCACCTGCGGCAACCGTGTTGGTTCCTTGGGCAAGACACTTCATCCCCATTGCCCACGTGGGGTCACGATGACGCCGTGTACTAAGGCGTACTGCACGTCGATGGTATGCATGTCTTCAACCAGTCTAACCCTGCCTGTGCTGCAGTGCGGAGTTACAATGTTGGGGAGCTGGCAGCTGCTCGTCGTTGCTCGGTGGTTCTCTCCGGGTACTCTGGCTTCCTCCATCCGTAAAACTGTCACGGTCATGATTAGCCATTGTGCATAAATATGTGACCTTAACTGGTAGAGCGCTAAGTTATTTTTGGTCATCAAAATTTGTTCTCGTGTCTTTGCCTTATTACAACAGGCACTCTCCCATAAATTGTAACAAGGCAAACCCATGAAGATTAATTAATTTCACTTCTAAGATAATATGAAGCACATCCACAGAATATGACGCCTTTGGGCCGGGGTACCTGCTCTTCATTTTAAAGCCCTGATAGTGGCTTCTAGCACTCTACCAGTTAAACATCAATAAATAAATAAATAACCTACAATTGGAAATTCTATGCCCTATGGTAGTAGATTTCAAGACCTTTTACCTGTAGCTGTACCTGTTTGTAATTTTTTTTAATCACTTCCATGGCTGTTTCTTGGGAGTGCCGCAGTTCTGTAGGTAGAGATGCAGGCTGCAAGCCGAGAGCTCTTTGGTTTGAATCCCTCCTGTGGCAACCATGTTGTGTCCTTGGGCTAGATACTTAATCCCAATTGCCCATGTGGGGGCACGGTGGCATTGTGTTTTAATGGCATACTGTACGTTGATGGTGCACTTGTCATGAACCAAGGCTAACCCTGCTTGGGTGGAGTTAATACATTGGGGAGTCTGACAGTTGCTCGCCATTGATCAGTGGTTCTCTGTGGGTACTCAGGCTCCACCCACCCGTCAAATTGTCTGACACGAGATGACCCTGGCTGTCGAAAGTGTCGTTAAACCACAATAAATAAATAAATGGGGTTTTCTCAGGAGAGTCAATATTAATCATCTTGTGAGCACAACAAGGCACCATCTGCAATGCTTTAGCACCGGATCATGCTTTAGATAGTACTTTGTTACACTCAAGAGACAATTTCAAACTCAAGAACCAAAGGTCATATATTTTGAACACTTGGTGTGAGGCTGCATTTGGATTTCTTCAGCACTGTGAATTTGGGAGGGGTTGGGGGCATTTGCAAATGGTTTTATCAAAATTTGGATGTTCAGCACCTGAGAGGGGGGGGGGCATATGAAGGGCATATGTGCTATTCATAGGGCCCATTGAAGCTTCAAGATTTTGTTTGATTTTGAATCTTAAGTAGATATATTCAGTCCGTTTCAAAATCGGTTGCCCGATTTGTTTCCTCTTGAATCTTTTTGATAGGAATATAGCCTGGTATCAGTCATCTTCATTACCTCACAAAACATATAGTTCAGATGGAAATTGTACCAAAGTAATGTTGAAATGAAAGACTGAGTGTAAGTTGTGCTACATTAACATAAATAACATCTTCACTCATGTCACCA
This sequence comes from Pictodentalium vernedei, assembly GCA_031216915.1. Lineage (NCBI taxonomy): Eukaryota > Metazoa > Mollusca > Scaphopoda > Dentaliida > Dentaliidae > Pictodentalium > Pictodentalium vernedei. The sequence continues at coordinate 4,398,921 of CM062288.1, read as the reverse complement.
GCCATGCTAATTCCAATATCACTAGTCCCGACCAGTGTTAAATACTAATTTAAGGTTTCAAGCAGTGTTGACGATGAAGTATAATCCTTATAGGGTAATATTCCAACTAAATCATCAAGGCATGCCTTCATCTTGATGATGTAGTTTCATTCTTTTATCAGTTGTGACTTGATCCAACACATTCAAACAAATCAGGTTTAGAGCACCCCAACCTCAGTGTTGTCGCATTTCTTTTTTGACGGTTAGAATTCGACAGTGTGTAGGGAGGAGAGCAGGAACTTGGACCGGATCATGACTCATTCGCGATTATTTGTTTTATAATTATAGTGCTGCAGCTGCACCATTATAAATTTCACCATATATTGATGTATCCCTTACAGATATGACATGCCATTGTTACAGTTAAATCAACCATCATAAGCTTCACCACTTTTATGTATCCCTTGCAGATATGACCTGCCATCAGTACAGTTCAAAATATTAATGCATGCTTTATGGATTTGACAAATCTACCATTAAAAAGTGTCGAAGTTGATATATTTTTGTAAAAAATAACACAAGTGCTTTGATTTACAGAGACACAGCAGAGTGGTTTAGATAAAATAGTTCCTGTAAGTACCAGCTATCGAGCTGACACTACGGTATCTGCATGGAGTTAAAGTTTTGCACCCTTATCTCCCCTTTCCATGTAATGAGCCACATCCTCTCCAGTTTATTACTAAACAAAACTTCATGTACTTTACAATAGTGACCTTGTACCCAACATAAAACAAAACTTCAAACTATTTTCAGTTGAAGGAAAAGGTATGCTTGATAAATTTTTGTTATCGAGAATTGTTCATTGGTGTCATTTTTATTACAATTTACTGAGTCACCAGAGGCACTCTTTAACCCTCTGAACCATTTTGGTATCTTCCATGTCAGTTCAATGGAAGCAGTTGGAAGAGTCCATGTTTATTATTTGAGGATAGACCAATTAATATTTTCATCCGGCAACCTTGGGGCGAGTTGGGGCTGCTTGTTAAAAATATTGATTGGTCTGCTCCACACTTTAACCCTTTACCCAACGCAGACAATTTCAAAATTTATTATTTTAAATATTTTTTAAAGTTTTTCAAAACATTTCAACAAAACCATATCATGTGACCCCTCTTTGGAACGAGCTCAACGAGCTCGTCCCAAAGAGGGGTCACATGGTATGGTTTTGTTGAAATTTTTCGAAATATAATATTTTTTCAGTTGCTGAATTTGCATATTATGTGGGTGGATGCGAGCAATTCGTTGGGTAAAGGGTTAACTCAGCAGCCATCCTACTAAATGAAAGTATGACATATCTTTTTCTGGACCCCAAAAAGGGCCGCTTGGGTTCAAAGGGTTAATAAATTGTAACAAAATGGAGGCATATGAACAAAATGACCAAAATATTGCTCACATTGCATTCACTGTAGTAATAGCATTCAGTGAAGTATTAATTACTTCATGGGAGCGCGGTGGCTCAGTGGGTAGAGGTGGAGACTGCAAGCCGAGAGGTCCTCGGTTCGAATCCCACCTGCGGCAACCGCGTTGTGTTCTTGGGCAAGACACTTCACCTCCATTGCCCACGTGGGGGCACGGTGACGTTGTGTACTAAGGCGTACTGCACGTTGATGGTGCACTTGTCTTCAACCAATGCTAACCCTGCCTGTGTGGAGTTAGTATGTTGGGGAGCTGACAGTTGCTATTGTGATCAACCACGATCCAACGTCCAAGAACATGGTGTTTGCACCTTCTCCAAAACCGCTGAACTGATTTCAATAAAATTTGAGGTGATTGCATGTTCTGATATTGCATTTGGGTTTAGTTCAAATCAGCTTGCCTAGCCCCCATAGGGAGGGGGTACGGAAAATGCTCCAAAATTAAGAAAAAAAACATCTTATGAACCAGTGGGTACAATGACCTGATATTTGGTATAGCACTTCCTTTTGAGGTGTAGAATCAAGTTTGTTCAAATGAAGATCATGAAGCAATATTTGCTTTTGCAATGGGAGGTGGGGGGAAATATTTTGGCTCCCCCCAAAATAATATTTTTTCAGCTGCTGAATTTACATATTATGCGGGTGGATGCAGGCGATTCGTTGGGTAAAGGGTTAACGCTCACCCCTGGTCTTGATTTGATAGTCATGTTGTGGTCATGATTAGCCATTGTGCAAAGATATGTGACCTTAAACACCAATAAATAAATAAATACCAAAGCTTCAGCACAAATTTGTCCTGTTAATTGCATGTGGGTTATTCACTGAACTCCTATTAAGTAGTAAGTCATGTGATCTGTCAAATAGTTTCTCATGACATCCACTAAATTCCCAGTATTTATAGGCCTATTTCATCTCAGTACATTCAGTATAAACTTTTAATCTTTTAAATCTAAAATTGAGAGAGCTCCGGGAACTGTCAAAAAAGATATAATGAAATAAATGTTTGTTTATTACCAGAAAAGAAGGGAATGACAAAATTGTGGTTATGTAATCGGGGTTCCCACATGATATTGGATTCAAGGAACAACCTTGAAATTGACGAAGCATCATTCAAGGCCTTGAAATCCAGGAAAATGGACCGGGAGGCTTTGATAAGTCTTGAATATTCACGAAATTCAAACACAGATAAAGTGTATTATCATAGCTATATAATTTCATATGCCAGAGTTTATCCTCTGGTTGTTACTCCCATTTCCCTTGAAGGAAAGTGGGAGGTGGAGGTAATGACCAGAGGGTCCTAGTAAGTGAAGGTAGGGGGGGGGGGGGGGGAGCTTAAAAATCTGTAAATTTTACTATGAAGGCCTTGAAAAAGGTTGTGAAATAGCCTTTTTCCCAGTTCTTGCCTGCAGGAACCTTTGTAATCCAGATAATTTAAAAAAAACAAAAAACAAGAAGTTGAGCAGTGCTTGTTTACTTTGTTAAGTTCTGCTTTACTGGTAAAATAGGACATTGCAACCGACACCTTGGTGGAAGTCGTCAAAATTGGGCAGCATAGGTATAAATGATTGACTAAACTTGCTTTCATACCTATGTGATGATGATGATGATGTTGTGGTCATGATATAGCCAAAGCTGCTGAAAGGGACCTTAAACATTAATAAATAAATAAATTGAATATTTTACACCTGTAAAGTAACTGTCCATATAGGAGCGCGATGGCCCAGTGGTGACGGAATTGGACTTCAAGGTGAGAGATCCATGGTTTGATTCCCCCTCCCCCTCCGCGGGTAACTGCTTTGTGTCCTTGGGCAAGGCACTTAATCACGATTGCCCATGTGGGGGCACTATGATGCTGTGTACTAAGATGTACTGCACATTGATGGTGCATTTATCTTCAACCAATGCTGACCCATGTGTGGAGTTAGTATGTTGGGTAGTCTGGCAGTTGCTCGCTATTGCCCGGTGGTTCTCTCTGGGTACTCCGGCTTCATTCACTCATAAAACTGTCTGACACGAGATGTCCCTGGCTGTCGAAAGTATCTTTAAATCCCAATAAATAAATAACTGTCCATATAACAAGGTTCCACTGTACTGTAGATAACACTATGCTATCCTTATTGGACCAGATTAGAATTTGTTCCAGTGATTACTAGTAAATTTTTGACAGTAAAACAGTTTCATTGTTAATTTTAACTAGGTTTGAGTTTGTTTTGTTGGGTACATGGTTACAGTAACACTTCTTGTGGTAAAATTTTCATGTTTTATTTGTGTTATTGCTGGAATAGGGCAAGTACTGTTTGTATTTTCCCAGGATCAGATCTTATGGTACTTTAGAGGGATTATATTTAATTATTTTTTCATTGGGTACATTTTGTCTTTGTTATATATTTGAAATCCACTTCTCAGGCTGATAGTAACTTGTTTGCTTTGGGAATCTGGGATTGCTAATTATAATTGCCGATACAGCAGGTGGAAATGAATAAAATTTGGTATAAGGTATATTGAAAAGTTGAAATGTTACTGATAATGAGTTTATGAGAGAGTTTTGGATTAGTTTGTTGACCCAAGAAGTAGAGCAGTGCTTGTTTACTGTGGTAAACAAGTACTGTTTTACTCGTACCTATCGCCTAGGTAAAATGTGTAAAATGTAGTAATGAAACAGTTGGCTCATTTTCACAGCCGACTAACTGAGAGCTATAACCGGATAATATCCGGTTAACCATAGCCATTATTTCACCAAATCTGGGATCAAAACTATGTTAATTGGAAAGCAGTATTCCCAGAAACTATTCCATAGTGTGCATACAAACGAACGTTGTCGAGTACTCGACAACGTTCATTTGTATACATACGACGGAATAGTTTCTGCGGTTACTCAGTTCTCACGGAAATTGCCGATCATTCACAAAGTCTTGAACACCAAAGTCGATTATTTCTCAATATATACAGCGCTGCTTCGAGGTGTAATCTATCTCAAAGGAGAAGCGGCAGATTTACTACGTTTTAACCATGGAATGACGATCACGATTGATATTTCGGATAACTGGTTGACGTTTTTTTAATCGGTTAGGTAGGTAACTGGTTAACCATTTCAGTACTAGTAAAATGTGCAGCATGGGTATAAACGATTGGCTAAACAAATAGGACTTGGTGATTAATGACTGGGTAAAGTGTGCACCCTGGGTATAATAAAAGATTGCCTAAACAAAAAGGACTTGGTGATTAATGACTGGGTAAAATGTGCAGCTTGGGTATAAACAATTGGCTAAATAAGTTGGACCCGGTGACTAACGACTGGGTAAAATGTGCTGCACGGGTATAAACGATTGGCTAAACTTGACTTTATACTTGTGTATGGCCTTGAATGTAGCCAGCATGCAGAAAATGACCCTCAGAACTAATAAATAAAGAAAGCCTAAAAAAATATAAAAATCTGTTTCTCATGTAACTAACAGTGGGGTGGAGGTGGGGGTGGTGTGTTCGGAAAAAGCTTTCCAGGCCTTTACATTTCAGAATTTTGCTTCCCTAAAATTTGAGCAAGGTAACCAAGGTACCAATAATTACCAAAAATATAAAAATCTGTTTCTCATACCCCCAATAATTAGGGTTTCCACCAGTTGACAATAAACGTGTCCGATATGGGGCGGCCAAGGATCGTTGGTACCATGGGCCAACCATGGTTTGGTCTATGGTTTGAAAATTTTGAATTCCAGGATTCAAAAACCCCCATTTCCTTGCATCTGAGTAGATATTTTTTGGTTTTTCATGTTCTGATGACTGTCTACCTTTTCGGCGACAAAGATATTAGGACAAGCAATCTACAAATCTACAACCTAACCCCCATGGACCTAACCCCTCTACGATTTTTATGCCATTTTTGGATATATTTCGAGGACCAACTTTGAGGGAAAGTAGTGGGGGGGGGGGGGCGTGTCCCCCTCAATGCCCCCTTTGAACATGTCACTGGATACAGGGTTATTACAGATAATCCTGTCCCTTGATGTCAGCACTTGTGTTAAAAAGTTACATTTAGAGAGTGGGGAGGGATTGAGATGGGTTCTTCCATTAGCAATGCCTGAAGTTAATATTCATTTAACTGGTTGAGTGCTAGTAGTCATGATCAGGTCTGTATTGAAAAGTGCTGAAAGCCACCATAGTTGTTGTTTACTATTCAGTAGGAAAAAAATATTTGCAGGAAGGGTTTGTTACAATGTATTGTAGAGTGCAAAAAGGCACTCCAGTAAATTGTAACAAAATAATTATTTATGAACAAAATCTTGCTAAACCAAGACAGCTTTTGGTATCTATGGAAAATAATACTGACAAAGTAGATCTTTTTCTCAGGCCATTATTTGTAAAATTGCATTTGGGCGAGCGTATTTAGCTCACCTTGACAAAGTGTGTAGCAATTGCCCTTCATCTATTCAAAGGGGTGGTTGTTGTGTAGTTGACAACATGCCCCACGGGAAACCTAGGAAGTGAAGCAGTGCCTGTTCACTGTGGAAAACAGGCTCTGTTTTACTGGTAAAATAGGACCCAGTCACCAATGCTTGAGAGATGCAAACCCTCTCTAAAATGGGCAACATGGCTTATTAATGCTCACCCCTGGTCTTGAGTTGATACTCATGTTGTGGTCATGATTAGCCATTGTGCAAAAATATGTGACCTTAAACACCATTAAATAATAATAATAATTCACAACATGCCTTGAAAAGTTAATTTCTTGTGGTGCACTATAACACATGCATTCTTGAGCAATAGGTACCATATTTACTCTATGTATTGGGACACTCTATGATTTGGAACACACATTTTTTCCAGAAACTATATTTTTTTTATGCTCCAAAGTTTGGGACATTCAGGAGATTTGTTTCCAGTTGCCCTGTCGCTAGTAGCAGACGACACTCATAAAAAAAATTCTTGAGTAACTAAAAATTTTAATTTTTTGCTTCCAAAACATAGCTTATGATCCCTGATTGGAACATGCGCAATGCGCTCGTTCCAATGAGGGATCATAAGCTATGTTTTGGATGCAAAAATGAAAATATAAAAAAAATTTGGATGGGGATTTTCGTATATAGTGATGGAATACGAATCACACGCAACTTTATTCAGCATCAAATCAAGACCAAGCTGTGTTCCCATTTTCTAAGAATTGGGACACCTGTAAAAATAATTATTTTTGGCTGTCCCAATACATAGAGTAAATACGGTAAGTCATTGGTATCACATCATGAAATATGCTCTCATAACCATCTGCTGGGGCGCAGTGGCTTAGTTGGTAGAGGTGCAGGCTGCAAGCCGAGAGGTCCTCGGTTCGAATCCCACCTGCGGCAACCGCGTTGTGTCCTTGGGCAAGACACTTCACCCTGATTGCCTACATGGGGGCACGATGACGCTGTATACTGAGGCGTACTGCACATCGATGGTGCGCATGTCTTCAACCAATCTAACCCTGCCTGTGCTGCGGTGCAGAGTTCAGAGTTACGATGTTGGGGAGCTGACAGCTGCTCGTCGTTGCTCGGTGGTTCTCTCCGGGTACTCCGGCTTCCTCCACCCGTAAAACTGTCACGGTCACGATTAGCCATTGTGCATAAGTATGTGACCTTAAAACACCAATAAATAAATAAATAAATAAACCATCTGCTGCACATTCCTCCACTATTCACCAAAACCTACAATTAGAAATGGGTAACAATTTATTATATGCCATTTAGTGCCAATAAAACAAGACTATCGATAATGCATTCGCCAACGATTACACCTACACTTTGAATTTGCCAAATGTCATGCACCAAAGTATTTACCAGAATGCTTGCCGATGCATTTTCTAGGCATCTAATGTTCAAAACATGCAATCGCCAATTGTAACTCGCCTATTTGCTAAAGCTGCATTCACCAAAACATTCAAAAATAACCCAAAAGCATTTAAAAACCCACAAACAGTAACCAAGGCCATTTGTAAGAATTCACACTGTCCGCTGCCAATTTTTCCAATTGCCCTAAAATTTTTATTTGGCACCAAAAAATCTTCCTTGACAAAAATTTTGGCAATAAAAAAATTCCTTTCACTTGTGAAGGAAATCTATTGCAGCAGTGAAGAGCGTGATCGGTGACGATTAAAACAAATTGGAAATCGTGTTGGGAATAGTGTTTGGACAAACATTCAGCGTTAACATTTTTTCCCATAATGCAACTGGCATTTTAACCCTTAGAAGCCTGGAGTCGAGTTTTCTTGCCTGTGATGTAATACGGCAGGTAATCTGGCTGTGATGGATTGGCTATCTTTGGGCTGGGGGAGAATTAAACCCTGAGCAGGTGCTTCTAGTCAAGTGTCGTCTGCCTGAATAGGCAGACAACACTTGACTAGAAACACCTGCTTTACTGTAGGTTTTTCGCGGTATGCCATATTCAGTAAATTCATTCTGATTCCCCGGCTTTTAAGAGTTATAATGAGGCATTTTTTTTTTTCTTCATTAAAATGTTATAGGTCATTAACTTTACGAAAGGTTGCATTTAATTAAATAAGTACTTCATACCGTCATGAATGACTCACGATGGTATGTATGTATCTAATTAAATTCTGTGTTTTGTAATGACTTTTGACTCGCTAAACCCAGTAGATTAATTAATATTAATTAGTTAGTCTCTCATTATCTGAATGCAACAATAGGTATATGTGCTGACATCATTTAGTCCGACCATTAATTTAATCAATGGCATAGATTTTACTTAGGTGACCTCCCTTTTTGCCTACCAAGGATTCTGAGAGTTCGGGCTGGTTGTTTTTCCATTACTAATTGTCTGTTCACTCCTGAAATAATTGTGAGTTCATTTTTCAAAACTTGATCCATTTATTTGGATCCGGTAGCCAAAAAACACCCCTCTCTCCCATTAGCATTTTTGTCACCAAAACAGTTTGTTTGGCATTAAAATATTGAGAATGGGTAAGATTTTGGCACTTAACAGATTTGGGTCAGTTCCACAAAGTTCTGCAGAGAATGAAACGCCATAGAAGTTACAGTAATGTAATCATAAAAGTAATTAATAAATGTCAACTAGATCTTAATTGCTACTGATATTTCAGTTTGTGATTATATTTTTGGTAAATGGCGGATAAATTACAGTATTATAAATTAATTGGTCATCTATTACTAGTACTCAAACCAGTAGTCGACTCTCAATTGTGCAGTCGACTAGTCGGAGGAGTTCAAGCTTTTAGGTAAATAGTATCCCTTCTGTGCCACTGTCAGACAGTTTGAACAGCAATATTGGGCAATCAATGTATACATCTATTGCCATCTAATAGTAGTGACAGTAGTTTGTTTTAACTGGTACTAGTAGAGTGCTGAATTATTTTGGGCTATCAGGATATGTTTTAATTTGCCTTGTTGCAATTTATGGGAGAGTGCCTATAGGCACTCTCCCATAAATCGCAACAAGGCAAATTAAATAAGACTATATAATTTCACTCTTAGCATAATTAGAAGCACATTAACAGAATAATGTTCCAGTAAGTTGCTGTATATGAATGCCCAAGTGAAGCCAAATTTGGAACTTCAGCGCTCTACCGGAACACCAACCCTGTTATAAGGAGATAAGTTATCACCAATGACTAGTCGAAGTGGACTTGACTTTTGGGTATTGACTAGTCGACTTTGGAATTCACTAGTCGTTTGAGCACTATCTATTACGTATTACTAATGAATTGTGTCATTATAACTGAATGATAAAATTTCTGTACTGTTTGATAACTTAACATTGTATTAGTATGCATGATAAGTTCTTATCTAATAACATTAGAATGCATTTTAATCAGTGAAAGCGGAGATAGATTTCCTTTTCCAGATTCTCAACATCTCAGAATTCAAAATGTTTGCATATTGGCTTGTTTGGGGTTTCAGACAAATTTAGTTCTTCCAGTTTTGCTAGGGCTCATCTGCTGACAACACAATATATTTCGATATTATACATATAATATGTATTCCGTATAATAATATATTTCAATATTATACGTATAATGTGTATTCCGTATAATAATATATTTCAATATTATATGTATAATATGTATTCCGTATAATAATATATTTCAATATTATATGTATAATATGTATTCCGTATAATAATATATTTTAATATTATACGTATAATATGTATTCCGTATAATAATATATTTCAATATTATACGTATAATATGTATTCTGTATAATAATATATTTCAATATTATACATATAATATGTATTCCGTTTAATAATATATTTCAATATTATACGTATAATATGTATTTCGTATAATAATATATTTCAATATTGTACGTATAATATGTATTCCAACTTCTTGATATATATTCCAATGAGTTGGCTGATTGTTTGTTGGGAACCTATATTTGGGGTTTGTTCTGAAGGGTAATTACTCCAACTTAGGGAGGTGTGGTGGCTCAGTAGGTACAGGTGCAGGCTGCAAGCCAAGAGGTCCTCGGGTTCGAATTCCACATGCGGCAACCACATTGTATCCTTGGGCAAGACACTTCACCTCTATTGTCCATGTGGGCGTGTACTAAGGCACACTGCACATTAATGGTGCACTTGTCTTCAATGACAGTTGCTTGCCATTGCTTGGTGGATCTCTCCAGGCACTCTGGCTTCCCCCACCCATAAAACTGTCCAACAGGAGGTGACCCTGGCTGTTGAAAGTGTCATTAACCCCCAAAAATAAATACTGCTACTTAACCCTTTACCCAATTTAGACGATTTCAAAATTCATTATTTTAAATATTTTTTCAAAATTTTTCTAAAAATTTCAACAAAACCATTTCCTTGAGCTCACGCCAATGAAGTGTCACATGAGATGGTTTTGTTGCAATTTTTTTGAAAAATAATTATTTTTGCAACTGTTGTATTTGTATATTACGTGGGCAAAGTGGCAGGTTCATTAATTAGAGGTTAATGACTTCTGTGCTTTGTATTTCTTTTTGAAGTGTAGTTATTCAGTCTGTATAAATTTGCCGTATGACAATTTATTGGAGCATGCTTATGGGCTCTCTCCAACAAAACATAATGGGGCAAACACACATGAACAAAATTTAACCCCCTTCACTCTGATGTCAAAATACCCAAATTACAGGAAGCTGTTTTATCCCATAATGCATCTAGAAATTTAACCAATACAATCTCGTTTGACAGAGCCCAATGAGCTCTGTCAAACGAGATTGAATTGGTTAAATTTCTAGTTGCATTATGGGAATTTTTTTCTGCCTGAAATTTAGATATTTTGACATCAGTGTGCAGGGGGTTAACAACCTCAAAAAGTTTATAATAGCATTGGAGTAGTTAAGCTTTAAACATTTTACCCCCCCCCCCCCAACAAAACAAAATTGCAGGGTGGGTGGGGGGTGGGGGTACTGCTGTTAAAGGGAGGTACCTATACCACTACTACGACCAAAAGTGACTGTCTTATTGGTTGAAGGCTGTATATGTAGTTATAGCATTAGCTTAACTAGTTACATTGAATGTTAACTAATGTAAAAACATTGGTGTTATTGGTTCCATTGAATGCTATCTTAGGGGAGCGCGGTGGCTCAGTAGGTAGAGGTGCACGCTGCAAGCCGAGAGGTCCTCGGTTGGAATCCCACCTGCGGCAACCGCGTTGTGTCCTTGGGCAAGACACTTCATCTCCATTGCCCGCGTGGGGGCACGATGACGCCGTGTATTAAGGCATACTGCACGTCGATGGTACGCATGTCTTCAACCAATCTAACCCTGCCTGTGCTGCAGTGCGGAGTTACGATGTTTAGGAGCTGGCAGCTGCTCGTCGTTGCTCAGTGGTTCTCTCCGGGTACTCCGGCTTCCTCCACCCGTAAAACTGTCACGGTCATGATTAGCCATTGTGCATAAATATGTGACCTTAAACATCAATAAATAAATATATATGAATGCTATCTTATCACACTGTTATTGCCACATTATCAGTGAAGAAATATAATTGGAAACCAATCACTTGGTCATTAACCCTTTACTCAACAAATCGGCCACATCTGGCCACATAATATCCAAATTCAGCAGCTGAAAAAATATTATTTTTTAAAAAAATTTCAACAAAACCATATCATGTGACCCCTCTTTGGAACAAGCTCGTTGAGCTTGTTCCAATGAGGGGTCACATGATATGGTTTTGTTGACATGTTTGGAAAAATTTTAAGAAATGATATTTGAAATAATAAATTTTGATATCATCTGCGTTGGCTAAAGGGTTAATATAATATAACAATAACATGATTTTGAAGGGCATTATGGTTCATTTGCGGCCCTGCAGCAATGATGAACAGCCCGAGGGTTTATTAAAGGCCCGAGACGAAGTCGAGGGCCGTTAATAAGCCCAAGGGCTGTTCATCATTGCTGCAGGGCCGCTAATGAATCATGATGCCTGACAACAATCATGTTATTACTATTATTACCACTCCCTGTTACAGCTAACCGCACGAGGGAATTGCTGGAAGAAATAAGCAGTAAGTCGGTTCGATATTTCTGTTTCGATCGCGCGTTCGACTTCCGTTCGGAAATACAAAGGGACTTCATCCAAATGGGAGTAATTCATTAGACCATGGAATCTAAAAATAGCCGGGCCGTGGGCCGCTAATGGCAATTTATACCATTATCCGGCCGCGGCCCAGCTTCGTCGAATGACATCCCTGAAATTATGGAGTTTTAACAGCCCTCCAAAATCATGTTAATCTACTAGTAACTTATAGATTTAGTGGTAATAATTGAAGTTACAGAAAGCCATTAGTACTGGAAGATCTAAGTATTGTCTTGGGTGCTTGATTTACCAGCATGTGTAGACATTAGTTCTGATAGTTTGTTTCTTGTTTTGCTTGTGCTTGCAGAATTAATCCTTGTTAATGATAAAGAATCGGTTGCCGAAACTGCCATTAAGGAGTTGACGGAGAGAACAAAGCGTCCACGGACGCCCACGAAAACCAGTACACTGATTATCACCAGTGTCAAACGGGTAAGAAAGGATGAACTCAAGCTACTTTCACCAGACTTCAACAAAAATACTGATGTCGATGATATTGACCTTGACATTGGTTTATGATGATGGCAAACAGTTCAACACTGCAGTTCTTTCGATTAACTCTCTTATGTGCACACAATTGTTGTAGCTAGTATGTTACCAGTTTGACTGGATTCTTGTGGATTTTATGGTGGGAGACATGGTGAGGATGATCAGGTGTCGTATGTTACAGAGGCAGTTTGACTGTTTTCCTGTGTTTTTTGTTATAGAAGTCATGTTGAGGACGGTATCTGACCAGGTGCCGTATGTTACGGAAGCAGTTTGACTGGTTTCCTGTGTATTTGTTGTAGGAGTCAGGTACCATATGTTACGGAAGCAGTTTGACTGGTTTCCTGTGTATTTGTTGTAGGAGTCAGGTGTCATATGTTACGGATGCAGTTTGATTGGTTTTGTGTATATTTTGTTGTAGGAGTCATGTTGGTGATGGTATCTGACTAGGTGCCATATATTACGGAAGCAGCTTGACTGGTTTCCTGTGTATTTTGTTGTTGGAATCATGTTGAGAATGGCATCTGACCAGGTGCCAGAAATTATGGTTCAACCCTTTCCTTAATACAATTAAAATGAATGTTGCAAAATAATTTTCTTCACTGAAAAATTCCATTTCTTTCCTCAAAAATATAGCTTATCATCCTTTATCAGAAGAAGCTTGTTCAGGCGAAGGTCATATGTAATGTTTTGGAGCCAAAAATTGAAAATGAAATATGAATGTCTGTTTTTGTAAATAATGCTTGTTAGGGTAAATTTTCTGAAGATTAGTCAATTCTCCTTGGATACTTTTAAATGAATAATAAACTTTTTTATGTTTTTGCTCAGCGTGAGAATTTTCTGTGATACAGCCTCAATATGGTACATGTAACTGGATTAATGTGATACAGTTATAATCAAAGAGTTGCATTTCTTTAGTCTCTAATACTGCTACTGGGAGCGTGGTGGCGCAGTAGGTAGAGGTGCAGGCTGCAAGCCGAGAGGTCCTCGGTTCGAATCCCACCTGCGGCAACCACGTTGTGTCCTTGGGCAAGACACTTCATTTCCATTGCCCGCGTGGGGCACGATTACGCCGTGTACTAAGGCATACTGCACATTGATGGTACGCATGTCTTCAACCAATCTAACCCTGCCTATGCTGCAGTTGGGAGTTACGATGTTGGGGAGCTGGCAGCTGCTCGTCGTTGCTCAGTGGATCTCTCCACTTCACTTAAGTAGCTGATTTCAGATAATTTATTTACAAATTGCTGAAACTGTATTTTCTATAAATCTATATGAAAACTGTCTTCAAGACCATTTTCATATAGATTTATAGAAATAAAATGTTGACCAGGTTATACCTTAACTATATGTTCTCATATTTTCTGAAGAAACATCATTTTCACAAATTTTCAGGTTGAATAACGAGTGTTTCAGCCTATTTCACATACCTTCCACTCTCATCTCTGTGATATACCAGGAAGATAAACTTTGATTATACATGTACCAAGAGCTTTGTATGAATAACGAGTGTTTCAGCCTATTTCACATACCTTCCTCTCTCATCTCTGTGATGTACCCACCCCCACCCACCCACCACCCCTCCCCCTCAAGGATAATTTTTCTCACACCACACCGCCCACACAAGATGCCATTGAAATTACAAAACTGTTCGTACAATGAAAATTTACTACACTGCTGATTGAATATAATAGCAAAAAGTGGATTGCATATTCAGAAAACCTCTTTGAGACCCCTAGTGATTGAATAAGTAGTTGCTTACTGTGGTAAACAAGTTCTGTTTTACTGGTAAAATAGGACCCAGTCACCAATGCTTGGGGTAGTAGTCCTCTAAAATGGGCAACATGGGTATAAACAATTGACTAAACTTGACTTTATCTCCATGTTGTGGTCACAAGTAGCCATTGTGCACAAATGTGTGACCTTAAACAGCAATAAATAAATAGAAAAGAAAAGTTCCATGTATATCAAAGGTATTACAGTGGAACCCTGTTAATTGAATAGCCACTTTTCCAATGAAAATTATTCAATTAACAGGAGTATTCAATTAACAGGGATTGTGCCACTTCCCTGTATTCTAGAGATAAACTTAGCATTTATTCTATTATATCTTGTTTGACAGAGCTCCATGAGCTCTGTCAAACAAGATATAATAGACTAAATGCCTGTATTTGATGTACTGAGAGAAAACTGGGGAGAGTCAGGGTAATTTCTCGACAGGTTGCAAGATTTTTTATTCAATTAACAGGAGTTTACCCTATAACCTATATTCATTTAACAGGTCAAATTTGTACTGGGGGTATGGTAAATGGTTTTGTGTTGGGAAATTATATTCAATTAACAGGGTTATTCAGATAAGAGATATCCAGTTAAGTGGTCTCCACTGTACTACAAAAATGACAGTGATAGATTAACATATTGAAACAAGTTGAAACAGTTCAATTTCTGGTGATGTCAATTTCTGGTGATGTCACTTAGAACCCAGTTAATTGAATAGCCACTTTGCCAATGAAAATTATTCAATTAACAGGAGTATTCAATTAACAGGGATTGTCACTTTCCTGTATTCTATAGATAAACTTAGCATTTATTCTATTATATCTTGTTTGACAGAGCTCTATGAGCTCTGTCAAACAAGATATAATAGATTAAATGCCTTATTGGATGTACTAAGGCCAAATAGGTCTATAAACAAAGGAAAACTGGGAGTGTCAGGGTAATTTCTTGACAGGTTACAAGATTTTTTATTCAATTAACAGGAGTTCACTCTATAACCTATATTCAATTAACAGGTCAAATTTGTACTAGAGGTATGGTAAATGGTTTTGTGTTGGGAAATTAAATTCAATTAACAGGGATATACAATTAAGAAATATCCAATTAAGTTGGATCCACTGTATTACGTACCGTAGTCGCAAATTAGGATGCCTTATTTGTTTACAAAATGTATTTGATAATAAAATATTGTGATGATCATTAACTATTCAAATGAGAATGATAGATCGGTCTTAACGAGGACACACATATCTCTCTAGGCAAGTTGGTAGGAGAAGTGTGTGTCCCAAGTGAGATGTGTCTCACCTATCCTGGGTTATGTAATATTATTTCCTGGTAAACATCTGCTCATGTGCTTTATTGTGAACAAGCTATTAATTGAAAATAGAATAATATGTTTTCATTTTTGGAATTCATTGTCTTGATGGGTCAAATTTTTCTGCTTTCCACTGAAAAAGATGGCCACCACTGGCCATCTTAGATTTGACATATAAATTGTCAACAATTCCATAAGTACACTCAACAGGCCCCCACCTCTCACACGATTTTTTCAGATTTCATATGTAGCTTTCGTGTGATGTCTTTTCTGCAGAAACTTGAGAGAATGACTTTACATGGCTGGAGCTTTCTATTTAGTTGACTCCCTTCTTGGACAAGTTGAGCTGCAGTGTCATTGACACTTTCATTTCATAATCCTTTCTTAAACATTGAACATTATCCCTTTCATCAAACTCTACAGACAGTCAAATTAAGATACAATGTCATTGACACTTTCATTGGAATTCACTAAAAAAGAACTTCCCAGAATGCATTCCACTGGCAGTTCATCATTTGAGTTTGAGCAGTTTTTGAGAATAGTACTGGCTGGTTTGAGCCACTGCTCTGAGTAAAGAAATGATATAGATAAGATTTACACGTAGCCTGTATAGAGCACAGGATTAGTTACTCGGGTTATAGTGAGAAGTTTTTACAAACAGAAAGTGTGACTAATCCTGTGCAATGCACAGGGCTAGTCACACATTCTGGTTATACAAAAATGGTAACTGCCATATCACACACTACAAGAAAAAGTACACTCACTAATTTGTCACAGTCCTCTAATGGGAATAAAAATTTTTATATCAAATTGTTTGGTTGCAATTAATTGGAGAGTGTTATTAGTGTGGTATCTTTGAAAAAAAAATATCCATGTTTCAAATCACCATTAGAAAATAATTTATCACTCTACCAGTTAAAGACTATACATTGATATCTGTGAAAAATAAACATGTTGGTGATGTGCACATGGGGCGCGGTAATAGAAATTGAATATAAGGCCACACTAAGTAGATCTTCTGTTTCTCAGGCCATTATTTGTAAAATAGCATGCGGGCAAGCAGTTTTTTCATTTCATTTTTTATTTTTGTAATTATTTCTTTGCCATTAATCATGTTCTTGGTTTATGTTTTAGGCCTCATAATCTACGGAATAGCATGGGTGGTGGTGTATTTCGTTTCTTGAGTGCAAGAAGGCTTTGCGATGCTAAAGCATTGCAAAGCCTTCTTGCACTCAAGGGACAAATTTAACAATTTTTTTAACGTGGTAAAATATCAGATATAAACCATTTAATTTTTTTTTTTTTTAAGTTTACATTGGTTATAAAAAGAGAGCATGCGGCAGCCAAAAGGACCATTCGAGATGGCCTGAGAAACAGATTTTTATTTTTTTAGGCCTAAACAACATACATATTTTAGTTATTATTGGCCAAACACAAGTGTCGAGGTTGTAAGGTTGGTACACCACTATTCGTTTTTGTTCCTGCTAAACACCAAAACATTTGATGAAGTGAAAGCTGTAATGATACAGCATAACGGCTTTCATATCATCAAACATTATAGAGCTATCATGTTGACTGACTAGACGCCACCTTGGGGGTGGGTGCAGTTTGAGTGGAGATGTTTTTCGCAGGCATTACAGCAATCCAGTTGTATAGAGGTTAGTGATTGGAACACATTTCATTCTGTTCTAGATGTCAAGTGTTTTACAGATACACTGGAACCCTGTTAATTGAATAGTCACTTTGCCAGTGAAAATTATTCAATTAACAAAAGTATTGAATTAACAGGGATTGTGTCACTCGTGTCGGGCAGTTTTACGGTTGGGGGGAAGCCAGAGTACCCGGAGAGAACCTCCGAGCAATGACGAGCAACTGTCAGACACCCCAACATACTAACTCCACACAAGCAGGTTTAGCATTGGTTGAAGACAAGTGCACCATTGATGTGCAGTATGCCTTAGTACACAATGCCCCCATGTGGGCAATTGGGATTAAGTTTCTTGCCCAAGGACATAATCTAGAGATACACTTAGCATTTATTCTATTGACAGAACTCTATGAGCTCTGTCAAACAAGATATAATAAATTAAATGCCTAATTGTATTGAGGCCAAATAGGTCTATAATCAAAGGAAACCTGGAGAGAGTCAGGGTAATTTCTCGTCAGGTTACAAGATTTTTCATTCAATTAACAGAAGATTACTCTATAACCTATACTCTCCCAAAAAAGAAAGTGTGCATGCTAAAAAATAACACTAAAAAAAGATATATATCATTTTCATTCATGGAAGTTTTATTCAATCACAGATGAATCAATTTGTGATCAACACGAGAAATGTCATTACGCTACGATGAATACTCTTGGTGCCATGGAGAGTCAAAGACACTAAGGGTCAAACACAAAAGTCACACACTCAATATCTGGTATGACCTCCGTCTGCATCGACTACTGCTGTGCATCTACGCCTCATGGAAGCGAACAAGTTAGCATGGAAGTGTTGTGGGATGTTGTTCCATATTCTGATAAGCTGTCTTTGGAGTTCCACAAGCGTTGACGGTGCATGGGGAAGCCGGCGTAGCTGACGTTTCATTTCGTCCCATACGGGTGAGATATCGGGCGAATTTGCAGGCCAGGGAAGAACATCCACTTGTAGTTGCTGCAGATACTGTTGAACAACACAAGCTGCGTGGGGTTGGGCATTGTCCTGCTGTAGAATGACGCCGGGGCCGTGCCGTTGCAGAAATGGGACAACAACAGGTGTAAGCACTTCATCACGATATCTGGCTGCATTGAGATTGCCATCAATAATGACCAGCTCAGTTCTGTTACAGGCAGTGATGCCACCCCACACCATGAGAGACCCTCCCCCAAAACGGTTTTGCTCCACGACACATGGATCTGCGTAGCGTTCGTTTCGACATCTGTACACTCTCTGGCGGCCATCTGATGATGAAAGATGGAAACGACATTCATCTGTGAATAAAACACGTCGCCACCAGTGTAAGGAATACCTGAGATATTGTCTACACCACTGCAGTCGAGCACGACGATGACGTAACGTCAAAATCGGACGAATTGCAAGTCTTCGAGGATGTAAGCTGTATTCTCTCAGCCGGTTGATTACTGTTTGAGGATGTATCCGTCTCAGGTTAGGGATGTTCCTGGCTGTCGTCGTTGCCGTTTGTTGCCGGTTCCGGAGAGGGACGACACGGATATACCGATCTTGTGCAGGGGTGGTAACTCGGGGTCTCCCGGAGTGGGGTCGGTCTCGAACGTCATCATGTTGTGCATGTTGATGGACTAGCCTGTCTACAGTGTTACGGTGGCAGTTCAAATGCTGGGCAACCTCTCTGTGTGTTCTGCCAGCTCTAATCATACTCAGGGCAAGGAGACGTTGATTCATTGTCAATCTTGGCATGGCATGGAGTCGTTTTAACAGCAGCGCAAGTTTGAATGTGAACGATAGGAAGGCCTTACTTTAGTGTTTAAATACCCAAGGATTCACACTGCTGCATGAATTTTCAGACTCTCCACGTGCAAAACATGCCTTTTCACAAACGTGCAGCACGTCATTTAACGTTAATGCAATTTTAACGGAGAAAGCTGTTTTGTGTTCAATATAACTTATTCATGAACAGGTTGACACTGTTTACACCTACGAAATTATTTTTTTGGAGTTTGATCAATTTCTGTATTGCACACTTTCTTTTTTGGGCGAGTATATATTCAATTTAACAGGTCAGCTTTGTACTGGAGGTATGTTAAATGGTTTTGTGTTGGGAAATTATATTCAGTTAACAGGATTATTCAGTTAACTGGTAGAGTGGTAAGTTATTTTTGGTCATCAAGATTTGTTCACATGTCTTTGCCTTGTTACAATTTATAGGAGAGTGCCTATAGGCACTCTCCTATAAATTGTAACAAGGCAAATCCTAACAGACTAAATTATTTCAGTTCAAAGATAAAGCGAAGCACATCCACTGAATTTGAGGCCTTCAAGTTGTGGTAACTGTTCTTCAGAGTAAAGCCCAAATATGGGCTTCCAGCAATCTACCAGTTAAGATATATCCAATTAAGTGGGCTCCACTGTACATGTACAAACATGGCTTGAATTGACTTCATTCTCGAAGGAATTTGAATCTTTGATTTTAATTTTATTTTAATTTTGAATAATTTAGAGTCCAGTGAAAGAAGTTCGGTATGATCTCCAGGTAATTATAGAGAAAATATTTCTTTTGTAGAGTCAGCTATAACTGAGGGCACTTTCCACTTTCTGCACCAGGCTTAACTTACACACTTAGCTTGCCTCATCCTTTTTCTATGAACTGCAGTTTTTTTTCTCAAGTGCCAGTCTTGTGTGACTATTGTACCCAGCTGATGTCGCTTTCTGTGGAATATCTTCTGCAAACAACTGTGCAAAACCTACATTGTGAACTACTCATAATGTTGAGTGTGAGATTTTTATTTGCACAGTGGCTTGAAATAAATTTACATATTTAATACCCAAACCTCAGAATTACACATAACACTCTGCGGTGTTGTATATATTGCAGCAGAATAGACTTGTTACACCTGTCAAAAGCTGTTGCCACATTACTATATTTTTCCTCCAAGATTGTTGTGTATTCATTGTTACCCAATACAATACATTCTTTGAGAAATGTGCTCGACACATGGAATGCAGCCTACATGAAAGATCACCATGTGAGAATGCCTCTGATTGGTTGTTACACAATTGTTTGACGTGAATGAAATGCTTTGACAGAATGCAATGTCAAGCAAGAAAGTAAAGAGGCCTTTGAAAGTAATATTTTTCTGTAAAAACATCAGCCGCAGTCACCTAATTCAAGTTTAATCATGATATAAGGTAGAGTATGGGAGACTGGAATCTGCAGTCACCTAATTCAAGTTTAATCATGATATAAGGTAGAGTATGGGAGACTGGAATCGACTACCCTTGTTAGATATTTTTCTGTATTTCATGTGTGCCTTTGGTGTTCGTGAAATACAGGAGAAACTCCAACATGGGTCGTTTGATTCCATAAAAATTTTAAAACTACAAAAAAGTGGTATTTTTGTAATTAGCACTTGATGGTCATTATGTGAGTACTAGGGGGTCCATTTGCAGATGAAATTATATTCCCTGGACAGATGGTCTTTTTTTATATCATGTCATGAAACCGATTTTCTTTGAACAGTAAAATGAACTATGTGCATCACATGTGAAATTAGGGCTGTCACGAATAATCGATTGTCGATCATGCTGAAATCGATTAGTATTTTTTGTTGTTGAAGAATCGGTAAATTTTACCCCGTTTTAGACGTTTAATAATTAAAAACAAATTTGATTAAAAAACTGTTGTTTCTAAAGCTAAAAGGTCAAGAACATCGACGTTAAACCCCAAGGTCATCTGACTTGAACTTCATTTTTAACAACTTCAAAGTGAGGGAGGGGGGTCATCTAGGTATGATTAATTGATTATTATCGATTATTTGCGATGATTAATCGATTCCTAAATTCAAAAATCATGACAGCCCTATGTGAAATACGGCCTTTGTGTAAGAACGTCATGTATGAACGCTTCTCATTCAACGTTATGCATCTCAGTGTCGTTATGTCATGAATGAAATGCTACAAAAGAAATCACTGTATAACAAGAATGTAAACAAACTGCAGAAAGTTATATTTTTCTTTAAAAGTATCAGTTTCATTCACTCAATTCTATTTTAACCCTTTACCCAACATAACGGCCAAAACCGGCCAGTGCTATTCACCAAAATTGCCAATTAATTTTCATTATTTTTTCATTTTTTGTCTCTAAAACATAGGTTATGACCCCTCATTGGAACGAGCTCACCGAGCTCGTTCCAATGAGGGGTCATAACCTATGTTTTGAGACAAAAAATGAAAATAATAGTTATTCAAGAATTTTTTTTTTTTGCAATTGTCGTCTGCTTTCATGTTAGGTAAAGTGTTAATGATATGATTACAGAACACAGCTCAGATAGATTACGGTGGGAATCAATGATCTCTTGTTGGAGTTTTTCTTGTATTTCACACATGCCTTTGGCATGCATGGAATACAGGAAAATATCCAACTTGGGTCATGGATTCCACTTAATCCTGTACCATTTTGTACAGTACGTGGAGAGTGTAGTATCACTAAATCACCCACTTCCAATTCCAAATCCACACAAGCAATAACTGCAAAGTTGTTGCAAAGCATAATAATCACAAGCAAAGTTCCAGCTAATGGATGCCCAGATTAAACCTGTAGATTCATTGGCTGAAACATTGCTTGTGTTTTTTGTCCATATGTACAGAATTTGAAAGTGATACTTTGGGTGATAACTCCACTCGGTGGGTGATTTACTTACAATCCACTCTCCACATACTGTACACAACCTTGACTGAATGAAAACAATTTTCCATTGAAAGACATTGATTAAGAATAATGTACAGGCCTTTAAATTGTCTTGATTCAGGAGAATTGGTTTCCATTCTCGCAATAAACCTGCTGCGAGAACTAATGATCAGTTTTTAAATTTGAAAGTACTGTATATGTTTGTGGGTTCAACCAATACAAACTCCATAGTAAAAAACAAACCTCATATTTATATAATTGCTGGAGTTTAGGCCGAAAAAAAGTTAAAAATCTGTGTCTCAGACCCTCCAGCACAGTCCTTTTGGCTGCTCTCTTTTTATAACTAATACAAACTTGAAAAAATAAAAATTAAATGGTTTATGTCTGATATTTTACCCAAGTTAATAAAATTGATAAATTTGTCTCGGGAGTCCAACAAGGCTTTGCAATGCTTTAGCATTACAAAGCCTTGTTGCACTGAAGGGACGAAATACGCTACCACCCATGCTATTCTGTAGATCATGAGGCCTAAAACAAAAAACAAACCAAGAATATGAACTTTTGATGGCAAAGAAATAATTACAAAAAATAAAATAAAATAAACTGCACCTGCATCCAATTTTACAAAACCTGGCCTGAGAAACAAGATTTACTTTGTGTGGCCTTAACCCTAGCACTATTTCCAGTTTTGATAGGTTTCTTGTCTTGCATTTACAACAAGCTATGAATTGAAAATAAAATATGTTTTCATCGTTAGAATTACACTTTACACAAATTTTCCACAGTCCAGTAGAAGTATTTCCATTAGTTCCTTGAATCCTGCACCCAATGTAACCAACTAATCCAGGACTTGTACATTTTTACAGCCTTCTAGTCAGTGTTTATTTTCAAGTAGTACGTGATATGACAGTTACCATTTTATATAACCAGAAAGTCTGATTAACTTGGTGTATTGCACAGGGTTAGTCAAACTTTCTGGTTATAAAAAATATTCATTATTAAGTGAGTAATTAACCCTGTGCACTGTTTATTATTAAGTGAGTAATTAACCCTGTGCACTGTTCATTGATAAGTGAGTAATTAACCCTGTGCACTGTTCATTATTAAGTGAGCAATTAACCCTGTGCTCTGTTCATTATTAAGTGAGCAATTAACCCTGTGCACTGTTCATTATTAAGTGAGTAATTAACCCTGTGCACTGTTCATTATTAAGTGAGTAATTAACCCTGTGCATTGTTCATTGATAAGTGAGTAATTAACCCTGTGCACTGTTCATTATTAAGTGAGTAATTAATCCTGTGCACTGTTCATTATTAAGTGAGTAATTAACCCTGTGCACTGTTCATTATTAAGTGAGTAATTAACCCTGTGCATTGTTCATTGATAAGTGAGTAATTAACCCTGTGCACTGTTCATTATTAAGTGAGTAATTAACCCTGTGCACTGTTCATTAAGTGAGTAATTAACCCTGTGCACTGTTCATTATTAAGTGAGTAATTAACCCTGTGCACTGTTCATTATTAAGTGAGTAATTAACCCTGTGCATTGTTCATTGATAAGTGAGTAATTAACCCTGTGCACTGTTCATTATTAAGTGAGTAATTAACCCTGTGCACTGTTCATTATTAAGTGAGTAATTAACCCTGTGCACTGTTCGTTGATAAGTGAGTAATTAACCCTGTGCACTGTTCATTATTAAGTGAGTAATTAACCCTGTTCACTGTTCATTATTAAGTGAGTAATTAATGCTGTGCACTGTTCATTATTAAGTGAGTAATTAACCCTGTGCACTGTTCATTATTAAGTGAGTAATTAACCCTGTGCACTGTTCATTATTAAGTGAGTAATTAACCCTGTGCACTGTTCATTATTAAGTGAGTAATTAACCCTGTGCACTGTTCATTGATAAGTGAGTAATTAACCCTGTGCACTGTTCATTATTAAGTGAGTAATTAACCCTGTGCACTGTTCATTATTAAGTGAGTAATTAACCCTGTGCACTGTTCATTGATAAGTGAGTAATTAACCCTGAGCACTGTTCATTATTAAGTGAGTAATTAACCCTGTGCACTGTTCACTATTAAGTGAGTAATTAACCCTGTGCACTGTTCATTATTAAGTGGGTAATTAACCCTGTGCACTGTTCATTATTAAGTGAGTAATCAATCCTGTGCACTGTTCATTATTAAGTGAGTAATTAACCCTGTGCACTGTTTATTATTAAGTGAGTAACTAACCCTGTGCACTGTACATCGATAAGTGAGTAATTAACCCTGGCACTGTTTATTATTATGTGAGTAATTAACCCTGTGCACTGTTCATTATTAAGTGAGTAATTAACCCTGTACATTGTTCATTGATAAGTGAGTAATTAACCCTGTGCACTGTTCATTATTAAGTGAGTAATTAACCCTGTGCACTGTTCATTATTAAGTGAGTAATTAACCCTGTGCACTGTTCATTATTAAGTGAGTAATTAATCCTGTGCACTGTTCATTATTAAGTGAGTAATTAACCCTGTGCACTGTTCATTATTAAGTGAGTAATTAACCCTGTGCACTGTTCAGTCAGTCATATTATAAATCTCATCTATAGCAACTCTACCCAAACAAATGGCCCAAACGAGGGATTGTGGAAAAATCTTTTTTAGTGAATTGCAAAAGTGAAAACATATTCTATTTTCAGTTAATAGTCTGTTTCACATGTTAAACACATGTTCCAACATGCATACTGGCTTTTTGTTGGACATACTGATTGAAATAACAGTACCTTGATAGTGGTTTCTCATGAAGTCTTGGCTGCTTGTATACATGTACAGGTTTTTGGCAGGTCTTGCTGATGGACGTTACAGTACCTTGGCAGTGGTTATAGAGAAGTCTTGGCTGCTTGTGTAGACACCACTGCTACATCAAACCTTATTTTATCAAGGCCCTAAAATTTTCGCTTTGCACACTCACACATTGTTGGCAAGACAGACTTAACCCTTTACCTAACGAATTGCCCGCATCCGCCCGTGCAATATGCGAATTCAGCAGTTGAAAAAATATTATTTTTCGAAAAATTTCAACAAAACCATATCATGTGACCCCTCGTTGGAACGAGCTCGTCGAGCTCGTTCCAACGAGGGATCACATGATATGGTTTTGTTGAAATTTTTTGAAAAATTTTAAAAAATTAATTTAAAATAATAAATTTTGAGATCGTCTGCGTTGGGTAAAGGGTTAACCCAATAACTATTTGATTTGTTTGTAAGACTTGGCACAGTGACTTATTGATTGTCAGAACAGACCTGGTACTTTGACTCCTTGGTTGATATGAGATTTAGCACAGTGACTTATTGATTGTCAGAACAGACCTGGTACTTTGACTCCTTGGTTGGTATGAGATTTGACACAGTGACTTATTGACTGTCAGAACAGACCTGGTACTTTGACTCCTTGGTTGGTATGAGATTTGACGCAGTGACTTATTGACTGTCAGAACAGACCCGGTACTTTGACTCCTTGGTTGATATGAGACTTGACACAGTGACTTATTGATTGTCAGAACAGACCTGGTACATTGACTCCTTGGTGGGGGCGCGGTGGCTCAGTTGGTAGAGGTGCAGGCTGCAAGCCGAGAGGTCCTCGGTTCGAATCCCACCTGCGGCAACCGCGTTGTGTCCGTGGGCAAGTCACTTCACCCCAATTGCCTACATGGGGGCA
Organism: Pictodentalium vernedei; assembly: GCA_031216915.1. Lineage (NCBI taxonomy): Eukaryota > Metazoa > Mollusca > Scaphopoda > Dentaliida > Dentaliidae > Pictodentalium > Pictodentalium vernedei. Next base: position 4,373,245 of record CM062288.1, on the reverse strand, counting down.
CGATGACGCTGTGTACTGAGGCGTACTGCACGTCGATGGTGCGCATGTCTTCAACCACTCTAACCCTGCCTGTGCTGCGGTGCAGAGTTCAGAGTTACGATGTTGGAGAGCTGACAGCTGCTCGTCGTTGCTCGGTGGTTCTCTCCGGGTACTCCGGCTTCCTCCACCCGTAAAACTGTCACGGTCACGATTAGCCATTGTGCATAAGTATGTGACCTTAAACACCAATAAATAAATAAATATAATATGACTCCTTGGTTGATATGAGATTTGGCACAGTGACTCATTGACTGTCAGAACAGACCTGGTACTTTGACTCCTTGGTTGATATGAGATTTGGCACAGTGACTCATTGACTGTCAGAACAGACCTGGTACTTTGACTCCTTGGTTGGTATGAGATTTGGCACAGTGACTCACTGACTGTCAGAACAGACCTGGTACTTTGACTCCTTGGTTGATATGAGATTTGGCACAGTGACTTATTGATTGTCAGAACAGACCTGGTACTTTGACTCCTTGGTTGATATGAGATTTAGCACAGTAACTTATTGATTGTCAGAACAGACCTGGTACTTTGACTCCTTGGTTGATATGAGATTTGGCACAGTGACTCATTGACAGTCAGAACAGACCTGGTACTTTAACTCCTTGGTTGATATGAGATTTGGCACAGTGACTCATTGACTGTCAGAACAGACCTGGTACTTTGACTCCTTGGTTGATATGAGATTTGGCACAGTGACTTATTAATTGTCAGAACAGACCTGGTACTTTAACTCCTTGGTTGATATGAGATTTGGCACAGTGACTCATTGACAGTCAGAACAGACCTGGTACTTTGACTCCTTGGTTGATATGAGATTTGGCACAGTGACTCATTGCTTCACAAGAGAGACTTAATAAGTGACTCACTGAGTGCTGTGACAGGTGTGGAACAGACGCCCATTGTATGATTGGTCAGATTTGGCACAGTGACCCATTGGTCAGCATGACAGTCATGGAAATGTGACACATTGGATGGCATGACATACTTGGTGCAATGACTCATTGATTGATATGAGCCTTGGCACTGTGACTCATTAGTTGACAGGAGAGACTTGACAGTGTGACTCACAGAGTGGTGAGACAGATGTGAAACAGTGACTCATTGCCTGGCAGGACAGACTTGGGGTAGTGACACATTGATCAGCATGACAGACTTGGCGCAGTGACACATTGGATGGCATGACCATCTTGACACATTGACTCATTTTTGACAAGACAGACTTGGCCCAGTGACTTATTGGTTGCCAGGACGGACCTGGTACTTTGACTCATTGGTAGATATGAGTCTTGGCACAGTGACTCATTGGTTGGCAAGAGAGACTTGACGCAGTGACTCATCAAATGGTGAGGCAGATGTAGCACAGTGACTCATTGCATGGCAGGACGGACTTGGCTCAGTGTCTCATTGTTTAACATGACACATGGCACAGTGACACATCAGATGACATAACAGACTTGGCACAGTGACTCATTGTTGGCAGGACAGAGTTGGTAAATTGTCTCATTTGTTGACATGGGACTTGGCATGTTGACTCATTGGTTGCTATTGTAGACTTGGCACAGTGATTTGGTGTTGGCATGATACTTGGCACAGTGATTGCTGACAACCTTAATCCTAACCCAACAGCCATGACATGAAAAATTCATGGAAATACTTTGCAGATTAACAGGTTGAATGTTAGCATTCTCTCTCATGGTTCTATTGAAAAGTGCTAACAGACCCTTTAGTGACTTTACACTATATGAATTAGCTTGTTGTTTAGTAACAAGCCAGAAAATAAGCAGACAGTCCTCTGTAAAATGAGATCCCCAGAGGGTGAATTTAGTGATGCTACCCTGCTCAGCAGGGTACATAGAGGTACATAGAGGATAAATTGGCCCAATTTCTCTCTCATGGTTCTATTGAAAAGTGCTAACAGACCCTTTAGTGACTTTACACTGTATGAATTAGCTTGTTGTTTAGTAACAAGCCAGAAAATAAGCAGACAGTCCTCTAAAATGAGATCCCCAGAGGGTGAATTTAGTGGTGCTACCCTGCTCAGCAGGGTACATAGAGGTACATAGAGGATAAATTGGCCCAATTTCTCTCTCATGGTTCTATTGAAAAGTGCTAACAGACCCTTTAGTGACTTTACACTGTATGAATTAGCTTGTTGTTTAGTAACAAGCCAGAAAATAAGCAGACAGTCCTCTGTAAAATGAGATTCCCAGAGGGTGAATTTAGTGAGGCTACCCTGCTCAGCAGGGTAGCCTCACTAAATTTACCCTCTGTGAACCTCAATCTGAATCAGGGTCTCAAAACTGAACAGAAAGAGGTACCCAGAGGATAAATTGGCCCACTGTATGGGATAGTATCATCAAATTCACCCTCTCTGGACCTCATTCTGCAAATGTCAGACAGCTTATTTTCAGGCCTGTTTAGTAAGCAGGACAAAAAATAATTACATAAAATTGTTTGGTTACAATTTATTGGAGAGTGCCAATGTGCTTTTTCCAATAAATTGTAACAAAACACTTATGAACAAAATCCAGCTAAATTAAGGCTACCCTTGGTGGTAACATGGAATCTTTGAAAGAAATTCTTATGTTATAAATCACTTTTGAAAAATAATTTAACTGTCTACCAGATAAGGGCTAACTGGTCATGTAGGGTGTTTAAAAGTATGTTAAAAACATTCCCACCAGCTCCTCCAACTTTCTACATGATATGGCTGCCAAGTTGACCATTCGAAAAAGAAAAAAATACTGTGAATGTGGAATGTGTTGGAATGTGTGCAAGGGTTTTAGCCTCATAATGTGTTGTTCATTGGCTGAGAGCCAATACATTTCCTATCTCCAGTAGAGAAGAACTGATCTCCGGACCATTTTTCTTTGAATAAATAACTGTTAAATTAAGGGGCCGTATAAGTTATGAAAAACAAATTTATTATTAAATTTTCAGGTCGAAAATTCCTAGAAATTCAAATACATGTACACAAATTATATATCAAATGAAAGTTGTGGTGTGTAGAACTTGAAAAATATTTGCTTTCATCTTTCAAAGTTCAGTGGTGTGAATTTTCAGATTTTTAACTGACTTCAGTTTTTAGCTCACTGAAGGAAGCTTAACTTATCACTTGCCGTCCGTTGTCGTCGTCTGGCATCATCGTCAGTCAGGAACTTTACATTATCGACGTCTCCTCACAAACTACTTGACCAAATTGAACCAAATTTTGTATGCACGTTCCTTATCATATGTCAATTCAAATTTGTACAAATAAACATGCCGCGCCCACAGGGAGCACCAGAAGGGGCATAACTCTTATAGCACCCATAAATTTTTTAAAAAATTTAAAAAAAATCTTCTTCTTCAGATCCACCAGTCAGAATCTTTTCGTATTTTGTTATACAACATCTCTAGGGGGGGGGGGGCAGATTCAAATTTGTTCAAATCGAGTCCCTGGGTTAAGATTTGGGCTCTCTATTGGAGCCCAAATTTTAACTTGGTGTAATTTGAGGAAATATCAGATTCAAGTTTGTTCAAATCAGATCCCTAGGTATATATTTGGGCTCGCTATGGTACATGTAGTCCAAATGTTTAATTAGTGCGATATGAGGAAATTTCTTTACAAGTCTTCTTCTTCAGATCCACCAGTCAGAATCCTTTCATGTTTGGTAACATCTGTAGGGGGGTCAGATTCAAGTTTGTTCAAATCCAGTCCCTGGGTTGATAATTGGGCTCCCTGTAGGACCTCAATTTTAACTTAGTGAAATATGAGGAAATTTCTTTAAAAATCATCTTCTTCAGATAAACACAGTCAGAATGCTTTCATATTTGGTGTACAAAATTCAGGTTTGTTCAAATCGGGTCCCTGAGTTAGTATTTAGGCTCTCTATTGGAACCCAAACCCTTATGGGAGCCCAAATTTTAACTTTGTGCCTTGCATGAAATATTCTTTAAAAATCTTCTTCTTCAGATTCACCAGTCAGAATCCTCTCATATTTGGTATACATCATCTCTAGGGGGGGGGGGGGGGGGGGGGAGGGGGGGGCAGATTCAAATTTGTTCAAATCAAGTTTCTTGGTTAATATTTGGATTCCCTATGAGAGCCTGAATTTTAACTAAGTGCAATATGAGAAAATTTCTTTAAAAATCTTCTTCTTCAGATCCACCAGTCAGAATCCTTTAACATTTGATATACAACATCTCTTGGAGGGTAAGACTCAAGTTTGTTCAAACCTGGTCCCGGGGTTATTAATTTGGGCTACCTGTGGGAGCCTGAATTTTAACTAAGTTCAATATGAGTGAATTTCTTTTAAAATCTTCTTCTTCAGATCCACCAATCGGAATCCTTTCATATATGTTATACAACATCTCTAGGTGGGTCAGATTCAAGTTTGTTCAAATCAGGACCCTGGATTAATATCTTGGCTCCCATTTTGAGCCCAAAGTTCAACTTAGTACAATGTGAGGTGATTTCTTTAAAAACCTTCTTCATATCCACCAGTCAGAATTCTTTCTTATTTGGTGTATGACATCTCAAGGGGGATCAGATTCAAGTTTGTTCAATTTGAGTCCTTGGCTTAATATTTGGGCTCTATGAGCAGGGGTGGGGTGAGGGGATGTTAGGTTCAGGGTTGTTCAAATCCATTCCTTGGTGTTTTTCCATAAAATTTGCCTCTCATGACTTCATTCCTTTGTAGTGTTGATGAACCATGTCTGCAGTTAAAACTAGAAGTCCTGTCACGAATAGTGCGCTTATCTTGGCTTAATTGCGCGTTGGAATTGCGCACAATTGCCATATCGAATGGCATCCAAAGCACGGCAGGTTCTCCTAGTTACTCATAGCAAACACATGCAATGTTTCTGCCAATGGACCTCCGGGTTACCCGGAGGTCCATTGGCTGAAACATTGCTTGTGCACAGGCCATATGTACAGAATTTGATAGCTTTACTTGGGCCATAACGCGTACACTAACGCGCATATCAACATGCTATTTGTGCGCATTTCATGACAGGACTTCTAGTTTTAACTGTAACTGAATGTGACCCCAAATACTTCTTGGAACCACTTTGACCGGTGAGCGATTAAAGCCCCCTGGGGCCTCTTGTTTTTTTCACTAACCTCACACTATAAATTTTTAGTTCTTTAAATTTACATAAAAATGGTCTTTTAGATCATTTTTCATGTAAATTCAAAGAACAAAAATGCCACCAAAAAACATTATTTCTACAGGATATTAGTTACATGGTGATTTAAGGCCCCACAAAGTAGATCTTCTGTTTCTCAGGCCATTTTTTGTAAAATTGCATGTGGACGGGTGGTTTTTTATTTTATTTTTTGTTTTTGTAATTATTCCTTTGCCATCAAAAATCATGTTCTTGGTTTGTTTTATGTTCTAGGCCACATAATCTACAGAATAGAATGGATGATGGTGTATTTTGTACCTTAAGTGCAAGAAGGCTTTGCAATGCTAAAGCATTGCAATGCCCTGTTGCACCCAAGGGACAAATTTATCAATTTTATTAACTTTGGTAAAATATCAGATATAAACTGTATAAGATTATTTTTTAAGTTTGCATCGGTTATAAAAAGAGAGCATGTTGCAGCTAAAAGAACAATGAGTGAGGGCCTGAGAAACAGTTTTTTAACTTTTTTAGTCCTAAAACTTGATTTTGAAACCTTTCTCTGTTTGCAAGTTTATTTTATAAGTGTGCAGTCACACCCCTGAATGTTGATGATAAGCATAAATGATTCCTGCTGAAAATCTGCTAGTGTATTTGTACCCAAACTGATAATAAAATGATATTTCATGAGAACAGCATGTGTCCAAATATGCTTTATAGATCCAAAAATAAAGCTAGAATTAAAAACACATCTAAGATGCAACGACAGAGGTGCATAGGGGAAATTGCCAACACTTGAGGAACACTGCCATTCCCAAAAGTTTCTTATTGTCTCATGATACTTTAAAGTATTCTCTAACTTTGATCAGAAACTTATTCAGAAATTCTATGAAATTCAGGCAAGTATTGTGATGCCTTATAATTAATGTACCAGTTGCACAGTTTTCTGATTGTGACAGTGCGTAGTGTAAAGTCAATTAGTTTCGGCAAATCGTTCTTTGTTTATAAGGCCACACAAAATAAGTTAATTGATTCTCAAGCAAGTTTTTTTTTTATGCCCCCCAACTTAGGTCGGGTGGCATATAGTGATTGAAGTGTGCGTGTGTCCGTCCGTCCGTGTGTGTGTGTGTCTCCGAGCCAATAACTCGAAAATGGTTAGGGCCACAGTCATCAAACTTCACACAATTATAAAGGACCACAGGAGGATGTGTCACACACCATATCCGGATTTGTACCTTCGAGGTCAAGGTCACATTTCAAGGTCACTAAAGATTGGTCAATATTCGTGTCTCAGCCATAACTCAGAAACGAATCATAGTACAGTTGTTAAACTTTTTACAAATTTTAAGGTCAGTCAGAAGGTGTGGCGCGTATAATAGTTTCTGCCACATCTGCAAGGTGGAGGTCACAATTGACCTTCACATGTTCAAGGTCACAAATCGTTTCTCAAGTATAACTCCAAAACTATTAGGGCTACAATCATCTAACATCACTCAGTTATAAAGGACAATTGGTGGATGTGTCACGCACCACAGCCAGGTCCGTAAATGGTCAAGGTCAAGGTCACACTGAACACGGTTAGGGCCACAGTCATCAAACTTCACACAATTATAAAGGACCATGGGAGGATGTGTCACACACCATAGCTGGGTTCGTACCTTCAAGGTCAAGGTCACATTTCAAGGTCACACTAAAAATCGGTCAATATTCGTGTCTCAGCCATAACTCAGAAACGAATCATAGTACAATTGTTAAACTTTTTACAAATGTTAAGGACAGTCAGAAGGTTTGTCACATATAATAGTTTCCGCCGCATCTGCAAGGTGAAAGTCACAAGGGGGGGTTATGTGTTACCTTAGTAACATTCTTCTTGTTTCAAATCAATAAGAGAGGGAGTGTTCAATTTTTATTTTTATTTTTCCGTTGTACATAATGAGAAACTATTTAGAGGTTTTATGCTGTCATTCACATACAGAATATATAGAAAAATATATTATTATGCAAATTAACAAATTAACTCATTTAATTAAAGGGCCTAATTCCTACTCTGATTACTTTTGATTGCAATAGAACAAGTTCCCCGAACATGCTGTCTTTGGGGAAACTTGCAAGTGACATTCTAAGTGCATTGGCAGCCATTATCAGCAGCCAAGACTCGACTAGAAACCCCTGCAATGTGACAGGATGTAGACTGCCTTTAGTTATGCTGTTCAGATTTCAGTTACAAACATCAACCAAAAAAATGTAAAAAGTTCTGAGTCTCCCGATTTTGTATTAATATTGGAAGACACTCATAAGGCAATAAAAAGTTCCAATTAGGGTTCAGTTCCAGTGATGTATTTATTTGAAATTTAATGATTTTCGAACTTGGGATTTTAAAGAAATTTATCTGTTGTTACTAATACATCACACCTTAATATGAAGAGGAGTAACATATTTTATGCTGCAATAAGAGCTACATATGACTGAGGGAATACACTTTTTGAACAGAAAACAGCACATAAAAGCATTTAAGGACTACAATGTAATGTAGAATTTATTACTTAAATCATTTCGGATAAAGTAAAGTGTAGCCAAACAGATAATTCACTAACATGAATTTTAATTACAGTAGTGAGGAGTTTCGAAGAGAAAACTAGCCTGACAAGAGCAAAGTGGGTGGCATAAATAAAATGCCCACAAAACCGATATAGCATAAGCAGGGAAAGCAAAACCCACACCGATCCAAGTCAGGACTCCAATGGATGGGTTGAGGTGGGAGGGATTTATAACACTCGTCACCTCAACGTATTTGTCAGTGAATGAATCACAAAACAAGATGATCATGTGACCAGAATTCCCTGTAAAATCTCATTGGCCATGACAGCAGCGTGCAGATGAAACTATCCTTTCTAAAACATGATTGAACATTGGGAATCAGTGAAGCAAATGGGGCTCCACTGACCCCAACTTGATTTGGAATAAACATTACATAACTCTTTAACCCCCAATTGTACTTGAGTGAACCAGAAACATTTATTGCTGCATAAAGTCAGCCATCAATCTTCTGGTTTTGTATTTGTCTCTTGTAAACATTTACTATAAGGTCTGTTAAAAATAATTCTTGTTTCTCAGACAATTTTCTTTTAATTTCATGATCGAGAGAGGGAGACTTTTTATTTTTATTTTTTTTTTTAATTTTTGTTTATCCACAAAACAATCCTGGAAATAGTTGGAATTTGAAAGTGAACTCAGTACACTATTATTTTTTTCAGCCATGAAAATTTCCCATAATGCAGTTGTAAATTTAACCAACTTTATCTGATTTGATAGATCTCAGCAAGCTTTGTCAGACAAGATGTAGTTGGTCAAATTTTTATCCTACAAGTGCAAAATAGTGAAGAGTTTTCCAGATAATAAAAATAGGAGTGATGATGCTACTTTTAAATGATGAGAGAGGTGCCTAACGAATAATTACATTTTTAATAGCCCAAGTAATGTTGTTTGTATTTTATAGAGCTTATTGTCTCATTCATATACTGTCTCGCTTAATCTCATTTCTTCTCTCAACTTCATCTACTCTTCCACATTTCTTTGTTATAGAGATGATTGTATTTAACTGGTAGAGTGCTGGAAGCCCTTATTTGGACTTTATTCTGGGGTGATGGTACTGCAACTTGAAGGCTTCATACTCAGTGGATGTGCTTTTTATTATCTTTGAAGTGATATTATTTAGTCTGTAGGGACTTGTCTTGTTACAATTTATGGGAGAGTGCCTACAGGCACTCTCCCATAAATTGTAATAAGCCAAAGATATGTGAACAAATTTTGATAGCCAAAAATAATTTAGCACTCTACCAGTTAATGTTTTATGTCTTGTGTGAGCTTTTTTGATATTACATTTAATGTTTTTATCTCTAAAAAATAATATTGAACACAAACATTTTTTGGAAAATTTGTGGCCAAACATTTGTTTCTAGTTACAGTGGAACCCTGTTAATTGAATAGCTACTTTGCCAGTGAAAATTATTCAGTTAACAGGAGTATTCAGTTAACAGGGGTTATCACTTTCCTGTATTCTAGAGATAATCTTAGCATTTATTCTATTATATCTTGTTTGATAGAGCTCCATGAGCTCTGTCAAACAAGATATAATAGATTAAATGCATGTGTTGGATATGCTGAGGCCAAATAGGTCTATAAACAAAGGAAAACTGGGGAGAGTCAGGGTAATTTCTTGACAGGTTACAAGATTTTTTATTCAATTAACAGGAGTTTACTCTATAACCTATATTCAATTAACAGATCAAATTTATACTGGAGGTATGGTAAATGGTTTTGTGTTGGGAAATTATATTCAATTAACAGATATATACAATTAAGAGATATCCAATTAAGTGAACTCATTCAGGCAGAGGGTGGTTAAGTAAAATACCAGCCCAGACTTTAATCCTTGATTTATCTTTATTGTCCTAGTGGGGAGGGGGGGGGGGGGGGGTAGAGCGGTCGCGTTGTGGTAACCGGTTCTCGTCAGATCACCAAAGTTAAGCAAAATCAAGCCCGGTTAGTCCTCGGATGGGTGACCGTCTGAGCGATCGATTCGGACTCCCACGCTGTGTCCTTGAGCAAAAGGCACTTAACCCCCATTGTCCACATGGGGGCACGATGACGCAGTTTAGTAAGGCGTACTGCACGGCAATGGTGTGCATGTCTTCAACCAGTCTAACCCTGCCTGTGCTGCAGTGTGGAGTTACTATGTTGGGGAGCTGGCAGCTGCTTGTCGTTGCTCGGTGGTTCTCTCTGGGTACTCTGGCTTCCTCCACTCTCAAAACTGTCACAGTCATGATTAGCCCTTGTGCATAAGTATGTGACCTTAAACACCAATAAATAAATAAATAATAATAAATATTGCCCTTGTGGGCACTGTGTATTTGATGCTTACTGCACATAGGTTGTATGCTTGTCTTCACTTGTTGCTGACCTGCTTGGCAGAAAGTCGTGTAAGTTGGTTTTTGCACTGTGTATTTAAGGCGTACTGCACATCGATTGCTGCACTTGTCTTCAACAGTTGCTGACCTGCTTGGCAGAAAGTCGTGTAAGTTGGTTTTTGGAGTCATGTCTGGTTTGTTATTATATGTGATAGTCCCCTGTGGGAACCCCAGAAAGAGAAGCAGTGCTTGTTTACTGTGGTAAACATGCTATGTTTTACTGGTAAAATAGGACCGAGTCACCACTATCGGGGGTGGAAGTCCTCTAAAATGGGCAAAATGGGTATAAATGATTGATTAAACTTTTACTTTATCTCCATCTTACAGTCACGATTAGCCATTGTGCAGTGGATTGCATATTCAGAAAGAGTCGAACCCCCCCTCCCCCAAAAGACCCCTCCCCACAAGACCACAAGTGGTTTTAAACCATGATTACCTATTCTGCTATATATAAAAAGCCTTTGACATAAATGTTAGCTTTACACACCAACCATGGTGAACATGCCAGCAATGTTATTTCAATAGTTAAAATTTGCACGCACAGTGGAACTACATCCATGTTGACCTTTGGTGACTTCGACCTGAATGCGTGTCTAAATTAATTGCTCGTCTCCTTGCGAAGAGAGAAATGAAAGCGGTAATTATTTATTACGTTTTTAAATGAGTTTACCTCATAAGATACCCAAAATTAACAAACATGCTTTGCCTCATGTTAATAAAGCATCCATAACTCAAAATGGTATGTAATTATGTGATTAAAATGAAAAAGGCCCCATGATTTGCACATCTCTTTTTCCATTTCATTTTGGCGATAAAATTGACAGCGGAAGTACCGCCCACCAGTGCTCATGTAAACAAAAACAGATTCGCATGTGTGAACATCTGCTGCTCAGTAAAATTGAGAAAAATAATAGCGACTCTCAATAATCTTGATGATCATGGTATAAATAAAATATACCCAAAGTAACTTGGTGTACCAAATGCTCAACACTTGTGGTGAACATTTGGAACACCAAGCTGCTGTGGGTATAGTCTGTATGTTTACTGTGGTAAACAAGCTCTGTTTACTGGTAAAATAGTACCAGTCACTAATGCTTGGGGTGGAAGTCCACTAAAATGTGCAACATGTGTATAAATGCTTGATTAAACTTGATTTTATCTCCATGTTGCAGTCACAATTAGGCATTGTGCAGTGGCTTGAATATTTAGAAATAGAGTCAACCCCCCCCCCCCCACCCCCCGAAGGACCCCCAGGATGTTAATAAGTGATTGTTTAACTGTGGTAAACAAACTCTGTTTACTGGTAAAATAGGACCTAGTCACTAATGATTATAGTGGAAGTCCTCTAAAATGGGCAACATGGATATAAATGATTGACTAAACTTGACTTTATCTCCATGTTGCTCCCCACGGAAACCCTGGGAAGTGAAGCAGTGCCTGTTCACTGCAGTAAACAGGCTCTGTTTTACTGGTAAAATAGGACCCAGTCGCCAATGCGTGGGAGGTGCAAACCCTCTCTAAAATGGGCAACATGGCTTATTAACGCTCACCCCTGGTCTTGAGTTGATACTCATGTTGTGATCATGATTAGCCATTGTGCAAAAATATGTGACCTTAAACACCAATAAATAAATAAATAAATCTCCATGTTGCAGTCACAATTAGCCATTGTGCAGAAAAATGTAACCTTAAACACCAATAAGTAAATAAATCTGTCTTTTAACCTTTAAAGGCTTATTTCCGATTTTTGTGTCCTAAGAACAGGTGCCCTTGACATATAATCATGAGGATGCCCTGCTTAGAAGAGACATATTACCTAGGCAGTGGTTTCTAGTCTAGTCTTGTCTGCCTGCAGCCAAGACAAGACTTGAAATCACTGCTCAGCCACTGGATATCCACTGGTTGTGCTCAAGTGGGAATTGAAGGAATTTATTCAGGTCCTTAAGGGTTAAAGCGAAATGTTGACTGTTCCATCCTGACCAGCAGTAACCACATTGTGTCTTTGGGCAAGACACTTAAACCTGATTGCCCATGGTGGTTGGGGTGGGGGTGGGGCATGGGGGTGCTGTGTACTAAATCACACTGTTGTGCATTGATGGTGTATTTGCCTTTAACCACTGTTAATTCAGTTGAGTGTTCCAACCTGATCAGTAGTCACTGCATTGTGTCTTTAGGCAAGACAACTTAAACCAGATTGCCTATCGTGATGGTGGGGAGGGAGGGAGGGGTTGCATCAGGACATTGTGTACTAAAGCATACTGCGTAATAATGGTGTATTTGCCTTTAACGACTACTAATTCAGTTGAGTGTTCCAACCTGACCAGTAGTCACTGCATTGTGTCTTTAGGCAAAACAACTTATACCTGATTGCCCAACATGGTGGTGGGGGTGGGGGGAGGGAGGTGAGGGGAACATGGGGTTGCTGTCTACTAAAGCGTACTGTACATTGATGGCATATGATAACGACTACTAATTCTGCTTGTATATAAGTATTAACCCTTTACCCAACGAATCGCCCGCATCCGCCCGCGTAATATCCAAATTCAGCAGTTGAAAAAATATTATTTTTCAAAAAATTTCAACAAAACCATATCATGTGACCCCTCGTTGGAACGAACTCGTCGAGCTCGTTCCAACGAGGGGTCACATGATATGGTTTTGTTGAATTTTTTTGAAAAAATTAAAAAAAATTGTATTTAAAATAATAAATTTTGGTATCGTCTGCGTTGGGTAAAGGGTTAAGTCTCCTGAATCTGACAGTTGATGTCTGCTATTGGTCCTTTCTGGGTGCTCCAACTTCCTCCACACGTAAAACTCTCCAACATGATGTATAATTGGCTATTGAAACATTGTTAATAATAAACAGACAATAGCATATAACTTCCAAGCTCCAAACCATTTACCATTGATTAATTTCAATTTAGATCTATTAATTTATTATATCTTATAGAGTAGACTCCCATTAATTATTGATTATAAACTTAATCAATCAGAGATCTGTCAAAGAGTTACAATTATAACCACTAAATTTCTCATGTTTTTTTTTTACCCATTTGGCATCAGTTCATCCATTATAAACAATTAATGTACTATATCTTAACTGGTAGAGTGCTGAATTATCTTTGGTCATCAAAATTTGTTCATGTGTCTTTGCCTTGTTACAATTCATGAGAGAGTGCCAATGGGCACTCTCTCATGAATTGTAACAAGGCAAATCGTAATAGACAAACTGGGGAGCGCGGTGGCTCAGTAGGTAGAGGTGCAGGCTGCAAACCGAGAGGTCCTCGGTTCGAATCCCACCTGCGGCAACCGCGTTGTGTCCTTGGGCAAGACACTTCATCTCCATTGCCCGCGAGGGGGCACGATGACGCCGTGTACTAGGGCGTACTGCACGTCGATGGTGCGCATGTCTCCAACCAATCTAACGCGAGTTACGATGTTGGGGAGCTGGCAGCTGCTCGTCGTTGCTCGGTGGTTCTCTCCGGGTACTCCGGCTTCCTCCACCCGTAAAACTGTCACGGTCATGATTAGCCATTGTGCATAAATATGTGACCTTAAACACCAATAAATAATAATAATAAATAATAGACAAACTTATTTAACTTTAAAGGTAATATTAAGCTCATCCTCCAAAAATGAAGCCTTTAAGCTGAAGCACCTGCATTTCAGAATAAAGCCCAAATATGGGATTCCAGCACTCTACCAGTTAATTAACAGGGTTCCACTTTATATCTTGTTTGATGGAGCTACATAAACTCAGTCAAACAAGATATCGTTGAATGAATGCTCAGTTTATCACTAGATTACAGAAAAATAACCAAGTTGCTGTTAATTGATTACTTCTGTTAATTGGGAGTGCTGTGGCTTAGTAGTAGACTGTTGGACTTCTATGCTAGAGGTCCCGAGTTTGATCCCCGTCCAGGACGACACGTGTTGTGTCCTTGGGCAAGGCACTTTATCCCGGTTGCCTAAATGGGGGCACGGTGATGCTGTGTACTAAGGCATACTGCACGTCAATGGTGCACATGTCTTCAACTGCTGTAACCCTGCTTGAGCGGAGCTTGAACAGAGTAAAAATGTTGAGGAGCTGACGGTTGCTCATCGATGCTCGGTGGCTCTCTCCGGGTACTCCAGCTTCCTCCACTCGTAAAACTGTCACAGTCACGATTTGCCATTGTGCATAAGTATGTGACCTTAAAAACACCAATAAATAAATAACTTCTGTTAATTGAATATTATTCACTGGCTATTCAACAGGCTTCCACTGTACACTAATGTCTACTCAACTGGATATTTTTTAACTGGTAGAGTGCTAAGTTGTATTTGGTCATCAAAATTTGTTCACATGTCTTTGCCTTTTTACAATTTATGGGAGAGTGCCAAGAGGCACTCCCATTTATTGTAACGGGCAAACCCACATAGACTAAGTAATTTCATCCAGAGAATATGACACTTATAGGCTGGGGTATCTGCTCTTCATATCACTGTACCGTACCAGTTAACTCAATAACCCTGTTAATTGCATATAATTTTCAAAGCACCAAACCATGTACTGTTCATTCAGTACTAATTTGACCTGTTAATTTCCCTGTGGGAATCCTAGGAAGTAAAGCAGTGTTTTGTTTACTGTGGTAAACAAGCTCTGTTTTACTGGTAAAATATGATCCGGTCACCAGTGCCTGAGGTGGAGGTCCTCTAAAATGGACATAATGGTGTAAGTGAATGGTTGGACTTGACTTTATATCCATGTTATGGCCATGATTACCCAATGTGCAGAAATATATGACCATAAACACCAATAAATAAATAAAAAAAAATTAACTAGTAGAGTGATAAATTATTTTTGGTCATCTGAATTTGTCCACAACTCTTTGCCTTGTTACAATTTATGGGAGAGTGCCATTAGGCACTCTCCCATAAATTGTAACAAGGCAAATCCTCACAGACTAAATAATTTCAATTCAAAAATAAAATGAAGCACAACCACAGGTTATGAAGCCATTAAGTTGTGGCACCTGCTCTTCAGAACAAAGCCCAAATATGGGCTTCCAGCACTCTACCAGTTAAATAGGTTTTTTAGAGTAAACACCTCTTAATTGAATAAAAAAATTGTATAATACCTCAAAGTATCACTGTGACAGCCACTTGATTCCTTTGTTTGTAGATCTATCTGATCTCAATACAGAATGACATGCACGTGTGAATGGGTTAATCGACATGGCACAAGTGCCAGTGCGGAAGGATGAAACGAGAGGCCAGAGACCTTGAGTTTTATCCTTCCATGATGGCACAAGTGCCATATTGGTGAACCCATTCACTTGCTTGTGTCATTCTGTGTTTATTACATGTCTTCACGACTATAAAACAATTATTAGAAGGACACTCAGCAATTCATTTGACAACTTTCAACAAGTCATTTCGCAATCAGTTAGGTTGATCAATCATCTGCTAATGTTTACAAACACATGTGCAATTTTGGGGGAATTCCCATGGGCAGATTTATAAATAGGCCATGTGGTGTACATGTTTTTGTAGTACATGCTTATTTGAGCAAGTTCTATTCAATTTGTTATCATTTATACTGCTAAAATGATTAGTTTGAACTCTACCTTCTAAGCTTCAGAAGTAATTCTATACACAAAGATGTTTTAATTTAGTTTATTGTCTTTGTGATAGCTTATTACAATGCAATCGCTTTGTTTAAAAGGCATGGCTTCCGTCATTGTAGGTCAAACGGAAATTCCAAGTAGGCAGGGTTATTTTAACTTTTGACAAATGACCTGATCATCCAAAAATAGTCCGTCAATGATTTCCGTTCTGCGCATATGTGCGGAACAGATTTTTATTTTCCGCACGGTTTTGTGTTGATGTAGATGGGGATTTCATAGAACAGGCATGTAATAACTGTGTTCAGGTTTAACTCCTTAAAGGCTGATGGCAGACATTCCTGCCCAGGACAGGAAATCTCTTGCCACTAAAATAAGTAATATTTGAACCCATTTAACCAAATGTTTGCCTGCGGCTTGTTTCATTTTTTTTTTACCAGTGATTTCTTGAGTCAAATTTTCATGAATTATTCAGGAAATCTAGTCTTGGCTGATGTGAAGCAGTCATGACTAGATTTGAAGAAAAATATTTTTAAAATACTCAATGGGTTAAGAGTCAATTTAGTCAGTAATATTGTTGTTTGTTATAATTAATTATGTTGATTTTGTTTTGTTTTACCTGTAAATTCTGCCTTTTATGTGCCATACATATATAGATTTACCTATTGCAGATTTTTCTTTAGGATATATTTAGATCATTTTATACTTTACTTGTTTTTGTAGAACTTATACTGAACTGTTATCTAGATTGAACAAAATACATTTTAGTTACTGACAAGTTGCTGTACTTATGTACAAGTTCTAACTTGGTTTTTCCACCGATCATCAATGCTGTAATTTCATATTTCCCTGCTCCCAGTAGTTGTAAAAGAAAAGAACCTTGAATATCATTATATTCCTTGGTGTTTTAACAGTTTATCCAATGCACAGGATATCAAGAATAACATCAGTGTGCAGTCGCTTAAACATTATAAATTATTGTTATGAATTGATGGTAACATGGTCTGAGGTTTGCGGCTCGGTGCTTGTGTTTAACCGAGACTCATCACAATAAGATATATATTCCAATAAGACACTACCCATAGCCCAAAACCTACATTATGAAACTTGAGAGGCTTATTTACTAAACTTGTGATCGTTCAAAGTTGCCTTCTGCAAGGCAACCTTTAACCCTTTACCCAACGCAGACGATATCAAAATTTATCATTTTAAATATAATTTTTTTCAAATTTTAAAAAAAATTCAACAAAACCATATCATGTGACCCCCTTGTTGGAACGAGCTCAACGAGCTCGTTCCAACGAGGGGTCACATGATATGGCTTTGTTGAAATTTTTTTAAAAATAATATTTTTTCAATTGCTGAATTTGCTTATTACGTGGGCGGATGCGGGCGATTCGTTAGGTAAAGGGTTAACGATCACAGGTTTAGTAAATAAACCTCTTGTGTACCCATGATGGCTCTGGATAAACTCATTCTATCTTAGTTCAAATCATAAATCGGTTTATAATTTAAACAACACTTTATCCAGAACACTGTCCGCTGCATATCTGAAAAATCCAGAAAAATGAAGCGTCTTGCCAGCCACTCCGTTGATGAAGCAATTATGAAATGGGCGACATCATTTAAATATTTTGCGTTGTGACGTCAGGCGGTAACATTTGCTACTTGAGCCGTAAACATAAAAGAAACTGTGCCCGCTCTAATCCTATCAGGAGAGGATTTTACTCTTATTGGAACATATTAAAACGTCCTGACACCCCGTGGAAACCCCAGGAAGTGAAGTAGTCCTTGCTTACACTGGTAAACATGTAAGCCCTGTTTTACTGATAAAATAGGATCCAGTCACTGATTCATTCAGCTTAAGATGTATATTTGCAAACTACTTGTCACACAACCATTGTCTCATTAACGTTAATAACATTGGTGATGGGTGGAATTAATAATTTGATTGGACAAAATAAATTTCTTACATTACAGGTATTCTCATCTGTTTTATAAAACTGTCTTACTTATTAACATTATTAATAAACAATAAATAAAATATCGTGAAATGTTTTGTCAGTTTATTTTGAGAGTGAACTCCTCAACACTTTCTAACGTGTGTATTTTGGGATACTAACAACTACAATTATTTTTTTTAATTGATATTAATATATATTTATTTATAAATACATGTAGATAATCTTGCTATTTTAATATTTAACTGGAAGAGTGTTAAATTATTTTTCAAATGTTATTTGCAACATGTATATTTTAATTTTTTTCAAAGAAACCATGCTGTCAGCAAGGGGAGCCTAAATGAAGCAAAATTTTGTTCATTAATAAATGTTCTGATATAGACGATATGGAATGAGTGTTTTGGTCACTCGATATTTATGAAGCGAGTCTTAGAATTTTCCAGTAATCACTGAAAAGATCTGTGTGAAATTCGTAGAGGAGTTTCATAAATATCATGTGACCAAAACACAAATTTCATATTCTGTTTATCATATGACAACACAGTTAAAAAAAAAAAGACATCTTTCTGATAGAAAAGAAGGGTTAAAGAATGGAATTTCACCTTGAACGTCATGCATTTGACTGACACATCACAGCTACACACAGTCCTACGTCATTACTGCATTAATTTGACACAGATCCTTTTGGTGATTACCAATCAGAAATGTTCTTTCGAAATTGACCAATCAAATCAGCTGAAGGTGTTGTGAAGCACTAATTAATTTTAATTAATCAAGAGAATGGAGAAGTTATATGATAAAATAAATTAGACAGTAAATTATAACCATTCAGATTTATATAACTTTTTTTGCACTGCTGAGAAAACAACAATCCAAAAATGTTTATAGTGTAAAGAGACACTACTACACACTAGTGCCATTATGATGCTTTATTACTTTCCATATTTGATTATAAACGATAACTTCACAATTCACAAGTGAATTATGCAAGCAACACTTGTGTCATGTATCTGTGCGTGCAGACAAAGATGCTTTGCCATGTGTGTAATGGGGATTTCATTGTTTGTTTGTTTGTTTTTTTTTAACCCTTTTCCTAACATGAAAAGCCAACGACACTTGCAAAAAAATTCTTGAATAACTAATTTTTTCATTTTTTGTCTCAAAAACATAGGTTATAACCCCTCATTGGAACGAGCTCATTGCCTTGTTACAATTTATGGGAGAGTGCCTAGTTGCACTCTCCCTTAAATTATAACAAGGCAAATCCTAACAGACTATAAATAATTTTACTTCAAAAATAATAAGAAGAACATCCACAGAATATGAAGCCGTTAAGTTGTGGCTCATGCACTTCAGAATAACGACCAAATATTGGCTTCCAGCACTCTACCAGTTAAATGGAATGAGAAGCAAGCAGCAGCTTATATTATAAGGCCTAGGATTACATTATAACTTAAGATGCATTGTTTGTCAGTAGTGTCCACATCAGGAAATAATCCCAGATAAAGAATAGTTTGTGAAATATTTAATAACACTAATTTTATGAAATTATTTTCAAATAAGAATGGGTATCTTTATAAATTTTCAAGCTGGAACAATTATAACTAAGTTATCTCCTGAACTTGGATTAAATACAATTTTTTGTCTTCCCAACTTCTACATTTATGAATCAATTTGGATGAAATTTTTCATATGTAATGACCAGCAAGTACAAGTGTATATTCATAAATTTTCAAGCAGTGACAATTTTAACTGAGTTATCTCCTCTTGAACTTTGATTTAACCCTTTACCCAATGAATCGCCCACATCCGCCTGCATAATATGCAAATTCAGCAGTTGAAAAAATAGTATTTTTCAAACAATTTCAACAAAACCATATCATGTGACCCCTCTTTGCCGATCTCATTCCAAAGAGGGGCCACATGATATGGTTTTGTTGAAATTTTTTGAAAAAAATTGAAAAATGATATTTAAAATGATAAATTTTGATATGTCTGTGTTGGGTAAAGGGTTAATGCAGATTTACATAGGAAACTTTTGTGTTTATGAGTAATGACATGTATGTGGACCTGTTCATATTCAAAAATTTTCAAACTGTGACAATTTTGACCAAGCTAACCCCCTTTGAACTTGAGCTTTAATCCCTTTCCTAACATACACAGTATCAAAATTTGTTATTTTAATTATTTTTTTTCAAAATTTTTGAAGAAAATTTCACAGAAACTTTATCATATGGCTCCCTCATTTTGAACAAACTCCGGCAGCTCAAAGGTGTCATGTGATATGGTTTTGTTGAAATTATTTTTTTTTAGCTG
Organism: Pictodentalium vernedei; assembly: GCA_031216915.1. Taxonomy (NCBI): domain Eukaryota; kingdom Metazoa; phylum Mollusca; class Scaphopoda; order Dentaliida; family Dentaliidae; genus Pictodentalium; species Pictodentalium vernedei. The sequence continues at coordinate 4,353,241 of CM062288.1, read as the reverse complement.
TGACGAGCAACTCTATATGTGGCAATGTCAGTCTGTCTGTGTGTTAGTCGGTCGGTCTGCCTGTCGGTCGGTCTGTCACCAACGAGATTGTCATCAACAAGTTTTTTTGTCACCAACAAGTTTTTTTGTCACCAACGAGTTTTAAAACATCATTGGCATTGCACGAAGCGTCGCAGCTTCGGCACTGTGACAGTGCGTCTTATTATTTTAACTGCTCAATATGTAAATTTTAATGTTGTCCTATGCATTAGTAAAGAATTAATGTTAATGGTGTTTGTGATTTCCATTAGATGGATTATTTCAGTTGGTTAGAAAAGTGAACCATTCAGGTTTGTTTTTCCGACAACTGAAACATTCCATCCGATTGAATCTGAAAATATGCAATGGATATTTTTGGGTAAAACTAATGCCAGGCCATAACAACATTTATTTCCAAATGAAAGAAAATAGTGCATTTTGATTGGCTGAGAGATACAGTGTAACTTGCAAGCCACAGTTGCTTTTTTTACACCATGGTTAACCACAGTGTAAAAACAAGAAGATACAATAGCAGGCTATATGGCTAAAAAAAAATATCCATTTTTAATTATTAATTCATACCTTCTGATCGGTTATGTTAGAACAAAAATAAAAATACAGGAAATTTAATATTTATGTACAATAAAATATTACAGATATGGATGTCATTGGAACTGGCTCATTGAGCCAGTTCCAATGACATCCATATTTGTCTGGTTTTATTGATTAAGAAACTTACAAAGTACAAATTTTCTGTCAGTTTTTGCCCACAATGTAGGTTAAAGTATTAAGTACACCACAATTCTTGGAAATAAATCCGTTATCCTCGTGTTTTTCAGGGTGTATAGGAATTTACACCGGTTTGGGAACTCATACACCCTTCGTCTTCGCCTCAGGGTGTATGAGTTTCCAAACCGGTGTAAATTCCCATACACCTTGGAAAACACAAGGATAACTAATATTGTGTGGTGGCTTGATAGCTTGGGTATAAGAGCAAAGAAAAAAAGGTTCTATGTATAATATAGGCAGAGTCGTGCTATTTCCTGATTGTGTCAAAATATTCAGTGCATCTGGTCTGGGAACAATGAAGAAAAGAGATTTCTGGTATGATGTTGGCTGAGTCCTGATATTTTCCAATTGTGTAAAAATATACAGTGCTCCTGGTCTGGGAACAACGAAGAAAAGAGATTTCCTGTATGGCTGAGTCATGCCATTTCCTGATCTTTTCAAGACATTCCATGCTCATGTTCAGGGAATAACGAAGACGAGAGATATGCTGGATGATGCCAGCTTAGATACCTAAGGAGTTTTCTCAATAACCTATATGAAATTAATAGGTCAATTTTGTACAGAAGGTATGGTAAATGGTTTTGTGTTTGGAAATTATATTCATTTAAAATGGATATGCAATTAAAACATATCCAACCAAGTGGGCACCACTGTACATATTTTGATATCACAGTGCCAATTTATAGGAGAGTTAAACTTGAAGTGGATCCTTTCAGATGATCATTTTCACATCAACAATTATGAAAGTGTTTGCTTTGTTGATGACTGAGGTAATCACATGTGTAAAGTGTATAGGTAAGATGTTTATCGTATCTCCCTAAATGCTAGAAGAGATTATTGTTATTATTATTTATTAGGGTTTAACAACACTTTAACAGTCAAGGTCTTCACGGGTGGAAGAAGCCAGAGTACCCAGAGAGAACCACCAAACAATGACGAGCAGCTGCCAGCTCCCCAACATCCGAACTCTGCACTGCAGTACAGGTAGGGTTAGATTGGTTGAAGACATGTGCCCCATTGACGTGCAGTACACCTTAGAACACGGTGTCATCGTGCCCCTATGTGGACAATCAGGGTGATGTGCCTTGCACAATGCGAGAGTCCAAATCGATCGCTCAGACGGTCACCCAGCCAAGGACTAACCAGGCTCGACGTTGCTCAGCTTCAGTGATCTGATGAGAACCGGTTACCGCAATGCCACCGCGCCCCCACTAGAAGAGATATTCTCCATTAAATTGTGATATGAATGAAATAAAATTCAATAGTTCAATGGACCCTGTTAACTGACTTCAAGGGGGATGCTCAGTAGGTAGAGGTGCAAGCCAAGAGGTCCCCTGTTCAAATCCCTGCGGCAATCACATTGTGTCCTTGGACGAGACACTTCACCCCCATTGCCCACGTAGGGGCACGGTGGCATTGTGTACTAAGGCAAACTGGAGATTGATGGTGCACTTGTCTTCAGCCAAAGTTAGTATGTTGGGGAGCTGACAGTTGCTTGGTGGTTCTCTCTGGGTATTCCGGCTTCCTCCACCTGTAAAACTGTCATGGTCCTGATTAGCCATTGTGCAGAAATATGTAACCCTAAACACCAATAAAAAAATAAATAAAATAATGTATGTTTTAATTTATTATTAATTAATGTTAAATAAGTATTTATTTAGTTCAACATGGAAACTATTGAATCTTTCTGACAGACAAAACTGATCAGTATTCAATATTAAAAATCAAGATTTAATTTTAATTCACTTGAAGATTTAGTTTTTCTGTTTATAAAATGGCAGCTGTTTATTTAACTGCAGTAGTGTTTTATATTTTTTCATTGATAATGTGAGAGTACATCAGGCATTGCCTCATATCAGTGCTGGATAAAATTAAAGCTTCAAAGGAAAAGACCAATCATCAAATAAGATTAATTAATTATCCCAAATAATGTTGTTTATTTTATTTCTGTATAGACTATTGAACATTCTGTGGAGGAACAGCCTGCCTCAAGAAAAGCCCAACGTTCACATTCAGATAGAGGTAAGATATTAAGTATTTATAATTTTCATTGTGAAATTCTCATGAAAGAGCATTTATTACTTTACTGTACCTTACAGGAGTTCATTTCAGTTAACACTAGAAAGAATTACTGTTCAATGCTTCACAAATAAAGGGATCCTGTTACTTGAATAGTCATGTGTCCAGTCTGTTTCAGTGCTTCACAAATAAAGGGATCCTGTTACTTGAATAGTCATGTGTCCAGTCTGTTTCAGTGCTTCACAAATAAAGGGATCCTGTTACTTGAATAGTCATGTGTCCAGTTTGTTTCAATCCTTCACAAATAAAGGGATCCTGTTACTTGAATAGTCATGTGTCCAGTCTGTTTCAGTGCTTCACAAATAAAGGGATCCTGTTACTTGAATAGTCATGTGTCCAGTTTGTTTCAATCCTTCACAAATAAAGGGATCCTGTTACTTGAATAGTCATGTGTCCAGTCTGTTTCAGTGCTTCACAAATAAAGGGATCCTGTTACTTGAATAGTCATGTGTCCAGTTTGTTTCAATCCTTCACAAATAAAGGGATCCTGTTACTTGAATAGTCATGTGTCCAGTTGGTTTGTTGGCATTAAATGACACTTTCAACAGCCAGTGTCATATCGTGTTGGATAGTTTTATGAGTGCAAGCCAGAGTACCCAGAGAGAACCACCAGGCATGGCAAGTAACTGTCAGACCCTCCAACTTACTAACCCAGCAAATCACATATTTTCAATTTGAATTGAATCTCAAATCAAATTTAGTCTATTATTTGAAATCAAATTGAATACAGGCATCTTGAAGTCCCGACTGCTAAAATATACCATCTACATCAAGGTATGCCTTCGTCGAAGGCATGCCTTGATGATATAGTTGGAATGTTACCCAGTAATGATTTTTGTTCAAAAACAGGAACGGGTGCAAGAATTCTTTACTGGCAATGCACGGGGCTAGCCACTAGCAACTGTGAGTTCATTGTCGACATTACTTGGGAACTTTAAATTTGCTTTCCTCAGTGCCAGTGACTTGTGAACCTGGAATTGTCATTGATGGTGGCATGGGTACAGATGCTTTTTATGTTAATATAGCGGAAATCACACTCGGTCTTTATTTTCAACATTATTGATGTACAATTTTTATCTCCGCTATACATTTTGTGAGATGACTAATTTGACTGATACCATGCGGAATTCTGGTTAAAAGATTCAAGGGAAAACAAATCGGCTGATTTCGAATGGAACAGAATACCAGCGTAATATTTAAAATCTAATCGAATCTCAAAGCTTCCCTGGGCCGTACCCAGCACAGTCGATAGTGTACTTACCTTCAGCCACTGCTAACTTGGCTTCTGCAGGGTTATTGAGTTGGAGAGTCATGACAGTTGATCACCCCTGCTTGGTGGTTCTCTCGAAGTACTCCAGCTTTGCCCACATGTAAAACTGTCCACCAGGATGTGAGCCTGGCTGTTGAAAGTGTCATTAAGCTACAATGATCAAACAAACAAGCAAACTTATCAGGCACAATCGGAGTTAGCAGCAGTTGACGGCAAGTGCACCATCATCGTGTGATATGCCTTGATACACAGCACTACCTTGCCCCTAAGTGGTCAATTTAGATTAAGTGTTTCGCTCAAGTACACATCGCAGATGGCATGCGGCAGGTTTGAACTGTTAACCTTTCAGTTTAAAGTCCAATGCTCTAACCAAATAGTCAGTGCACTCCCATATTGTCAAGTAAAAATATTCAATTAACAGGAGTATTCATTTCATAGAGATGTCATTTTTAACTTAACTTGACAAAGTCAAGATAAGCTATTGCCATCAAGTGTGTGGAAGTCTGTGAGTCTGTTTACATTTTCTTTACCATAGGCTACACCCCATAGTTATTGTCCGATCATCACGAAATTTCATATTCAGGTTCAAGGTCATGTCTAGATGAGAACATCCCCTTTTGGTTGTGACTGGTCAAACGTGATGGCTGTGCATGCCCAAAGCCCCAAAAACCTTTAGCACAGTTTGCAGGTTGTATTTATTATGAAGGGATTTCATTGTAACTTGGTGGGATGACTCTGTATAATGTCTAGATGAGAACGTCCCTTTTGGTCGCGATCGGTCAACCATGATGGCTGCGTGGGCTCGAAGCCCGAAAACCTTTAGCACATTAGTCTGGAATAACTTATGATATCTAGATGAGACTTATCATATTTTGGTCATGATCAGTCAACCGTGACCACCTGATCGTCATGTGACCTAGATTCCTTTACCAAAGTCTACAAGTTATATGTATGAAGGGATTTATTGTAACTTGGTAGGATGACTCATTTTGGACTGATTTTACTGTAACTTTGGTTGACATACATTAACTGTGAGGGCCACATTAACCCAGGCCTCAATTCTTTAGTACAGTCTACACCTCAAATTATTCTTATTGAAAACATAGCATCAGCATGTATGGAACAGAAATTAACATATTCTCAATTATCACAATTCTTGTCTTATTTCATAATCCTTTCATAAACATTGAACATTATCATTTTCATCAAAAGCTACACACAATCAAGTTAAGCTTCAGTGTCATTGACACTATCATTCTGTTTTCTTATGATAAACTGAGATTTTGTTGTATGTTATATCATGTTGAAGCTCTGTCAAACAAGATTTAGTAGATAAATTACATATAAAGTGGAACCCTGTTAATTGAATAGCCACTTTGCCAATGAAAATTATTCAATTAACTGGAGTATTCAATTAACATTATTGTGTCACTTTCCTGTATTTTAGAGATAAACGTAGCATTTATTCTATCATATCTTGCTAGACAGAGCTGTATCAAACAAGATATATTAGATTAAATGCCTGTATTGTATATATTAAGGCCAAGTAGGTCTATAAACAAGGAAAACTGGGTAGAGTCTGGGTAATTTCTCAACAGGTTACAAGATTTTTATTCAATTAACAGGAGTTTACTCTATAACCTATATTCAATTAACATGTGATATTTGTACTGGAGGTATGGTAAATGGTTTTGTGTTGGGAAATTATATTCAATTAACAGGATTATTCAGTTAAGAGATATACAATTAAGTGGGCTCCACTGTATTACAAAAACTGAGAGAAAATAGGTCTATTAATGTGGTGAATTAAATGGATGTGAATCTTTTGATAGACTCCTTTGATATTTGGTATACAGCACCCATCTGGGAGTCAGATACAAGATTGTTAAATTGAAGTTCTTTGTTCATATTTGGACTCAATACAGGAGCCCAGATTTTCAACTTAGGGCAATATGTGGAAAAATCATTAAAATTTTTCTTCAGAACCACCAGTCAGAATCTTTTGTTTGGTATACATCATTGTTTTGAGGTTCAGATTCAATAAATTACAAGAATGTTGTATTCATTTTCCAGGAATGTACCTGATCTCCATATTGTCCCAAGTGCATTGAAGATTCACATAATATGGAACTCGGGTAACATTGGAATTTCCTATATAACCAACATGCAGTTAAAAGGTCAATTTGTACTGAAGATAATAGTAAATGATTTTGTGTTTGAAAGATGTATACAATTAATAGGGTTATTTAGTTAAAGAGATATTCAGTTGAGTGGGCTCCTATGTGGACATATCTGTACTTTATGAACAATTTAGAATTTTATCCGAGTTTCATACGTACTTGAAGCTTCATTTATCAAGCAAGATTTGTTCACCAAGATATATTGAAAATTATCATCTCATTTTCTCACTTATTCAGTTTTCATTTTCACTTTGAGAACACAACTTTGTTAAAAAAAATGCTAAAGTTATCAAGAAGGCGGACAGCTTTTGCTTACCCCTGTTTAAATCCTAAGTTTGAAAAAATGCTGCATTCTACTTGAATTTTTTTTTACCATGAATGAAACAAAAATTGGACCATCACAAAAATTAAAAACCAAAACAAAAGACAACAAACATATCAACAGTCTTGGTGAATAAATTCCTTCCTGTGGTGTGTTATCCATTACTTTCCTGGATTGATTACTTGCTAAGTGATTTATTAAAAAAGACTTTTATTACGATGTCTTGTGATGCCAACAAACTTGTCTGACCATTAGGACAGACGTGTTTTACATTGATGACTTATGTTAGATGATTGTAGACTTGACTTTTGATGACAAAAGACAAGTCTACCACAATGAAGACTTGTCCTTTGATGATGAGACTTGTCTTATGATGATAACAGAATTGTCTTATGATGACAGACTTGTCTTATGATGATGCCAGGCCTGTATTATGATGACAGACTTGTCTTATGATGATAACAGACTTGTATTATGATGACAGGTCTGTATTATGATGACAGACTTGTCTTATGATGATGACAGACCTGTATTATGATGACAGACTTGTCTTACAATGATAACAGACTTGTATTATGATGACAGGGCTGTATTCTGATGACAGTCTTGTCTTATGATGATGACAGACCTGTATTATGATGACAGACCTGTATTATGATGACAGACTTGTATTATGATGACAGGCCTGTATTATGATGACAGTCTTGTCTTATGATGATGACAGACCTGTATTATGATGACAGACCTGTATTATGATGACAGACTTGTATTATGATGACAGACCTGTATTATGATGACAGACTGGTCTTATGATGACAGACCTGTATTATGATGCCAGACCTGTATTATGATGACAGACTTGTCTTATGATGACAGACTTGTCTTATGATGACAGATGACTTGTCTTATGATGATGACAGACCTGTATTGTGATTACAGACTTGTCTTATGATGATGACAGACCTGTATTATGATGACAGACCTGTATTATGATGACATGCCTGTATTGTGATGACAGACTTGTCTTGTGATGATGACAGATCTGTATTATGATGACAGACTTGTTTTATGGTGATGACAGACCTGTATTATGATGACAGGCCTGTATTATGTGGACAGACTTGTCTTATGATGACAGACTTGTCTTATGATGACAGGCCTGTATTATGATGACAGACTTGTATTATGATGACAGACCTGTATTATGATGATAGACTTGTATTATGATGACAGACTTGTCTTATGATGACAGGCCTGCATTATGATGACAGACTTGTCTTATGATGATGACAGACCTGTATTAAGATGACAGACTTGTATTATGATGACATGCCTGTATTATGATGACAGACTTGTCTTATGATGACAGGCCTGTATTATGATAACAGACTTGTATTATGATGACAGGCCTGTATTATGAGACTTGTCTTATGATGATGACAGACTTGTCTTATGATGGCAGACCTGTATTATGATGACAGACTTGTCTTATGATGATGACAGACTTGTCTTAGGATGACAGGCCTGTATTATGATGACAGGCCTGTATTATGATGACAGGCCTGTATTATGATGACAAACGTGTCTTATGATGACAAGCCTGTATTATGATGACAGACTTGTCTTATGATGATAGGCCTGTATTATGATGACAGACTTGTCTTATGATGACAGGCCTGTATTATGATGACAGACTTGTCTTATGATGACAGGCCTGTATTATGATGACAGACTTGTCTTATGATGACAGGCCTGCATTATGATGACAGACTTGTCTTATGATGACTGGCCTGTATTATGATGACAGACTTGTCTTATGATGAAAGGCCTGTATTATGATGACATACTTGTCTTATGATGACAGGCTTGTATTTTTTTGATGACAAGACTTGTATTTTGTTGATGACACATGTCTTACAATTATGTCTGCCTCATCTTATTATGATGAAAGACTTGTATTACAATGATGACAGACTTGTATTACAATGATGATAGACTTGTCTTTAAGATGATGACAGGACTATGATAATGATAGACTTGTCATATGATGATAGACATGTCTTATGATGATGAAAGATTTTTCATATGAAGATGACAGACTTGTCTTTTGATGTTAAGACTTGTATTATGATGGTAATAGACTTGCCTTATGATGATGATGATGATGATGATGATGATGATGATGATGATAATTGACTTTTCATATGATTATGACAGAGTTGTCATATATTACCGACTTATCTTATGATGATGTCAGATTTATCTTACATTGATGACAAAGTTGCCTGGTGATGATAACATAATTGTCTTACAATGGTAACAGAGTTGTCTTTTGATAATGACAGTTTTGTATTACAGTGATGACAGACTTGTATTATGTCTTATGATGATGACAGACTCATACTATGATGGTGACAGACAACAGACTCATACTCTGATGATGCCAGACTTGTATTATGATGATGGAGGACTTGTATTATGATGATGGAAGACTTGCATTATGACGATGAAAGACTTGTATTATGATGGTGACAGGGTTGTCTTATGATGATGAGAAGGGTCTTATGAGGATGGGAGATTTGTCTTCTGATGATGGGAGATTTATCTTACAATGATGACAGACTTTCCAATGATGATGACAGAATTGTCTAATAATGGTGACAGACTTGTCTTTTCATGATGACAGTCTTGTATTACATTGATGACAGTCTTGTATTATAATGGTGACAGACTTGTCTTTTCATGATGACTGTCTTGTATTACATTAATGACAGACTTGTATTATAATGGTGACAGACTTGTCTTTTCACGATGACAGTTCTGTATTATAATAGTGACAGACTTGTCTTTTTATGATGACAGTTCTGTTTTATAATAGTGACAAACTTGTCTTTTCATGATGACAGTCTTGTATTACATTGATGACAGACTTGTATTATAATGGTGACAGACTTGTCTTTTCATGATGACAGTCTTGTATTACATTGACGACAGACTTATATTATAATGGTGACAGACTTGTCTTTTCATGATGGCAGTCTTGTATTACATTGATGACAGTTGTGTTTTATGATGATGACAGTGGTGAGTGCTGGGACAGGTTAAGATTGGTATACTGGTGTGTGGCAAAACAGGTTTAGAGGGGGAAGCGTTGTGTATCTGGAAAGGTGTAGATGGGAAACTAGACTACTAGGCCAGGTTTAGTCAGGGAACCAGTGTGTTTTGGGACTGAAGGGGTAAAAGGTGTACAGGGAATTAGTATTTATTAGTGTGTGCTGAGACAGGTTTAGATGGAGAACCGGTGTGTGCCAGGACAAGTTTAGAGGAGAACTGGCCTGAGCCAGGATAGGTTTAGAGGAAGAAGCAGTGTCTGCCAGAATAGGTTTAGGAGGAAACTGGTGCGTGCCAGAACAGGTGTAAAGGGGAACCCGTCTGTGCCAGGACTCTGTCCATGCCTAAATCTACCACAGCCTAGGCTTTATATGTGCTTCATGCCAAATACCATCAAAACTTGTTCTAGGAGGACAATATTTAACCCTTTACCCAACGCAGACGATTTTAAAATTTGTTATTTTAAATATCATTTTTTAAATTTTTAAAAAAATATCAAAAAAGCCATATCATGTGACCCCTCTTTGGAACAAGCTTGTTCCAAATATGCGTCACATGATATGGTTTTGTTGACATTTTTCGAAAAATAAAAAATTTCAGCTGCTGAATTTGCATATTACGTGGGCGGATGCGGGCGATTCGTTGGGTAAAGGGTTAACTGGTAGAAATCGGGAAGCTGATATTTGGGGTTTACTGAATATCACAGTCTGTCTACAACAACTACATTCATTGGAGAAGATTTAATATTGATCCTGTGAAGAATAAAGTTTTGTTCATAATACATTGCTCAGTTATATATTTATTGCTCAGTTACATTTGTTTGGAAAGTGCCTTTGGCAGTTTACAGTGATAAGAAATCTGTGGTGAAGAAACCAAACGTCATCCATGGTGTTTGCACCTGCCCATCCTAAAACCCTGAACCAATTTTAGTTAAATCTGAGGTGATTGCTTGTTCTGACATCGCATTTTGTTGTTTTTTTTTTAAATCATGGGAGGGTGGGGGGTTTAATCCTCCAAAAAATGTTTTAAATCTTCTTATGAACCAGTGGGTACAATGACTTTATATTTGGTATGTAGCTTCCTTTTGAGGTGTAGAATCAAGTTTGTTCAAAGGAAGTTTGTGGAGCAATTTTTGCCTTTGTAATGGGAGGGGCAAGATTTTTGTCCCCGCCCAAAATTTTTATTTTCTGAACCGGTGATCTGATTTGAACCAATATTTCGTATACAACATCCTTCAAGTTTGTTCCAGTCAAGTCCCTAGGTTGATATTTGGACTCCCAAGTTTTCCATTATTGAAAATCTGGGCATTATTTCTGTGGTAGCATCCCAATACTAGAAAAAAAATCATCTGGCATGTTCAGCTGAGTTATAAATAATTAAATAACTTCATTCCTCTGTTGTGTTAATAAGCTGTAGATAGTACTTAAATCCTTTAAACAACTTTGGTCAGGTGAGCACCTCAGGCCCCATGGGTCCTCTTGTTTTTTTTCTGGGGTGGTGAAGGGTTAGGGCAGTTTTGACAACCAGGGTCACCTCAGGTCAGACAGTTTTAAGGATGAAGGAGCTGTAGTACCCAGAAGGAACCACATGCAGTGGCAAGTATCTGTCAGACTCCCAATGTACTATCTTTGCACAAGCAGGGTTAGCATTGGGTGAAGATAAGGACTCCATACATAAACGAGTAGTATGCCTTAATTACACAGTGCCACCATGCCCCACACGGGTAATTGGGATTAATTGCCTTGCCCAAGGAGACAACACTGTTACCCCTGGCTGGGATCAAACTGTGAACCTTTGGTTTGAAATCCAATAAGCCATCACACTCCCACTCTACCTGATTAACATGCCTGTAAATGATGTTTAACTCTTAACCTGCTATGTAATTTTAAAATATTTTTCAGGAAATCTAATCATGGCTGCTGTGAAGCAGCCATGACCAGATTTGATGAAAAATTCATTTTGATTTAACTCAAGAAATCATTGGTCAAACAGGTGATCCAATATACAAGGGACAATTTGGATAAAGGTGCTCAAAGTCTACTTATTTCATTGGTAGCTATTTCTTGTCATGGGCAGTAATATCCACAAGCAGCATGCAAGGAGTTAAGTATTGGTAATGTTTGTGATCAGTGCTTTAATCATAAAACAAAACATTCCTCTCCATTACTTCAGTAAATGTGAAATGAACAACAAAAGATAGTTTGTATAGTCTTGACTTGATTCAAAGTTTGTTCAAATCCAGTCCTTGGGTTAATATAATTGGGCCCCCTGTAGGAACCCAAATTTTAACTTACTGCAATATGAGGAAATTTCTTTAAAAATCTTCTTCTTCAGATCCTCCAGTCAGAATGCTTTCATATTTGGTATACAACATCTATAGGGGGGGGGGGGGGTCAGATGCAAGTTGGTTCAAATTGAGTCGCTGTGTTTATATTTGGGCTCCCTATGGAAGCCCAAATTTTAACTTTGTGCAATGCGTGGAATATTCTTTAAAAATCTTCTTCAGATTCACCGGTCAGAATCCTCTCATATTTGGTATACATCATCTCTAGGAGGGCCAGATTCATGTTTGCTCAAAGCAAGTTTCTCAGTTAATATTTGGGTTCCCTATGGAGCCTGAATTTTAACTTGGTGCAATACGAGAAAATTTCTTTAAAACTCTTTTTCTTCAGATCCACCAGACAGAATCCTTTAACATTTAGTATGCATCATCTCTAGGAGGGGGTCAGATTCAAGTTTGTTCAAATTGGGCCCCGGGGTTGAAATTTTTAAGTTTGCTTCGGACTAAGAAATTTTTTACCAAAATTTGAGAAAAAAAATTTGTTTTGGATTTTTTATGCATTTTGTTCAATTTTGAGACAATAAAAAAAACCCAATTTTTACCCTGAAAATTTTGGGTCCAGTTCCGACTCTGAAATTTTGGACCAAAATTCAGAATTTTTTTTAAAAAATTGTATGCATTTTTTGTTCAATTTTGAGATGGAAAAAAAAAAATTTAGCCTGAAAATTTTGGGTTGAAACTTGGAAAATTTCGGAAAAAAATGTTTGTTTTTTATGCGTTTTGTTCAATTTTGAGATGAAAAAAAAAATTTAGGGTCAGGTTTGGACTCCGAAAATTTTGACATTTTGGGGGGATTTTTATGCATTTTGTTCAATTTTGAGATGGAAAAAAAAAATTTATAGCCTGAAAATTTTGGGTCCTGTTCCGACTTGCTTTTAAAATCTTCTTCTTCAGACCATGTAGTCAGAATGCTATCATATTGGTATACAACATCTCTAGGAGGGTTAGATTCAAGTTTGTTCAATCCTAGTCCATGGGCTGATATTTGGGCTCCCTATGGGAGCCGAAATTATAACTTTGTTCAATATAAGAAATATCTTCTTCAGATCCACCAGTTAGAATCCTTTCATATTTGGTATACAACACCTTTTGGAGGGTAAGACTCAAGTTTGTTCACACCTGGTCCTGGGGTTATTAATTTGGGCTACCTGTGGGATTTTAACTAAGTGCAATATGAAGGAATTTCTTTTAAAATCTTTTTCTTCAGATCCACCAAACAGAATCGTTTCAAATTTGGTATACAACATCTCTAGGTGAGTCAGATTCAAGTTTGTTCAAATTGGGATCTGGGTTAATATTTTGGCTCCCTATTTGAGCCCAAAGTTTAACTTAGTGCAATGTGAGGTGATTTCTTTAAAAAACATCTTCATATCCACCAGTCAGAATTCTTTCCTATTTGGTATATGCCATCTCAAGGGGGATCAGATTCAAGTTTGTTCAATTTGAGTCCTTAGCTTAATAGTTGGGCTCTATGGGCAGGGGTCAGGTGGTGTGGGTGGGGGGCTCATGTTATGTTCAGGTTTGTTCAAATCCATTCCTTGGTGTTTTTCCATAAAATTTGCCTCTCATGACTTCATTCCTTTGTAGTGTTGATGAACCATGTCTAACTGAATGTGACCCCAAATACTTCTTTGAACCACTTTGGCCGGTGAATGATTAAGGCCCCTTGGGGCCTCTTGTTTCACTAATGATTTCTTGAGTTAAATTTAGATTATTTTTTCATCAAATCTAGTCATGGCTGCTTTACAGCAGCCATGACCAGATTTGATGAAAAATATTTTTAAAATACTCAACGTGTTAAGAGTTAACCCTTAGAGCCCTAATTATGAGTTTATTCACATTTTATGCCATAAAATGGGAGCTTAGTGGCTCACTTGTTTCTGTGTTAGACTTCACTCCGAAAGGCCCATGCTTCAACCTCAGCCAGGGCTAACTGCATTGTGTCTTTGGACAAGGCAGTTAATCCCAAATGCCCATGTGGGGCCATGGCCAGTGGCACTGTGTACTAAGGTGAATTTCACGTTGATGGTGAACTTGTCTTCTGACATTTCTAACCCAGCTTGTGCAGAGTTAGTACGTTGGGGAGTCTGACAGTTGCTCACCATGGCTCAGTGGTTCTCTCTGGCTACTCCAGCTTCCTCCACCCATAACACTCTCTGACACAAGGTGACCCTGGCTGTTTAAAGTGTCCTTAAACCCCAATAAATAAATACATAAATAAATAAACAAATAAATTATGCAATAAAACAGGTGCCCCAACATGTAGTCAGCAAGTAACTCTATTAAGTACGTTGCCAGTTGCATCTGGATTTTGTCTTGATAGCCTCTATTGGCAGCCAAGACTTACTTATGAACAAATGCAAAGCCACTTGTTGTGGATTGTCAGGTGTAGCAAAAAGGTTTGAAAATCTCTTTGCCTTTGTGGGTTTGGTTGATTATATATAGAACAAACGTACAGTGTTTTCAAGTAAAAAATTTATTCTACGAGTAGGATTAACTGGTTGAGGGCTACATTATTTTTGGTGATATAAATTTGTTCAGCAAAATTTGTTTTATTACAAATTATTGAAGAGTGCCCTCAGGCACTCTTCAATAATTTGTGATAAAACAAATTTGTATCAACAAAATATTATTTGTGTTTGACTGAATATGAAACATGAGCAAGGAAAAAGATGGCTTTTGCTCTGGTACCCACAAATTTCTCAAAAGCCCTGATAGTGGCTTCTAGCACTCAACCAGTTAAGAATGAAACCGATGAACCTCTGGCGAGTCGGTTTCATTCTTAATTCTACTTGTAGAATAAATTTTTTTTACTTGAAAACACTATACGTTTATTTTGTTTATCCCATAAATCTTCTACAGGGCAGTCACATCAAAATCATGCTATAATTCACTACAAAACAGCGAGAAATGAGGAGCACATTGGTCCAATTCAATCGACCAGCAAAATTGGCAAAAATAAACAAGATGCAGTAATACATTTCTGATTAAAAATAATTCCCCAGAAAACTTTAGCTAAACTTGCAAAAATACTTTATTATATGAGCAGTGGGTGGTGTTTTCTACTGGCATTGTGTAATACTTTCAAAAAGATTTAAAGAAATCAACAATCGAACTATTAATTATGCTGGACAAATGTGGCATAGGCCAGAGGTCAACAAGTCCGTCGCTACTAGGAGAGTAAATTCTTTCAGTGTTAAACCTACGGGGAAATTTATCACTCTACTAGGTGAATAAAGCAAAAATTTATCCAAGGCCTTTATTGTTCAAATAAATGGGTATTTATAGGATAAATATTATATTTGACAAGTTGTATAAACAGTCTGAGGAAATGCTAAGATCCACGAAGTTGGCTCCAATTAAAATGTGTTACAGCAATAAAACAGCTAAAAAAAATTAAGAAAGTAGTTTGGGTGCTTGTATTTAAGCATTTGACCTATGTGTGACTTTCTGTAGAAACTTCATCAATAAAAGAAAAATGTTCTCTTGCTAGAACATCTTTTCAAGAAACATACAACCACGAAATGTTTTACACAAAAATTAATAAACCTCTTTTTTAAAAATTGTTCAAGAGCTACGATATTGTTCGCCTTCATTGATAGATCTAGAAATATGTTGAGGTGTTTACGTATTTTTGGGCTCAATTTTAGGCTATCCAAAGGTAACAGATTTGAATCCATCACGTAAAATAGGGAAACTGTGGTATACGCATGACATGTTAAAAAGTTCTTAATTTTAAATTTTTACATTTTTTCTTCATTGAAACCCTATCCCACTAAGCTCAACACCTGCTGATTTCTTTCTAACATGTCATATTATAACAACTGCTCTTAATCAGTATTCACATTGTTAAGTGCCAGTTTAGTCAACTGCACCAAAAATTTTGATTTGGCACCAAGAAATCTTTGTTGTCACCAAAAAAGTTCATTTCACTTGTGAAGGAACGCCATTTCAGAAGTGAAGGGCACGATTGATGATGAAACAAAATCAATTTTTATTATTTTTAGTACATGGAAATCATCAGCTGGCAATAAACATGGATAAGCGATTTTCATGAAACGCACTCATTAAAATAAGCGGTATTGCATCGCATTTCGAAATGCAAAATTCAGGAAAAGCTATGCTATCATTAAATATGCATAGTGAAATGCCATGCACATTCTCAAGTTCTATATCATGGTGGACAATGGGCATTTGTCCTAACTTGTAACTGGTAGAAACATGATGGCTCATTGACAAATCAGCAGTTCATGGACCACCAGGTAGAATACCTGGTGGTCCATGAACTGCCGATTTCCCTCCAAGTCCTCAAGTATCCACTCGAGTAAAAAAGTTAATTTGGGATAGAAGGTCACTCACACGATGGCAGAGTATCAAATCAGTATGTCTGTACCGTACATGTATGTACCGGTAATGCATGGATCAAACCACTTGAAACTTTGAAAGCTACAGTAGTGAAAGAGTTAAAGATTCCATGTCTGTTGGTGCCAGGTAGCACTACAGAAATTTACAGACCCATGTAATGCTGCTTCTGCAAGTTAATAGCAGCATTTGCTGACAGTATAAATTTTTGTTTTGTTTTTTTTTTCTTCAAGTAGGCCTACCACTAGTATACATGTAACTAAGTGTTAAATGCTTTCTAGGGAACAAAAGCATTCATTATAGTATATTGAATTTGAAACATAAAAAAGCTACACAATTTTAAAAAAATGCTATACATTTTTTGTTGATGTATAGCATTTTCACTATGCAAATAAAAAAAAGTATTTTGATCCCTGCACTCACCGCCAGTGATTTTGTCAATGAAGTGTTAGAAAAAGTAATTTGGACAAACTTTTCAATGTTAATTGTCAGTGAATGGTAATGAGACATTGTTTTTCCTCAAGAAGTCATTGTAAGTTATCAATTTTACAGGGGGCGCAGTGGCTCAGTTGGTAGAGGTGCAGGCTGCAAGCCAAGAGGTCCTCGGTTCGAATCCCACCTGCGGCAAACGCGTTGTGTCCTTGGGCATGACACTTCACTCCCATTGCCCACGTGGGGGCAAGGTGGCATTGTGTACTACGGCGTACTGCACGTCGATGGTGCACCTGTCTTCAACCAGTGCTAACCCTGCTTGTGTGGTGTCAGTATATTGGGAGCTGACAGTTGCTCGCCGTTGTTCGGTGATTCTCTCCAGGTACTCCAGCTTCCTTCACCCATAAAACTGTCAAGGTCACTATTATCTATTGTGCAGAAATATGTGACCTTAAACAACACCAATAAATAAATATAAATAATAATAATCAATTTTACAAAAGACAGCATTTCATTAAATATATACTTCATACTGTCACAAGTGACTCGTGACAATATGAAGGTATTTATCTAATTAAATAGGGGGCGCGGTGGCTCAGTAGGTAGAGGTGCAGGCTGCAAGCCGAGAGGTCCTCGGTTCGAATCCCACCTGTGGCAACCGCGTTGTGTCCTTGGGCAAGACACTTCACCCCCATTGCCCATGTGGGGGCACGATGACGCCGTGTACTAAGGCGTACTGCACGTCGATGGTACGCATGTCTTCAACCAATCTAACCCTGCCTGTGCTGCAGTGCGGAGTTACGATGTTGGGGAGCTGGCAGCTGCTCGTCGTTGCTCGGTGGTTGTCTCCGGGTACTCCGGCTTCCTCCACCCGTAAAACTGTCACGGTCATGATTAGCCATTGTGCATAAATATGTGACCTTAAACATCATTAAATAAATAAATAAATATCTAATTAAATGCTGTCTTTTGTAGAGACTTGTGAGTCATAATAATCCCAGTGGATTAACAGTAATCAGTGGATTAATCCAATATTTTCTAAGCTCAACAACAGGTGTACATACCAACATCTTTCAGCCTGACCATTAATTGAATAAGTGGTTGAGATATAACTTCGGTAACCCTTTTTGCCTCCTGATGATTTCAGCCGAACTTTCGAGTTCTTTCAGATGTTTTCCATTTTCCATGACCAATTGTCCATTCACTCCTGAAATAATTACTAGTTCATTTCTCAAAACCCAATCAATTTATTTTGATGAGATAACAAAAAAACACCCTCTCACTAGCATTTTGACACTAACATATCCAGAATGGCAAAATAAATTGGCACCGGACAGTTCCAGGTCAGCGTGAACACTTCTCTAAACTCTCATCACACCAAGGTCAAAATATCCAAACTCTAATCTGCAATTTTTTTCATAATGCAACTAGAAATGTAACCAATTCAGTCTTGTTTGACAGAGCTCAATGAGATTGAGTAGGTTTCATTCCCAGTTGCATTATGGGGAAAATTTGCTTTTAACATCAGTATACAGAAGTTTAACCCTTTACCTAACGAATCGCCGCATCCACCCGAATAATATGCAAATTGAGCAGTTGAAAAAATTGAATTTTTCAAAATATTTCAACAAAACCATATCATGTGACCCCTCATTGGGACGAGCTCATTGAGCTCGTTCCAATGAGGGGCTCACATGATATGGTTTTGTTGAAATTTTTTGAAAAATTTAAAAAAATGATATTTAAAATAATAAATTTTGATATCGTCTGCATTGGGTAAAGGGTTAATCAATTCCCAAATTGAATTTTGAAAATGTTCCAGTTTAGAGGTCTCTTAAGGAAGGAATCTATGGGGAGGCAACTACTCAAAAGACAGAAGAACACAGCCAAAAGGTTTGAAAAATGCAAAGTGTACAAGCCTGGTACTCCAAAACAGATGATAAAGTCATGATTAACTCTTAACCCACTGAGTATTTTCAAGATATTTTTCTTCAAATCTAGTCATGGCTGGTTCACAGCAGCCATGACTAGATTTGATGAAAAATTCATCCAAATTTAACTCAAGAACTTTTGGGTGAAAAAATCCATTCAATTGGCAGGGGGGAAATTAGATTAAATGTGCCCAAATTTATGCTTATTTCAGTGACAAGCAAAATCCTGACCTGGGCAGGAATATCTGCCAGCAGTATTCAAGGAGTTAACATCCCTTAGCCCTTTAGGGCCTGGAAACTTGTCCTGAATTCCAACCAGACCACAGCCTGCATATGTCAGGAGGCTTAGTGATTTCCAGTCTTACTAGAAGCCACTGCCTAGGTAATCTGTCTATAGTTGGCAGTACCCTCTCATGCACATGATTGCATATTAAGGGCACCTGTTCTGAGATCGAGAAAGTCAGAAATAATAGGCCCTTAACCCTTTACCTAATGAATCGCCCGCATCCGCCCGCGTAATATGCAAATTGAGCAGTTGAAAAAAATTAAACTTTTCAAAATATTTCAACAAAACCATATCATGTGACCCCTCATTGGAACGAGCTTGTTGAGCTCGTTCCTGTTAGGGGCCACTTGAGCTTGTTCCAATGAGGGGCCACATGATATGGTTTTGTTGAAATTTTTGGAAAAATTTGAAAAAATTATATTTAAAATAATAAATTTTGATATTGTCCGCGTTGGGTAAAGGGTTAATGGTCGAGTTTTGAATTGTTTTTTAGACATCTAATTTGGCCATCAAATCCATGAAAACTAAATTATTTCACCTCAAAGATAAACAAAGCACATCCACTGAATCTGAAGCCCGTAAGTTGTAACACCTGCACTTCAGAATGAATCTCAAAGTTTCTATCTTCTCTGTCTTAGCACACAAGCCTGGCACTTGAAGACCGAAGATTAACTGCAGAATCATCATCCTTAGCTCTCACATCTGTTCTTGCATGCATTTATCATGTCAATAAAAGATAGTACCCAAATAACATAAGTTATCTCTTTGGCAATCCAATCATACAATACTTACATATAAGTACGCCACAATTTTACAAGTAGCACACTGAAATCAAGACCACATCAAGAAAAACAAACCAAACTTGCATATTCGATTCAATGGTCGTGCATTGAAAATTTTGACTCGAGATGGGGGAGGCAGGAGTGGGGTGCTAATGTAATTTCTCACTTGTTGTAAATTTTATAGTGGTAGCCTGACATATGGGTGGGACAGTGGGTGCAATTAGAAATCTAGAGGTGGACATCCACCTCCCCCAACCATGACTCCTTCACAGCATCCCTGGAGTCAGGGAATGCAGTTGCTTGGCACTGCTTAGTATTTCTCTCCAGGTACTCTGGCTTCCTCCACAAGTAAAACTCTGATGCAAGGTGGCCCTTGCTGTCAAAAGTGTCATTGAACCCCAATAAATAAATAAATAACCAGAAATGAATTTTTTTTTAAAGAAAAAATGCAAGTGTAACCTGCTAACTGCCTTATATGAGAAGACTTAAACTCAATTATACCCCCCTCCTCCACTCCCCCATGGAAAAACCTGCTTCACCTACCACCCCCCTCACCAACACCCCACCCCCTCCACTCAAGTGGTCAACATAAGTGCACACAATTGGCTATACTTGATTTAAAACTTGTTTCTTGATCAACATATAGCCTTTGATGGTGAACGTGACCTTAATGGGTAGAGTGCTGGAAGCTCATGGGCTTTATACTGGAATGCAGTTGTGGTAACAAAAAGGCTTCATACTCTGTGGAAGTGTTTCTGATCATCTCTGAAGGTATATTATTTTGTCTGTATGGATTTGCCTTGTTACAAATTATGGGGGAGTGCCTAGGGGCACTCTCCCATAAATTTTAACAAGGCATAAACATGTGAACAAATTTTGACCACCAAAAAAACTTAAGCACTCTACCAGTTAAATACCAATAAATAAATAATAAATAAATAAATAAATAAATAAATAAATAAGTAAATAAACAAACTGTTGTGCATTCATAGACTTTGATAAGTTGTATGTGGAGGCAGCTGAAAATAAGCAACCTCTCACAGTCATTGTCGAGCACATTCTATATCTTTGACAGGTACCAGTTCACTTGTGCTCGAAAAAATGCCTGAGAGAGTTGTGGCCAACTTGATGAGTTCACTGATCTCTCAAGTCTCAAGTCAGGGGTCCCAAGATTGATTTCCCAGCTGGGGAAAGTCCTTGAGGTGTCCAAACACTCTGGCAGCATGAATTGTGGATTTCATGCTGTCACAACATACTGTCCGGTGGGGACATAAAATGGCATGTAGAGAGAGACAGAGCGGAACACAGGCTAAAGATCCCTTTGTAGTATTCAAGAATAGTAAGGTCAGAAAGCTGCTGCTTTGGAGGTCACCCCACATAAATCGACCTGTGCTAAGCTCTTATCTTGTGATACAGTAGAACCTGTCTTGAGAGACCACCCTTTTTGCCATGGAAAAGCGGTCTCTCAAAACAGGTGGTCTTTCATGACAGGTCCATTATAATAGAGTACAACCAAATGGTACAAGGTCACAGTGGTCTCTCAACACAGGTGGTCTCTCTTGACAGTGGTCTCTCAACACAGGTGGTCTCTCATGACAGTGGTCTCTCATCACAGGTGGTCTCTCTTGACTGTGGTCTCTCAAGACAGGTTTTACTGTACCCGAAACAGATGTACAGCAATTGTGCAAAGTACTTTGAGCCGACTTAAAAGTTGGGATAAAGTTCTATATTAGAAAACTTAATAATAATGAGCAGTAAAATTTATTGAAACTTTGGGTAAAGTTATGTAACTATTAATTTTCAAAACCTAATTATGTATTCAAACCTTTTTTTACCACATGCTTTTTGAGTTCAATAAGATGTCTAATTTTAGTAGGCTTTCTTGAATTGTTGATCAACAGTTTTCTGAAAGCTGTCTTGAATATACACATTACCCTGTATCTAATGTACACTATACCAAATTTATTATTTTAATTTTTTTTTAACCCTTTACCCTGGGGGCAGTTGGTAGAGGTGCAGGCTGCAAGCCGAGAGGTCCTCAGTTTGAATCCCACCTGCGGCAACCACGTTGTGTCCTTGGGCAAGACACTTCACCCCCATTGCCCACGTGGGGACACGGTGACGTTGTGTACTAAGGCGTACTGCATGTCGATGGTGCACCTTGCTTGTGTGGACTTAGTATGTTGGGGAGCTGACAGTTGCTCACCATTGCTTGGTGGTTCTCTCTGGGTACTCCGGCTTCCTCCACCCATAAAACTGTCGAGGTCATGATTAGCCATTGTGCAGAAATATGTGACCTTAAAAACACCAATAAATAAATAAATAATATAACCCTTTACCCAACGTAACAGCCAAAACCGGCCAGTGCTATTCTCAAAAATCGCCAATTAATTCTTATTATTTTTTCATTTTTGTCTCAAAAACATAGGTTATGACCCCTCATTGGAACGAGCTCATCGAGCTCGTTCCAATGAGGGGTCATAACCTATGTTTTTGAGACAAAAAATGAAAAAAAATAGTTATTCAAGAATTTTTTTCGCAAGTGTCATATGCTTTCCTGGTTAGGTAAAGGGTTAAATTTTCAAAAAAAATCAACAGAAAATGATAAGGTTTTGTTGATTTTTTTTTAATATTAAAAAAAAAAAATTTAAAATAATAAATTTGGTATAGTGTATTTTAGACACACGGTAAAGTGTATATTCAGATGTCACACATAACTTGGTATTGTTATTAGTTTACTGGAAAACTCTCTGCAAGACAGCTTTCAGAAAACTATTTATCAACAATTCAAGAGAGTCCAAACATTGCAGTTATACATGTCGTAGCATTGTTCTGGTTTTGGTTTCAGGTTTTCAAAGAACCAAAACTGACTTAGTTTTTCAGTTACCCTCACAGCTCTGCATGATATGAGAAAATGAAATAAATATTTGATGTTAAAAAAACAAACAAAAATTGAAGTATGCACACATTGAGCTGGCTGATGAATGATTATGAAGGAATGCATCTTTTTATTTTGTTCACATATTAATCTGTTGGCGTGCATGTGCACTAATTCTGCAAAATTCATATATCTTTCAGAAAAGAAAGGCAGTTTTGCCGACACTATTCGAAGAAAGTTTCAACGTAAGCGTCGCTCCCGGAGTGCCGACCGCTCCTCCTCTTCATTTCGAGAGGGCAGTTACTTGAAACCTCCAGAGCAGTCTTACGGTTCAAAGTCGAAAGGTCTGATATCTGTCTGTCTTTCTTTCTTTCTCTTAGGCTCTTTTGCTTTGAAAGCTTGTTTGGGTTATTTGTTTTGTTAATTGTTAAAAGCATGTGCAGTTGTTTAGAAATAAATTATACACCAGTTTGTTGCAGATCATATTCTAGAACCTTTTCTACCCGTTTAAAATTTTCCAAAACAAAACAGAACATCTGACATTTTCCCGTGTACAGGAAGGTTATATTAAGTTCTTACTTCTGGCTGTGTTGGCATTCAAAGAAAGTGACAAATGCATGTTGTTATTACACTGATTTGAGGATTTACTTATTCAGAATATAACACTTCAATGAACACTTGTGATAAAATGTCACCAGGTATTTTGTTATCTCCCCGACATTTACAATTCTTTCAACAATATTTAACCCATTGCATACGGATGACAAAGCTAAAAAATTTCCAGCAGCAAATTTTTCCATAATCCAACTAGCAGTTTAAACAAGGTCATTTTATAATACTGGTTTGGGGAGCATAGTGGCGCAGTAGGTAGAGATGCAGGCTGCAACCCTAGAGGTCCTCGGTTCGAATCCCACCTACGGCAACCACATTGTGTCCTTGGGCAAGACACTTAATCCCAATTGCCCACATGGGGGCACAGTGGCATTGTGTACTAAGGCATACTGCACATTAATGGTGCACTTGTCTTCAACCATTGCTAACTCTGCCTGTGTGGTGTTGGTACGTTGGGGAGTCTGACTGTTGCTCGGTGTTTCTTTCCGGGTACTCTGGCTTCCTCCACCTGTGAAACTACCTGACACGAGGTGACCCTGACTGTCAAAAGTGTCATTAAGCTCCAATAAATAAATAATACCAGTTTCAAGCCAGGCCTGCAATTCAAGGCCACTTGGGTGCAAGTGGCCTTGAATTCCAGGCTGGGCTTTAAACTGATGTCGTAACTGCAAAATTTCAAGCAGTAAATGTTTTCCTGAATGCAGCTAGCAATTTAACCCCTAGACTCCCATACAGCCACTAACTGCCCTGTTTATATTGATCTAAAATAGTTGTCCCAAGTGTATTAAATTCTTCCATGATTACAGGCAGGATTTATTTATCTTGACAGAGATTTTACGTTATCTGTGGGAGCATCGTGGCACAGTGTTTGCAGGTTTGGACTTCAAAAAGAAAGGTTCATGGTTCGATCTCTGCCAGGGGTAACAGCATTGTGTCCATGGGCAAGGCACTTCATCCCGATTGCCCATGTACAGAAAGGTTCATGGTTCGATCTCTGCCAGGGGTAACAGCATTGTGTCCATGGGCAAGGCACTTCATCCCAATTGCCCATGTACAGGAAGGTTCATGGTTCGATCTCTGCCAGGGGTAACAGCATTGTGTCGATGGGCAAGGCACTTCATCCCGATTGCCCATGTACAGAAAGGTTCATGGTTCGATCTCTGCCAGGGGTAACAGCATTGTGTCCATGGGCAAGGCACTTCATCCCGATTGCCCATGTACAGAAAGGTTCATGGTTCGATCTCTGCCAGGGGTAACAGCATTGTGTCCATGGGCAAGGCACTTCATCCCGATTGCCCATTTACAGAAAGGTTCATGGTTCGATCTCTGCCAGGGGTAACAGCATTGTGTCCATGGGCAAGGCACTTCATCCCGATTGCCCATGTACAGAAAGGTTCATGGTTCGATCTCTGCCAGGGGTAACAGCATTGTGTCCATGGGCAAGGCACTTCATCCTGATTGCCCACGTGGGGGTACAGTGGCGCTGTGTACTAACATGTTCTGCACATCGATGGTGCACTTGTCTTCAACCAAAGCTAACCCTGTTTGTGTGGAGTTAGGATGTTGGGAAGTCTGACAGTTGCTTGCCATTGTTCAGTTGTTCTTTCTGGGTAGTCTGTCTTCCTCCACCCGTAAAACTATCTGGCACAAGGTGACCCTGGCTGTCAGGAGTGTCATTAAGCCCCAATAAATAAATAAATAAATAAATAATACCAGTTTCAAGCCAGGCCTGGAATTCATGGCTTTAAACCGATGTCAAAACTTAAATTTCAAGCAGTAAATTTTTCCCAAAATACAGCTGTCAATTTAACCCTTAAGTCCCCATACTGCTACTAACTTCCCTACCTTGATTACTCTAAAGGCAGGATGCACATATCTTGACAGTGATTTTACATCACCAATACAGGCAGCCAACAGTAATAAAAAACACACTGCTAAGTCATCTACAGCTGCGTACCTGTATATATGGTTGTTAGTAAAGTAAAACTAAATGTGGCCTTAAGGGTTAACCAGTGTAGTGTTATACTACTGGTTTGAAGTCTGGCCTGGAATTTAAGGCCACTTGGAATCAAGTGGCCTTAAATTCCAGGCCAGGTTTAAAACTGGTATTATTTTACCACTAACCAATTCAGTGTTGTTATCCCCCGCCAAAACGAAGTTTGTGGTGGATGTAGAAATGGGGTCCATCTGTTTGTACTTTTGTTTGTTTGTCTGTCCATCCATCCGTTCATCCATCCATTCGTAACAACTTTGGACCTTCATATCTCAGTCAGCTAGTGGATGTTGTATTTAAATGGTCTTTGGTATGCTGATAGACCATGATGGGGGGGGGGGGGGGGGGAGGATATTCACAAGTAACAGGTTTTGTCTATTTTTTTTCTAGAGTTATGGGCCTTTTTCCACTTTTTTCAACTTAGAAACCCTTCAATTTAGAAACCCTTGGCGGGGGATTGCACTTTGTTTGACAGAGTTCAATTTAACCTTTGTTATACAAGACTGAATTCATTATATTCCAAGTCACATTAAGTAATAAATTTGCTGCTTGAAATTTTGATATCATCAAGATCGTTTTGCAATGGGTCAATATGTGAAAGTTATTGTATAATGATATTATATATCAGTTAGCACTTTGGTCTCAGTGCAATTGATATTTGTCCTTGTTTTACAGCATGGCTCAGACTTTGAAGCACACTATGTCAAAGCTGCCAACAGAGAAATAAAATTGATAATGATATTTTATCAAAATGCTTGCACCATGTTCAGTGGATAACAGCATTTATATTGCATTTGTTTTGCTTGAAAAATTCTTGAAAAGGGCTACCTGAAAAAAGGATAACATCACAAAAGGTTTATTTTGGAAAAAAAAAATGTCACTTGAAAAAAAGGATTACCTGAAAAAAAATGTTAAGCTGAAAATAGGTTTCAACACGGATATTTGTCCCATGATTGAACTTGGTTATTTAACTCAGCTTGTTGGGGGCGCTGTAACTGGTTCTCGTTAGATCACCAAAGCAACGTCGAGTGTGGTTAGTAGTTGGATGGGTGACCATTGTACTAAGGCGAACTGCACGTCGATGGTGCGCATGTCTTCAACCAATCTAACCCTACATGTGCTGCAATGCAGAGTTCAGAGTTACGATGTTGGAGAGCTGACAGCTTCTTGTCGTTGCTCGGTGGTTCTCTCCGGGTACTCCGGCTTCCTCCACCCGTAAAACTGTCTCAGACATGATATGACCCTGGCTGTTAATGTGTCATTAAACCATAATAAGTAAATAAATAATAATAACTCAACCTGTTGAGTATTTTCTAGATATTTTTCATCTGCTATAAAGCAGCCATGACCAGATTTGATGAAAAATTCATCTAAATTTAACACAAGAAATCATTGGTGAAAAATTTCTATTAATTTACAGGTGGAAAATATAATTAAATGTGCCCAAATTATAATTTATTACAATGACAAGAGAAATCTTGTGCTGTGCAGGAATATCTCTCAGCAGCATGGAAAGAGTAAACCAATACAGTCTCATTTTACAGACCTCATTGAGCCTTGTCAAACAAGACTGAATTGGTTCAACTCCTAATTGCATTATGAGACAAATATGCTGAATGAAAAATTGATATTTTGACATAACGTCGCCTGAGTGCTAGAATGTTCTATGATGACCCCTATGGGGCGATATATTATATCCCCTATGGGACGATATATTATTCCCCTATGGGATGATATATTATTCCCCTATGGGATGATATATTATATCCCCCATGGGACGATATATTATTCCCCTGTGGGGTGATGTGTTATTTCCCTATGGGACGATATATTATAACCCCTATGGGACGATATATATTTATCTCCTATGGGTCGTTATATTATATCCCCTATGGGATGATCTATTATATCCCCTATGGGACAATATATTATATCCCCTATGGGACTATATATTATATCCCCTATGGGAGGATATATTATTCCCCTATGGAATGTTATATTATATCCCCTATGGGGTGATATATTATATCCCCCATGGCACGATATATTATATCCCGTATGGGACGATATATTATTCCCCTATGGGATGATATATTATTCCCCTATGGGATGATATATATTATTCCCCCATGGGACGATATATTATTCCCCTATGGACGATATAACGATATATTATTCCCCTATGGGATGATATATTATATCCCCTATGGGACGATATATTATATCCCGTATGGGACAATATATTATTCCCCTTGGAATGTTATATTATATCCCCTATGGGAGGATATATTATTCCCCTATGGAATGTTATATTATATCCCCTATGGGGTGATATATTATATCCCCAATTGCACGATATATTATATCCCGTTTGGGACGATATATTATTCCCCTATGGGACGATATATTATTCCCCTATGGACGATATAACGATATATTATTCCCCTATGGGACGATATATTATATCCCCTATGGGACGATATATTATATCCCGTATGGGACAATATATTATTCCCCTATGGAATGTTATATTATATCCCTTATGGGAGGATATATTATTCCCCTATGGAATGTTATATTATATCCCCTATGGGGTGATATATTATATCCCCAATTGCACGATATATTATTCCCCTATGGGATGATATATTATTCCCCTATGGGACGATATATTACATCCCCTATGGGACGATATATTATTCCCCTATGGGACGATATATTATTCCTCTATGGGACGATATATTATTCCCCTACGGGACAATATATTATATTCCCTGTGGGACAATATATTATGTACCCTATGGGACGATATATTGTATCCCCTATGGGATGATATATTATATTCGTATGGGATGATATATTATTCCCCTATGGGACGATATATTATGTCCCCTATGGGACGATATATTATGTCCCCTATGGGACGACATATTATATCCCTATGGAACGGTATATTATTCCCCTACAGGACGATATATTATGTCCCCTATGGGACGATATATTATATCCCTATGGGACGACATATTATTCCCCTCTGGGACGATATATTATGTCCCCTATGGCACGATATATTCTATTCCCTACAGGGCGATATATTATTCCCCTATGGGACGATATATTATTCCCCTATGGGATGATATATTATTCCCCTATGGGACGATATATTATATCCCCTATGGGGCGATATATTATTCCCCTGTGGGACGTTATATTATATCTCCTGTGGGATGATATATTATTCCCCTATGGGACGATATATTATATCCCCTATAGGGCGATACATTATTCCCCCATGGGACGAAATATTATATCCCCTATGGGACGATATATTATATCCTCTGTGGGACCATATATTATTCCCCCTATGGGACGATATATTATTCCCCCCTATGGGATGATATATTATATCCCCAATGGGATGATATATTATTCCCCTATGGGACGATATATTATTCCCCTATGGGATGATATATTATATCCACCATGGGACGATATATTATTCCCCCTATGGGATGCTATATTATATCCCCAATGGGATGATATATTATTCCCCCTGTGGGACGATATATCAAATCCCCTATGGGATGATATATTATATCCCCTAAGGGACGATATATTATTTCCGTATGTGACGATATATCCCCTATGGGAAGATATGTCCCCTATGGGACGATATATTATTCCCATATGGGACAATATATCCTCTATGGGACGGTATATTATATCCCCTATGGGATGATATATCCCCCATGGGATGATATATTATATCCCATATGGGATGGTATATTATTCCCCTGTGGGATGATATATTGTTCCCCTATGGGATGATATATTATTCCCCCATGGGACGATATATTATATCCCCTATGGGACGATATATTATGTCCCCTATGGGACGATATATTATATCCCCTATGGGACGATATATTATATCCCTGTGGGACGATATATTACGTCTGCTATGGGGTGATATATTATTCCCCTATGGACGATATATTATTCCCCTATGTGACGATATATTATTCCCCTGTGGGACAATATATTATATTCCCTGTGGGACAATATATTATGTACCCTATGGGACAATATATTGTATCCCCTATGGGATGATTTATTGTATCCCCTATGGGATGATATATTATATCCCTATGGGACGATATATTATTCCCCTGTGGGACGATATATTATGTCCCCTATGGGACGATATATTATTTCCCTATGGGATGACATATGATTCCCCTACGGGACGATATATTATGTCCCCTACGGGACGATATATTATATCCCCTACGGGGCGATATATTATTCCCCTATGGGACGATATATTATTACCCTTTGGGATGATATATTATTCCCCTATGGGACGATATATTATGTCCCCTATGGGATGGTATATTATTCCCCTGTGGGACGTTATATTATATCCCCTGTGGGACGATATATTATTCCCCTATGGGCCGATATGTTATATCCCCTATAGGGCAATATATTATTCCCCCTATGGGACGAAATATTATATCCCCTATGGGACGATATATTATATCCTCTGTGGGATGATATATTATTCCCCCTATGGGATGATATATTATTCCCCCTATGGGACGATATATTATATCCCCTATGGGACAATATATTATTCCCCCTATGGGATGATATATTATATCCCCAATGGGATGATATATTATATCCCCTATGGGACGATATATTATATCCTCTGTGGGACGATATATTATTCCCCCTATGGGACGATATATTATTCCCCCTATGGGACGATATATTATATCCCCTATGGGACGATATATTATTCCCCCTATGGGATGATATATTATATCCCCAATGGGATGATATATTATATCCCCTATGGGACGATATATTATTCCCCCTATAGGATGATATATTATATCCCCAATGGGACGATATATTATATCCACTATGGGACGATATATTATTCCCCCTGTGGGACGATATATTATATCTCCTAAGGGATGATATATTATATCCCCTATGGGACGGTATATTATTCCCCCTATGTGAAGATATATCCCCTATGGGATGATATATATCCCCTATGGGGCGATATATTATTCCCCTACGGGATGATATATTATTCCCCTATGGGACGATATATTATAGCCCCTATGGGATGATATATTATTCCCCTATGGGATGATATATTATTCCCCTATGGGACGATATATTATATCATCTATGGGATGATATATTATACCCCCTATGGGATGATATATTACATCCCCTATGGGGCGATATATTATTCCCCTATGGGCGACATATTATTCACCTATGGGACACTATATTATATCCCCTATGGGGCGATATATTATATCCCCTATGGGTCGATATATTATTCCCCTATGGGACGATATATCCCCTATGGGACGAAAAATTATTCCCCTATGGGACATAGAACATTCTAGCACTCATGCGACGATTAGTGAACTTAATGTTACACAGTTAAGATATCTTTTTCTGAGGCTGGATCTATTCCCGAGAAATTATAATTTAATTATATGAGCCCAAATTGTTATATTCCATTCAACAAGTGCATAGTTTGGCAGGACACGACACATATTTACATCTGTTCTAGTAATTATATGATCATGTTTTATCAACTTTCTCTCTCTCCTTTTATTCGTGGTTTGTGTCACTCACTTTTGTGTATATGGAGTGCTGTTCATACTTGTTTGTAGTGCCATTTGTATATCAGGTGTTGTAAAAAAATTTTCATTATACATGTACTGACTAACTGGATGTGGTCCATGTTTGGGTATAGTTGGTAATGCTTAGCATATTGTTAGTAATGATTAGTGTATAGTTGGTAATGATTAGCATATAGTTGTTAATGATTGGGATATAGTTGTTAATGATTTGGATATGGTTGTTAATGATTTGGATAGAGTTGTTAATGATTTGGGCATCACTGGTAATGATTTAGGTATTGCTGGTAATGATTTGGGTATAGCTGGTAATGATTTGGGTATCACTGGTAATGATTTTAGGTATAACTGGTAATGATTTATTTGTAGCTGGTAATGATTTGGGCGTTGATGGTAATGATTTAGGTATTGCTGGTAATGATTTTAGGTATAACTGGTAATGCTGGTAATGATTTTAGGTATAACTGGTAATGATTTTGGCACATCTGGTAATGATTTGGGCATTGCTGGTAATGATTTGGGTATCACTGGTAATGATTTTAGGTATAACTGGTAATGATTTGTGGGTTGCTGGTAATGATTTCGGTATAACTGGTAATGATTTGGATATAGCTGGTAATGATTTGGGTATAGCTGGTACAGTCATAGATCTATCTGTTAGAATACCTCTGAAGAATGCATGACAAATTTTAGATTAATTCTTTGCTTTAACCTGATTGCCTTTTCCTCCCTATTCCAATTTTTCAAGACAAATTTTCTCGGGGTTTTTCATGCTTGCAAAACTAACCATCACTGATTATAAATCAATTGGGCTGGCAGATGTTGACAGATATTTTTCTGACTACTTTAAATGACAACCTGTTTCAAATATCATATTGCTCAAGAAAAGTTGAGTATTGTTTAGGCCCCACAAAGTAGATCTTATGTTTCTCAGGCCATTTTTTGTAAAATTGCATGTGGCCAGGCAGTTTTTATTTTATTTCTTATTTTTGTAATTATTTCTTTGCCATCAAAAATCATGTTCTTGGTTTGTTTTATATTTTAGGCTTCATAATCTACAGAATAGCATGGGTGCTGGTGTATTTTGTCCCTTGAGTGCAACAAGGCTTTGCATTTGTATTTAAGAATTTTATCAACTTGGGTAAAATATCAGACATAAACCATTTAATTTTTATTTTTAGTCGAGTTGTGACGAAGTCAAACTAGACTTATAGTTTGATGAATGGCGGACGGGCGGGTGTAAACAATTGGTTTCCGGATGCTAACTTGATAATGGGTTGACCCACGTTCATGAAACTTCATAAGTAGGTTGGCATCGGTGAGAGGAAGAACCCTATTTATTTTGGACTCACTAGGTCAATGATGAAGGTCACAGTGACCTTGAACATACTAAATCATGAACAATTGGTTTCCGGATGATAACTTGCCTATGGTTGAACCCACATTCATGAAACTTCTTATGTAGGTTGGACTTCATGAGAGGAAGAACCCTATTTATTTTGGACTCGCTAGGTCAAAGGTCAAGGTCACGGTGACTCTGAACATAGTAAATCAAAACACTTGGTTTCCGGATGATAACTTGATAATGGTTTGACCCATGTTCATGAAACTTCATTGGTAGGTTGGCATCAGTGAGAGGAAGAACCCTATATATTTTGGAGTTGCTAGGTGAAAGGTCAAGGTCACAGTGGCCTTCAGCATAGTAAATCTGTAAACAATTGATTTCCGGACAATAACTTGATAATGGTTTGACCCACGTTCATGAAACTTCATATGTGGGTTGGCATGAGAAGAAGAACCCTATTTATTTTCGACTCACTAGGTCAAAGGTCAAGGTCACAGTGACCTTGAACATAGTAAATCATAAACAATTGTTTCTGGATGATAACTTGACTATGGTTCAACCCACATTTATGAAAACTTCATATGTAAGGTGGCCTTCTTGAGAGGAAGAAGCCTATTTATTTTGGACTCGCTAGGTGAAATGTCAAGGTCACAGTGACCTTCAACATAGTAAATCGAAAACAATTGGTTTCCGGATGATAACTTGCTAATGGTTCCACCCACGTTCATAAAACTTCATAGGTACATTGGCATTGGTGCAAGAAAGAGCCCTATTTATTTTGGAATCACTAGGTCAAAGTCACAGTGACCCTTCACATAGTAAACTGTAAACAACAGGTTTCCGGATGATAAGTTGATGATTAAACCCACTTTTGTGCTGTCACAACTCAACATTGGATCGGTGATCCTATCAGCATTTTTTAAGTTTACATTGATTATAAAAAGAGAGCATGCGGCAGCCAAAATAGTCATGCAAGAGAAACAGTTTTTTTAATTTTTTTAGGCCATAACAAAGAAGTTTGATAAACAAGATTTTTTGTTTTGTATCTCTATGTTTATAAGCATCAAGAGTGACCTTAAACACCAATAAATAAATCAATAAGCATCAAGAACTCTTGTCAAACAATATTTGATGTTCTGTTTTTCTATGTTCATAAGCATGAAGAGGGACCGATCAGGACTATTTAAAATACGCTTTAGCCTCGGAGCCTATTTTTTCAATTCATGCGCCAGATTTCAATTTACGGAGTCACACTGCTGTTTGTAACACACACTGCAAGTATGTAATAGCTCTCATCATTTTCATTTAGTACACTATAGCAAACATTAATCTTCACTGTGGTTTCTGATCAAGTCTTGGCTGCCTATTTAGGCAGCCAAGACTTGATCAGAAACCACAGTGAAGATTAATGCTTGGTAATTAAGACTTGAAGTATTAACTTAAGCACTCTACAACAATGATAAATGATAATCATATATATAATACATGTAAGAGTGTCTCTCACGATTATCCATCGAAAGAATATCAAAATATGATCTGAGAAGTTACGCGTCAACTGAGAAGCCTATTTCTAAGATTTAAGAGCCAGGTCCTGATGTTTCAGAACCAAATACGCACTGGCGCATGACCAGGTCGGTCCCTGCATGAAGACATCTCACAGAAGTATTTTGTATTCTATCTCTGTTTATAAGCATAGATAACTGTGTCAAACAATGTTGTATGTTGTGTATCTCTGTTTATTAGCATAGAAAACTGTGTCATTTAATATTTGATGTTCTGTATTCCTATGCTCATAAACATGTAGAAATCTAACAACAATATTTTATGTTTTGTATCTCTGTTTGTAAGAATTGTGTCCAACAAGATTCTATGTTTATAAACATAAAGATCTATTCTCTATGTTTTTAAGCATGAATAACTATGTCAAACAATATTTTACATTTTGTATCTTTATGTTTATCAAACAAGGATTTTGTGTTTTCAGGTATCTGTACGTTTACACACATGGCAAGCTCTGTCAAACAAGATTTTATGTTCCAATAACTCTAAAGTCCTCATCCTCTGATTTGACGAGAGCTCGCTTAATTTATTCTATGTTTATGGCTCAGGTGGCAAATGTTACAGTCTGACGTCACAACGCGAAATATTTTAAATGATGTCACCCATTTCTTAACCGCTTCATCAATGGAGTGACCAGCAAGCCGCTTCATTTTTCTGGATTTCCACGTGTGCAACAGACGGTATTCATGATGAAATGTTCTTTAAATTACGATTTGAACTAAGATGGAATGACATTATCTGATTTATTGATTATTTATCCAGTGCCATCGTGGATACACGAAAGGTTTATTTACTAAACCTGTGATCGTTAAAAGTTGAACAAGGCAACTTTTAACAATCACAAATTTAGTAAATAAGCCTCTCGTGCTTCATGGTGTAGGTTTTAGGCTATGGGTAGTGTCTTGTTGGAACATATACATTATTGTGATGAGTTGACGGTAACATGGTCTGAGGTTTGCAGCTCAGAGCGTATGTTCAACCTCGATGCTTCGCATGTCGGTTCAACATAAGCTCCGAGCCGCAAACCTCAGACCATGTTACTGTCAACTCATGACAATAATTTATAATGTTATGTATCGATGTTTATACACAAGGAAAACTCTTCAAACACAAGATTTTAGGTTTTGTATGACCAATACAAAAAATGTAGCACAGGACAATTGATGGGTGTGGAAATTTGTTTCAGACTGAAAAGATACTCAATTACAAATATATAGAGATTTCACTATGAACTGATCATAAAAATATGAGTACAAAAAGTTGGTAGTTATTATTATTATTTATTAGGGTTTAATGACACTTTAACAGCCAAGGTCATATCGTGTTGGTGACCGTTTTACAGGTGGTGGAAGCCGGAGTACCCGGAGAGAACCACCAAGCAATGACGAGCAGCTGCCAGCTCCCCAACATCGTAACTGCGCACTGGAACACAGGCAGGGTTAGATTGGTTGAGGACATGCGCACCATCGATATGCAGTATGCCTTAGAACACAGCGTCATCGTGCCCCCATGTGAACAATCAGGGTGGAGTGCCTTTCC
This sequence comes from Pictodentalium vernedei, assembly GCA_031216915.1. NCBI lineage: Eukaryota > Metazoa > Mollusca > Scaphopoda > Dentaliida > Dentaliidae > Pictodentalium > Pictodentalium vernedei. Next base: position 4,317,736 of record CM062288.1, on the reverse strand, counting down.
CAAGGACACAATGTGGGAGTCCAAATCGATCGCTCTGCCAGTCACCCATCCTTAGGACTAACCGGGCTTGATGTTGCTTAACTTCAGTGATCTGACGAGAACCGATTACCGCATCGCCACCGTGCCCCCTAGAGTTGGTAGTACACTAGTCTGTAGTATTTTTTACCCACAATCACATCCTGTTATAATTAGCTTAACATATTACCAAACGCAGACAATTTTAAAATTAATTATTTTAATATTTGTTTTTTCAAATTTTTCAAAACATTTCAGTGAAACCATATCATGTGATCTCATTGGTACATTCCAATGAGGGGTCATATGATATGTTTTCATTGAAATTTTTTTAAATATATATTTTTGTAATGGCTTAATTTGTAAATTACATGGGCGGATGCAGCCAATTCGTTAAGTAAAGAGTTAACCCTCTAACAAACCAGGAAATAAGCAATCTGTCATTTGCAAAATGAGGTTCGCAGAGGGTAAATTTGCTGATGTTATCCCATGCATTGGTTCAGATTGAGGGTCACAAAGGGTAAATTTGCTTTGCAGGGTAGCATCACCAAATTCACCCTCTCGGGACCTCATTTTGCAGATGACAGTCTGCTTATTTCCAGGCTTGCCACCTGCACACAATCTTTCCTATAATGCAACTTGAAATTAAACAATGCAATCTTGTTTGACAGACTTCAGTGAAATCTGTCACTAAAGACTGAATTGGATAAATTCCAAGTTGCATTATGGGAAAAATTTGCTACTTGAAATTTTGGTATTTTGACATCAGTGTTCGGTGGGTTAACCCATTATTTAATGAATCAACTGCATCTTTCCCATGTTATTTACAAATTTAGCAGTTGAAAAAAACTATTCAAACAGTTTCAACAAAACCATATCATGTGACCCCTCATTGGAAAGAGCTAGTCGAGCACATTCCACTGAGGGGGTCACATGATATGGTTTTGTTGAAATGTTTTGAAAAAAATTAAAAACAAAAATTCAAATAATAAATTCTGATATTGTGTTTGTTGGATAAAAGATTAGAATCACGTGATGTTCAATTATTTCAGTGTTGCCAGTCGTTTATTGGAAATATGATTCCCCTATGGAAACCCTGGAAAGTGAGTTAGAGCCAATGGAGACCCTCAGAACCCTACACAATGGCCTTTCAAATATTATTTCCCCTTACCCCTCCCCCCCCCCCCCCCCCCCCATTATAAACGCCTGGTTTTGTAAAGCAGTCATGACATGATTTCTTAAGATATTCAGTAGAGTTTGACATCAAGAAATCGATGATAAGATAACTAGTCCTATTTTAATAAGAAATACCCCCTCCCCCTCCCCCCCCCCCCCCCCCCCCCCATCAAGCTGTACTCATTGATTGTAGTAAACTAGCGTGGCTTTACTGGTAAAATAGGATCTGGTAACCAACATCTGGGATGGAAGTTCTCTAACCCTCTTCCTAATATCATAGCAGTTAAAAACGGCCAGAAAATTAACCAGAATAAGCCTATCACAGCCTAAAGTATCTTGGAAGTTTCTCAATAAAACCACACAAATATGGATATCATTGGAACCAGCTCATCAAGCTGGTTCTAATGATATCCATATTTGTATGGTTTTATTGAACACTTGTGAAATTTGTTTTCAAAAATGTGAAATTTAATTTATTTTTTAAAAATACCGTGTTAGGTAAATGGTTAATGTGGACAGCAAAGGTATAAACAATTGGCTTAACTTGACTTCATACAAATGTTGTGCTCATGATATAGTCCTAGATGCTGAAAGTGAACTTAAACACCAATAAATAAATAGATATGGAGTGTATTTCATTAGCCAGTTCCATTATTATACCTCCACGAGGTTATGTATTAGTAATATATCTCTACCAGTCAGTGGCGATGCAAACTGGGAGACCATTGTTCCTTTACTTTTATGGATCATATTGTTTTGTGCCCTCAACCTTTGCTGAAAGAAAATCTTCTCATGAAGGTTTTATTTGTAAACAATTCTGAAACAATTGAAAGTTTTTGTTTTTGAACTCTAAAATCATTACATAAAATGACCCTTTATCAGGATGAGCTCATCATGGGAACTCTGGGAAGCGAAGTAGTGCTTTGTTACAACTCTTTTTTACTGATTAAATAGGGCCCGGTCACCAATGTCTGGGGTGGAAGTCTGTGAAAATATGCAAATGGGTATAAATGATTGGTTGGTCTTTATTTTATATCCATGTTGTGGTGTTCTCGTCAGATCAGTGAAGTTAAGCAACATCGAGCCCTGTTAGTCCTCGGATGGGTGACCATCTGAGCAATCGATTTGGACTCCCACGTTGTGTCCTTGGGCAAAGCACTTAACCCCGATTGTCCACATGGGGGCATGATGACGCCGTGAACTAAGGCATACTGCATGTTGATGGTGCGCATGTCTTCAAGCAATCTAACCCTGCCTGTGCTGCAGTGCGGAGTTACGATGTTGGGGCGCTGGCAGCTGCTTGTCGTTGCTTGGTGGTTCTCTCCAGGTAGTCCGGCTTCTTCCACCTGTAAAATTGTCATGGTCATGATTAGCCATTGTGCATAAGTATGCGACTGAAAGAAAATCTACTCATGAATGTTTAATTTGTAAACAATTCTGAAACAATTGAAAGTTTTCATTTTTGAACTCTAAAAACATTATATAAAATGACTATCAGGATGAGCCACCCGTGGGAACCCCGAGAAGTGGAGCAGTGCTTGTTTACTGTGGTAAACATGCTCTGTTTCACTGGTAAAATAGGATCCAGTCACTAATGCTTGGGGTGCGAGTCCTCTAAAATAGGCAACATGGGGTATAAATGATTGACTGATCTTGACTTTATCTCCATGTTGTGGTTATGATTAGCGATTGACTGACCTTGACTTTATCTCCATGTTGTGGTCATGATTAGCCATTGTGCAGAAGTATGTGACCTTAAACAACAATAAATAATCAGGATGAGTGAAGTAGTGCTTTGTTACTTTGGTGAACAAACTCTTTTTTACTGGTTCAATACGGCACGGTCACAATGTCTGGGGTGGAAGCCTGCGGAAATATGCAACATGGGTATAAACGATTGGCTGGTCTTTATTTTATATCCATGTTGTGGTCACGATTAGCCATAGTGTCAAAATATACAACTTTAAAAATTGTCCAGTGGTTTATGTGTTGGACTCCTGATTGTCAGGCGGTGTCGCCGAGGGTTCAGCTCCCAGAATATTCTAAATTCATCTAAAACATTATTGTTTCCTTTGAAAAACACACACAGACAAATGCCTGTCTTCATCTGAGGCTATCCACAGCACTTTGGTTGTACTGTGGCCAGTGCATTCCACACTTTCATGCTGGTGTTGAAAGGGAGGTGAACCAAGTAATCACGAGAACTTCTTCTAAAAAGCTAGATTCCAGCCATCATTTTTTGACGGTGTGCATTGGTCTGGTGGTTTAGGTGTTGGATCCTGATTGCCAGGTGGGATTGTCGAGGGTTTAGCTCCTGGCAAGGAATCTGAAACCAACATTGTAAATTCCTCTAAAACATGATTGTGTCCTTCGAAAAACATACACACACACACACTGTCATTTTAGTTCTATTACAAATGTTAACAAGTACAGTTAAAACTAGAAGTCCTGTCACGAACTGCACGCTTATCTAGGCATAATTGCGCGTAGGAATTGCACGCAATTGCCATATCGAATGACATCCCTAGCACGGTGGGTTCTCATGGTTACTCATAGCAAACACATGCAATGTTTCTGCCAATGGACCTCCGGGTTACCCGGAGGTCCATTGGCTGAAACATTGCTTGTGCTCAGGCCATATGGACAGAATTTGATAGGCTCATTATGGTCATAACGCGTAGATTAACGCGCAAATTGACGTGCTATTTGTGCGCATTTCATGACAGGACTTCTAGTTCTAACTGTAATTCTATTTATTCTGTCCTGGAGAAATGGGGGAAGGTGTGCATGTGGGAAGGGGGTGGGGGGGATCGACATTCGGCATGCAAGGGATTGGTTTATTCTAATTTTATTTATTAAATTTTAATTATTATTATTAATTATTTTTTATCAATTTTATTCTATTTTACTGATTTTTATGGTGAATTGATTGTATATTTACATCCTATGGGAGAATTAAATTTATGTTTGATTACAGTGGAACCATTTTAATGAAACAGCCACTGTACCAGTGAAAATTATTCAATTAACAGGAATTTCATCACTTTCCTGTATTTTTATGATTAACTGAGCATGTCTTTTATACCTTGTTTGACAGAGCTCATGGAACCAAATGGGTCTATAAATAGGTAGAATTCTGTGATTGTCAGGCTAATGTCTTTATATACAGTGGAGCCCACTTAATTGGATATCTCTTAATTGTATATCCCTGTTAATTGAATATAATTTTCAAACACAAAACCATTTACCATACCTTCAGTACAAATTTGATCTGTTAATTGCATATGGGTTGTGGAGTAAACTCCTGTTAATTGTATATAAATTTTTGTAATATGTCGAAAAAATTACTGTGACACGCACCAAATTTCCCTTATTTATCAACCTTATTGGCCTCACTACATCCAATACAGGCATTTATTCTATTATATGTTGTTTGACAGAGCTCTATGAGCTCTGTCAAACAAGATATAATAGAATAAATGCTCAGTTTACCTCCAGAACACAGGAAACTGACCAAATCCCTGTTAATTGTATACTCCTGTTAATTGAATAATTTTCACGAGCTAAATGGCTATTCAGTTAAGAGGATTCTACTGTATTACAAGATTACATGATTCTATCAACAAAACTTAACTGGTTAAGTGCTAAAAGCTATTGTCCCTATATCCCGATAAATTCTGTCTTTTGATTGGTCAGAATGCCTTGGACAATCAGACATGTCAAAGTGTGCGCCCAACATCCATGGTATATGAGAGCATGCAACATCCAGGGTATAAGCGCATGTATGGTATATGGAGATTTAATACCAGGATGTCTCATTTAAAAACCGACATCCAGGTATTAAATCTCCATATACCATACATGTAGGGGGAGATAACTTATATTATTCAGTACTGTATTGTTTATAATTTTGATAATTCCCTGCTCTTTAACTGTCACTAATTATACCCCCCGCAAACAAAGTTTGGGGGGGGGGGGTATATAGGAATCACCCTGTCCATCCGTCTGCCCGTCTGTCCATCCTTGTAAGCGCAACTCCTCCTAAACCATTTGAAGAATTTTCATGAAACTTTACACAATGGAATAACTCCATATGGAGATGTGCATGAAGCAATATAATTCCATTCTGACATTTCCAAGGGGAGATAATCTAACTTATACCGTCTGTCCATCCTTGTAAGTGGAACTCCTCCTAAATCGCGTGAAGAATTTTCATGAAACTTTACACAATGGAAGAATGACATATGAAGATGTGCTTGAAGCAATATAATTCCGTTCTGACATTTTCAAGGGGAGATAATCTAACTTATACATTTCAGGCACGGGGGGTGGGGGGGGGGGGGTATCGCTTTGTGAGTTTGCTCACAGTACCTCTAGTTTTGATAATTATGTGTAGACTAATAACAGCTTTAGTAGAGAGTATGGTGGCTCAGAGGTTGGAGCATTGAATGAATTTCAACTCAAAAGGTTGCCAGTTTGATACTGACTAGCAGTAATCCTGATTACCCATGTGGGGGGCATGGTGGCGCTGTGCAGTAAGGTACATGTTAACCAAAAACAGACTAGCAGGATTTTCTGTTTTAGCAAAATAAATTCCCCGTGGGAACCCCGGGAAGTAAGCAGCACTTGTTTACTGTGGTAAACCAGTTCCGCTTTACTAGTAAAATAGGACCCAGTCACCAATGCTTGGGGTGAAAGTCCTCTAAAATGGGCAACATGTAGATCAACGATTGACTAAACTTGACTTCATCTCCATGTTGTGTCACGATTAGCCATGGTGCATAAATATGTGACGTTAACCACCAACAAACAAACAAACAAAATAAATCGTGTTTCGCAGTCGTGGTTAACCCAAACATTACCACTTTTATGTCATGGAAGTGGTGGCTTTTCACACGATAAAAATTGTTATTTCAATGTAAAAGTCTGAATGATATTTGCATTTGACAAGTGGATGCATTTCCACCCAGTCAACAAGAGGCCTTCATAACCAAGTGAAGCTAATCCCCCCCCCCCCCCCCCCATGCCCAATTGGAGGACATATGTGATTTCCCTTCACCCTCTACCCCCACATAAAATCACTCTAAATCTGGCAAAATACATCTTGGAGTCCAAAAAATAAATGTTTATTTTGCATATAACCACTCTCAATCCTTCAAAATGCATTACATGGTATTTTTAACAAAGGACAATAACAGCAGCGCAAGTTTGAATGTTCTGCCAGCTGTAATCATTCCCAGGGCAAGGAGACGTTGATTCATTGTCAATCTTGGCATGTTAATGTGGAGTCGTTTTAACAGCAGCGCAAGTTTGAATGTGAACGATACGAAGGCCTTACTTTAGTGTTTAAATACCCAAGGATTCACACTGCTGCATGAATTTTCAGACTCTCCACGCGCAAAACATGCCTTTTCACAAACGTGCAGCACGTCATTTAACGTTAATGCAATTTTAATAGGGAAAGCTGTTTTTGTGTTCAATATAACTTATTCATGAACAGGTTAACACTCTTTACACCTACGAAATTATTTTTTTGGAGTTTGATCAATTTCTGCAATGCACACTTTTTTGGGGGGGCGAGTATATATTAGCCGTGCTCGTGGTCATGTCTCTTATGTATTTACAAAACATCAATAACCTCTCCACTGTCATCGAATTCTGGCAAATTTCCATGATAGATCAAAGTGAGAGAGGAGGATGTCGCAGGAATAAAATTTTTATTTCACATTTAACCACTCTAAATTCTTCAAAATGCATTTTGGAGCAGAGAAAAGCAAACATTACACAATATTTTTTTAACCCTTAAGCTCCCATATAGCCCCAAACCGCCACTTTTATATTGCATTGAAGCAGGTGCTCCCTTGTGTAGTCTTTTTATTACTCTTGTGTGTAGACTGAATTTTCCCTGGCAGTGGTTCTACATCACTGCTGGCTGCCTGTATAGGCAGCCAGCAGTGATGTAGAACCACTGCCAAGTCACCAATAACTATGAAAGCAGAAAAAGGCCATAAATACTTTAAAATTAATCTGAGGACTTAAGGGTTAAGAAAGGGCAATAACTCCCATAATTTTCATCAGATATTGCTGGTCACCAAACTTGACATAGACATTGTTGTTATGGAGACATGTATCGAAAAGAAATGAAATCCGGTTACTATTGTTAAAGTTATGCCATAAACAAGCATTACACAAAATTTTTTAAACAAAGGGCAATAACGCCCATAATTTTTATCAGATATCGCTGGTCATCGAACTTGACGTAAACATTGTTGCTATAGAGACATATACCAAAAAGAATTGAAATCTGTTAACTATTGATCAAGTTATGCCATAAAGAAAGTGCAGATGGACGACAGATGGTGGAGGTCTTTGCTATATCCCTCCCTTGTTGGAGGGGTGGGGGGAATAATAAATTGCCCAATGTGCAGGGTTTTTCAGTACCCCAGACTCGTGAACCAAAACCCACTTTTTGCCTTATCTGTTGATTTTATTTTTAATTACTAGGAATATTATATAAATTGGATCAAACATCGATTGATACTTCCAAAATAATGTCTTAGATGGTTATTTTTTTTTTTAAATTGTGCATGAAATTTACCTTAGTTTGAAAGTAGACTGAATTTTCACAAGGTGACTTCAGTGTCACTTTCTACTGATTAAAGAGCAAAGTTTTCTGATCGGAGGCAAATTCTCAACTCAAATTGCCCTGTTGGCTGGTGTCTGCTAAGGTGCACCTGCCTGTAACCAATGCTACCTCTGCTTGTTTCAAGTTAGTACATCTGGAAATTTGACAGTTGCTTGCCACTGCAAGATGGTTCTCCAGCTTCCTCCACACATAAAAGTGTCCAACATGCTGTGACCGTGGCTGTTGAAAGTGTCATTAAACTGCAATAAACCAAAACAACCAAACAGTTTTAGTTCATCAGACATTGTAGCTGACATAACTCATAAAGTCAAGAAAACGATATTATAATTACAGAGAATCCCTGTTAATTGAATAATCACTTTGCTGGTGAAAATTATTCAGTTGACAAGAATATTAATTTGATAGGAATATGGTAATTTTCTTGTATTCTCCATAGGGCCCTGCGATTACTCGAATTTCTAGTCGAATCTCAAGTCGGAACGCAAAATCGACTCGACTCGTCTCCAATTCGTGGATGTCCTTTTTCTTGAGTCGATTCAGTCCCTATAAATAACAAGAGTTTTCATTATAAGTTCATTCTTAAAACGATGCAGTAATCCAGTTTGGCCACGATAAAGAAATAGGAAAATATGTTACAAAACACTATTCAGATCACTGTTAAAAATGATACCAACACAATTTACTGACGCCTTATTGCGGCCTTAGTAAAGTCAGCATTATATGTAAGTCGTAACGGGATTCATCACCTGAAGATAAGGCTTTGCTCTCAAGGTGAAATGCCCAGTGGATGATAGATAACTCTTATTTGTGTAGAATGAAGTGCGCTTCGAGCACTCGAGTCCGTATACTTCCATTTAATGGAAGTATGTGGACTTGAGTGCTCGGAGTGCACTTAATCTGTTATTGGTGTTATGACTGCATGAACAACCCAATATGCCATGCCTAATTTGGAAAACATGTTAAAACTTGTCAAAATTGTTGCTTGGAGGTTCAAACAGACAAGAAAGGTTGGGAGCTTGTACCAAAATATGTATACATGAAATAGTTAGCCGATTGAAAGTCGCATTTATGCGATGAAAGAACGTTAAATCCCTCTCTGTTGAGAAGAAATCGGGCCATCGGTTTTATAAGAAACGACTCGAAGCATGACTCGAATTGCCAGTTTTAAACTAGAATCGAATCGATAATCAACTCGAATGAAAATATCTGACTCACAGGGCCCTAATTCTCCATTGGTATTCAAGTGATAAAATGGTCATTTATTTGGTACTATCTTGTTTGACAGAACTCAAAGAACTTTGTCAAACAAATTATAATACTTTAAATGCCTATGTTAACCCTGTAACCTCTGATGTCAAAATGGCAAAGTTTTCAGCAGCATATATCTCCCATAATGCAGAATGATATTTAACCAAATATGCCTTGTCAAACAATATATAATTGGTTAAATTCATAGTTAACTGGTTGAATTTGTTTATGCAAATTTGTTTTATTACAAATTATTGGAGAGTGCCCACGGGTAATAATAATTTGTAGTAAAACAAATTTTAAAAAAGAAAATACCTTTCACTGAATATGAAACATGAGCAAGGAATGATACCCTCATTTTTTTGAAAGCCTGGATAGTGGCTTCTAGCACTGAGCCAGCTAAACAAGAGAAAAACAGTGGTTGGAGAAAATTCTGTTGCACTGCAAGAGAGCTAGGGGTTAAGTGTACGGAGGCAAAATAATTCCATAATCGTGGAGAATTAGCTGGTAGAGTGCTGGAAGCCCATATTTGGGCTTTGTTCAGAAGTGCAGGTACCATGACTTAAAGGCTTCATATTCTGTATATATGTATCATGTTATCTTTAAAAGTGAATTTATTTAGTCTATAAGGCTTTGCCTTGTTATAATTCAGGGAGAGTGCCTATTGGCACTCTCCCTAAATTATAACAAGGCAAAGACATGTGAACAAAGTTTGAAGATCAAAAATAATTTAGCACTCTACCAGTTAATTGATTGTCAGAAGAATTCTTCAATTTAGCACATGTTGAACTGAGTTGCTCACACTATTTTCTCCTGAGTTATGGCCTTTACTTTGTTAAATTTCAGTGATTTTTTTCAAAAACTCGACCTATAGTTTAATGAATTTGGTGTGTGTTTGAGCAGGCAAGCAAGCAGGTGGGCATCACCTTTTTGTTGGCTTGATAACATGAACAAAATCAATGGATTTGGTATCTTGACGTACTTCAAAAACATGCATTTTGGCCATACTAAGCAGTTATGGCACTTAATTAATTTTTGCCTGTTTTAGTAAATTAGACCCCCACTTTTTTTAGCTCAAAGTCAAGCTGAGCTAATCTCATCACTCTCTGTCCGTCGTCTGTCCATCCGTCCATCGTCCATCAACACCATGTTTTGGCCTTCTCCAAAAAAACGCTGTGCCAATTCAAATGAAAGTTTGTGTGAATGATGGTACTGAAGGAGCATTGCATTGTTCAACTCAACATGCCCAGCCCCATAGGGAGGGGGTGGGGGAAAATGCTCCAAAATATTTGTAAAATCTTCTTCTCATGAACTAGTGGGTACAATGACTTGATATTTGTTGTGTAACTTCCTTTTGAGGTGTAGAATCAAGTTTGCTCAAACAATGTTTGTGACGCAATATTTGGCTTTGCAATGGGAGGGATAAGATTTTTGGCCACGTCCAAAATTTCTATTTTCTGAACCAATGATCTGATTTGAACCAAATTTGGAATGTGGTATTATTGGGTCATAAGTACTTGACTCGCGCAAAAAAGAAATTCCTGCATCCCCATGGGAACCCCAGGAGCTAAAAATGGAAATATTTTCAAACGCCCATATTTCTCGAACCACACAGAACACAGAGCTGCTATATGGTATGATACAAGTTTGTTAAAATAAAGCCCATTGGTTCATATTTGGGCTCAATACAGGAGCCTGAATTTTAACTTGGGGCAATATGGGGAATATTCTTTAAAAATCTTCTTCTTTGGAACCACCAGTCAGAATCTTTTAATGTTTGATATACATCATTGCTATGAGGGTCAGATTCAAGATTGTTCAAACCAAGTCCCTAGGTTAATATTTGGGCTTCCCTAAATTTTAACTTAGTTCAATATGGGGAATAATTTTTAAAAATCTTCTTCTTCAGACCCACCAGTCAGAATTATTTCATATTTGGCAGCTTTGGCTCTCTGGGGAGAGGGGGTGCAGATTCAGGTTTGTTCAATTTGAGTACCTGGGTTAATATTTGGGCTCCATATGGGAACCTGAAATTTAATTTAGTACAATATGAGGGAATTTCTTCACAAATCTTCTTAAGATTCACCTGTCAGAATCATTTCATATTTGGTTTACAACATCTCTAGGGGAGTCAGATTCAAGTTTGTTCAAACTGTTCCCTGGGTTAATATTTGGGCTCCCTATGGTTGCCTGAATTTTAACTTAGTGCAATATGAGGAAATTTCTTTAAAAATCTTCTTCTTCAGATCCATTAGTCAGAATACTTTCATATTTGTTATACAACATCTTTAAAATTTTTCTTCTTCAGATCCAACAGTCAGAATGCTTTCATATTTGGTATACAACATCACTAGGGATGTCAGATTCAACTTTATTCAAATTGAGAGCCTGGGTTAATATTTGGACTCCCTATGGGAATTGGCCATGTAGCTGAAGAATTAGAAATTTTGTATTCAGTACCCTCTAGATGTGTGTAACTAAGATTAATCCACATAGGCTGTATCAAGGGGCGTCATAGGGGATCTCCATATTTTACATTATGATCACCTGGAGAAAAGGCATGATGTTCGAACTATTTTTGTCACTCCTGAGGGCCTCAGGGATTGACAATGTATCCTATGGAGATGGATTGCTTAATGTAGACTCATTCTTGTTTTCAAAAGTGAGGTATACTGGATTGTGCCTGTCCGTCCCTCCATCCATCCGTGCAAACAAACAAATCAGGTTTATGTGCCTATTTGTTGGTACAAAGCACTGTTATGTGTCTAGTCTGATTTATGTGACTAGACACATAAAGTTGAACGAACAAATTGCATTTATGTGTCTAAAAAATTGAGTTTTGTGGCTAAAATGGTTTATGTGGCTAAAAAGTGACAAAAATTGGGAATTGTATTTTCAGTGATTTTTTTTAGGGTAAGGGTTAGGGTCAGTAAGCTGAAAGGGTTAGGATTTGCTGCCACCCAGAAATTAGACTTAAAAAACAGTTTTTAGTGGTAGTCCATGCATTTTAAATCCCTCAACTATTTTAAAATATTTTAGCCACACAAACCTGATTTGTAGGAGCGGCCGTCCATCTGTGTGTGTGCGTTGCCGTCGTTACATCTGTCCGTCTGCACTCAGATGTCTGTTCGCATTATAAGTTTATAACATGAACATTTGTGTTCAGATTTCGATGAAATTTCATACCGATGTTCACTATCACACATGTAAGATCTTTGATGAGTAACAGCCGTTTTGCTGTTGAAATATGTTTTCTCTGGTTTATGGCCCTTTGAATATACAAAAATAGCCTATTTTTTGTTTGTTTGCCTCATATCTCCAGTTTGGGTTATCGGATCTCAATGAAATTTGGAATGAAGATTGTTTTGGGGAAAGGCTTTCAAATGAGTCTCTAATAATATTTCTTACTTTTCAGTTTTTAGACTTATCCCCCTTTTTAACTTTGAAAATTTGCTGTTTGCCTCATAAAATTGCCAATTTTCTGTTTGTTCACGTTGTATCTCAGGGTTGTTTTATCGGATTTCAGTGAAATTTGGAGTGAAAACTGTTTATGGGAAAGGCCTTCAAATGAGTTATGTCCATGCAGTAAAACAAAGAAAATACCTGCAAATCACCTCCCCACATATGACATTATGACTTTGTTTTATATCTCTTATGCAGATGTTCCAATCGTTACTAGACTAGCTGGTGTTTCTGGCCTTCACAATTGCCTCGGAGGATGGGGGGGGAGGAGTAAATTTAACTTAGTACAATACAGGGAATAATCTTTAAAAATCTTCTTCTTCAGATCCACCGGCTGGAATCTTTTGATGTTTGATATACAGCACCCTTTTGGAGGCGAGATTCAAATTTTTTTAAAATCAAGTCCCTCACTTAATATTTAGTCTCCTTATAGGAGTTGAAAGAAATGAGTATAACAACTTCTGATATCGTGTGGATTGGGTGGAGGGTCAGATAAGATTTACTGAATTGGTTGTGTCCAAACTGCAGCAGGGAAGAAAATTTTTCATTTTTTTTATATCATGTGGCTCACTTCACTTGTACTGTATACAGTAGTCAATATGTTTTTAATTCACTGAAGTATACTGCATATTTCAATTTATTGAACCAATGATTATGATCTAGTGTACAGGACTAATGGATTCATTGACTAATGATCATGAACTCATGTATCATGCATTTTGATTGATTGAATTAATAATCGAGTGTACTGTATATTTCAGTTCATTGAACAAATGATTAAGTGTACCCTATATTTTGTTTTATTGAACCAATAATGAAGTGTACCATATATTTTGATTGACTGAATTAACCCTTTACCCAACGAATCGGCCGCATCCACCCACATAATATGCAAATTCAGCAGTTAAAAAAATATTATTTTTCAACAAATTTCAACAAAACCATATCATGTGACCCCTCGTTGGAACGAGCTCGTCGAGCTCGTTCCAACGAGGGATCACATGATATGGTTTTGTTGAAATTTTTTGAAAAATTTGAAAAAAATGATATTTAAAATAATAAATTTTGATATCGTCTGCGTTGGGCAAAGGGTTAATAATAAAGTGTACTGTATAGTTATGTTCATTGAACAAATGATCAAGTGAAATGTTTATTTCAGTCTATTGAACTAATGATCAAGTGTACCATATATTTCAATTCATGGAACTAATGATCAAATGTACCGCGCATTGCAATTCATGGAACTAATAATGAAATGTACTGCAGTATTTCCATTCATTAAATTAATAATCATGCTTTGTGTTTTTCAGATGACCTTGAACTAGTAAGGCCACAGGCAGAATCTCCCAATTTGAAGAAATCACGTTCACTTGGAGGAAGCTTGAAAAAACTATTTCGAAGAGGACGAAAAAGATCAAGATCACGTGGTGATACATCAAGGGATAGTTCATTTTCTCGTTCTTCAAATAAGAATGCACCATCATCACAAGGGCCATCAAGGGAGAGTTCATTGCCAAGATCGGGTGCACCTCAACGAGCATCTGACCCGATCTCATAGGATAAGTTGTTAAGGACTATTGGTGTAATTAATTCTCAAATTATTTATAGGGGATTCTCATATGACATCACATTATCATTAATACTATGTTGGAGAAATTTTCTTTTCAATTTAGAGAGTACAGTTGAAACTAGAAGTCCTGTCACAATTAGCGCAGAAAATGCTCGTTAGTTAATGCGCCCCTTACTGCAGAAGAGTGAAATAGTCTGAAATACACAAGAATGTTTGCACTGTACAATTCAAAATCTAATGCCCTATTAGCTAGGTCGGTAGTGAAATCACAAACTGAACCGATCAAACAGAAAGAAAATATTGAGTATGTGGAGGGAGGATTACCACGAAATCACTGTGGGATAGATTTTTCTTACAGTTTCTGAGGACAAAACATAAGAAACACAGGTGCAACCCGGTGGTTCATGTGATGAAAGTTTACAAGCGTTTCTCATGTTGTTAGTTATGAACATTTATAAATACCTTTCAAGCAGAGAATATATGGCACTTCAATTTCGTAGTAATCCACTCTTCACTCTATGTAGGCAAATTTTGATATCTATTAACGTAATTGCATATACATGTATCCCAGAAGTGGTTAGGAATGGTGTTAATAATCATCTATATTCACTGATATAGAATTATTGGATATGCTGTTTTTCTACGGTAATTGAGTTACGCTAATGGGGCAGTTTGTGTTTCATAGGAACAAAAAGTGAACTTCCTCAGTGTGTTATTTCTCCAAATAGTGCACAATGAAGTGACAGGTCTTCTAGTTTCTCTTAACCTGCGGAGTGGGGGCACGGTGGTGTTGTGGTAACCAGTTCTCGTCAGATCACCGAAGTTAAGCAATGCCAAGCCCAGTTAGTCCTTGGATGGGTGACCATCTGAGTGATCGATTCGGACTCCCACGTTGTGTCCTTGGACAAGGCTCATAACCCTGATTGTCCACATGGGGGCACGATGATGCCGTGTACTAAGGTGTACTGCACGTTGATGGTGTGCATGTCTTCAACCAATCTAACCCTGCCTGTGCTGCAGTGTGGAGTTACAATGTTGGGGAGCCGGCAGCTGCTGGTCGTTGCTCGGTGGTTCTCTCCTGGTACTCTGGCTTCCTCCACCCATAAAACTGTCACCGACACGATGTGATCTTGGCTGTTAATGTGTCGTTAAACCCTAATAAATAAATAAATTAACCTGTGGAGTATTTTCAAGATATTTTTCATCACATCTAGTCATGGCTGCTGCTTTGACTAGATTTGATTAAAAATTCATGTAAGTTTAACTCAAGAAATCATTGGTAAAAAATCCATTCAGTTTACAGGAGTAAAATTTGCTTAAATGTGCCAAAATTATACTTATTCATTAGCAAAAGAAATTGTGTCCTAGGCAGGAATATATGCCAGCAGCATGCAAGGGGTTAAAACAAATTTTACAGGGTCATTCAATTAAGAGATATCCAATTAAATATAAAGTCACGTGTTGATATTCCACTCCAGAGAAGATGGATTAGGGTAGTTATTTTGAAGGCAGTAGACCTATACACAGTATAAATAAATGATGCTGACTAAACGAATCAGATATGAAGGAAGTGAATATATTTCTCCAGCATGGTTGGACTGCTGAATGGCAGATCATGTGATGTCATTGAGAGCGGTTTATATTTAGATAATATATGATGTCATGTGATGTTTGATAACTACCAAGTGTGATAATTATAGAAGATAACATCAGTCTCCACAGATTTCAGAAAACAATACAGGGGCATCGGAACCTGGGGGGGGGGGCTTCAGCCCCCTCCACTTTTTTTGCCGGGCCATGTTTTTTTTTGTATGCAGATATTTTAACACAACCAATGACTGCTGAATCAAGGGGCAGATTCAGAGCCTCCCCCATATTTTCGCCAGCTATGTTTTTCTCGTTCTGGTTCAGTTTCGATGAATTTCGAATCATTTTTTGCAGTAAGTGGCAGCAAATGCTAAAATGTATACAGTCTGAGTAAATCGGTTAACTGAAGTTGATCGTAATCTTACAGACACATAAGTACCAAATCCACCCTCAGACAAGATAATCCACAGACAGTATAATTGCTGTAAACGTCTGGTAAAGCATACAGGTGAAGTCTATTTATCAGCTTTGGTCGTTACGACCTCACTTGTATGCTTTGCCAACGTTTTTTAAGGGCTCTCAAAGTGTGAAATCTTTCAAATACATCTCGTTAAAAATCTCAAAATATCCACTCAGATGAATTTAAAATTTTCTGATCCAGCCACCCCACCCCCCCACCCCCCCCCCACCACTTTAAAAATCGTTCCACCGCCCCTGCAATACGACACGTCTTTTCAATAAAAAACTAGTCTTAACATTGTTATTGAATCACAAGGGTATTACCTAAAAAATAAATGGACTATCCCTTCAGAGCACAAACGGAGTATAATACTTTGCAATCTTGCATGTGCTATCCTGTTGTTGCATATAAAGTTACTGTATATTTGTTTACAAGACAACCATGGAGAAAATTGTATAAACAAGTGAATGGAAGAATTTTAAAATGTCACAAAGAGTATGTGGATTAAATAGACTACAGACTAATTACTATTCCCATGTCAGGATAGTACAAGTATTAATATTGTTTTCTCGGGAGTACGGTGGTACAATGGTTATGGCATCAGACCCAAAATGTGAACAATTCAATCCCCGCCAGTGATAACTATTGTGTGTCCTTGGGCTAGTCACTTAATCCTAATTGCCCAGTGAGGGGGCGCGGTGGCTCAGTAGGTAGAGGTGCAGGCTGCAAGCTGAGAGGTCCTCTGTTTGAATCCCACCTGACGCAACCGCGTTGTGTCCTTGGGCAAGACACTTCACCCCCATTGCCCATGTGGGGGCACGGTGATATCGTGTACTAAGGCGTACTGCACGTCGATGGTGCACTTGTCTTCAACCAATGCTAACCCTGCTTGTGTGGAGTTAGTATGTTGGGGAGCTGACAGTTGCTCGCCGTTGCTCGGTGGCTCTCTCCGGGTACTCCGGTTTCCTCCACCAGTAAAACTGTCACGGTCATGGTTAGCCATTGTGCAGAAATATGTGACCTTAAACCCCTATAAAATAAATAAATAAATTACCCAGTGAGGGCATGGTGGCTCTGTGTACTAAGGCATACTACACATCGATGGTGCACTTGTCTTAAACAAATGCTAGTGAAGAGTTAGTATGTTGGGCAGCCTGGCAGTTACTCACCACTGCTCACTGGTTCTCTCGACATTCTCCCGTAAAACTGCCCGACACGAGATGACTCTAGCTGTTGAAAGTGTCATTAAACCTCAATAAAAAGTTACTGTTTTCTCAGCTGTAACACTCGACCATTAGACCTTCACCCACTGATTAACTGTTACAACAATCATTAAATGCCTTCAGAAGAGCTGTAGATAAGCTTTGCTTTACAGGTTGTTATGGTGCAGTAATGTGGGGTTTGAATAATTAGAATTTTTGCGGGCCTTGAATTGAAGGAACAGCCTTGAATTTGTCTAAGGGCCATTCAAGCTGTGAGATCCTAGAAAATGGGCCTGAAAGCTTAGACAAAGCATGTTATCGTAGCTATATAGTTTTATATGCCATGGTGCTTGAAGGCCTATTCCTATCGAGGTTAGAGATGGGTGGTATTGGAATTTTGAGTTCGGTATCGGTTTCGGTATTTTTGTGTGGGCATACCGCGGTATCGGTTCGGTATTCGGTATGTGACTTCAGATTCACTGATAGTACCAAAGGGGAATCCATGTCCGAAACAATACAGAATAAGTTGTTCTTGTATCATTCTATCACAGTGCTACACATGCCATTGTTGATGGGCTCAACATTGTCAATCTTTTGTCAACACAGATCATATCTACAGTAATTTGGTGACTTGTTCTAAATACGCCTTAACTTTTCAAGCTCACTTAAGGCGTCTGTAATCATAGAATGTGTGTCCTGAAGATGTCATCTTTAGGTGGGCCTAATGACAGTAGTAAAATGATCTGGTCAGTGATTTCTAGCCAAGTCTTGGCTGCCTGTTAAGGCAGCCAAGACTTGGCTAGAAATCACTGCTAAGCAACTGGACATGTACAGGTCGTAGACTATTGATAATTTAGTACAACTGCCCTGGTCCTTAAGGCTTAACAAAACTGAAAAATAAAATCAGTCACTTCTTTCATGAAAATGAACACTTCAACTGCTATCAATCCTCACCAAGACCTTATAGATAGTGAATGCACAGGGAAAATTGAAAATACCGTTGGTTTCGGTATTCAAAGATTGGGTCGGTTCGGTTTTTCGGTGTCCCCATGATATCGGTTCAGTTTTTCGGTATATTGCCCATCTCTAATCGAGGTCCATCCAGTTGTTACCGCTCCCTTCGAAATACATTAGCATAACTTCCCTGTGTGAACCCTGGGAAGTGAAGATAAAAAGGGTGGCCTGAAAATGTCATTGTAAGTGTTTCTATATTTTTCTTATAATTTCTAATTTTCTTTGTGGGAATCCTGGAATTGAAACAGTATTTTTTTATTGTGGTAAACAAGCTCTGTTTTGCTGGCAAAATAGGACATACATTTAAAACTAGAAGTCCTGTCATGAAATGCACACAAATAGCACATCGATCAGCGCGTTATGACCACAGTAAGGCTATCAAATTCTGTACATATGGCATGTGCACAAGCAATGTTTCAGCCAATGGACCTCTGGGTAACCCGCAGAAACATTGCCTGTGTTTGCTATGTGTTACAAGGAGAACCTGCCATGCTTTGGATGCCATTCGATATGGCAATTGCGTGCAATTCCTATGTGCAATTAAGCCTAGATAAGCGCACAATTCGTGACAGGACTTCTAGTCTTAACTGTAGTTACCAATGCCTTGGTTGGAAATCCTCTAAAATGGGAAACACGGGTGTAAACAATTTCCTGGACTTGACTTTATCTGCATGTCGCGGTTAGCATTAGCCATTCTGCAGGAGTGTGTGACCTTAAACACCACTAAATAAATAAATTTCTAAGTTGTAATAATGAGGAAGGTTGGTGCTCAACAATAAAAGTGTGCGAAAAAAATTCACCATCATGCTAAGAAACAATTTATTCATTGCTGTGTGTTTTTGAATGAGGTAGTTTTGGTATGTGATTCATTGGTTTTATATATGGTATATTGAGGAAGTTTTTTTATAGGAAAAATTAAAAATGAAGAAAAAAAAATTATAAAATTTGAACTAAGAAATAACTCTCTTTTAAGAATTCTCCTGATTGTATCCACACTTTTGGCTCTTCCCCAGATAAACATTCTTGTTTGAAAACAAAAAATCCATTTGGTAGTAGAAATTGGAAATAACCAATGTGTACCTTGTCCCTCAACAAAGTGTCAATTGGTTATAGCATATATAGACAACATGGTGTCAAATGATGTATAGCTTATAGGCAACAAGATGTCAATTGGTGTATAGCCTGTACAGACAGGATGTCAATTGGTTTATAGCCAATACAGACAACAAGGTGTTACTTGGTGTATAGCCTGTACAGACAGGGTGTCAATTGGTGTATAGCCAACCGATAAAAAAGTGTCAATTGGAGTATAGCCTAAGCAGACAGCCCTCACTGGAAAACCATTGTGATGGTACTTCATTGTGCTAGGAGACAAGAGAACTTGATTACAAGTCATCATGCTGCCTGTTTTGCTCGGCGGCAAGACAGCTTAGTTAAATGCCACCTCATGCTGTCTGTTTTTTCTAGGAGAGAAGATAGTCTGGTTAACTGGTTGAGAGTTTGAAGCCACTATACTATCATGTGTCTTTTGAAAAGTGCTGAAAGCCACTTTAGTGGCTTTGCACTTAATACACCATGGCTTGCTGTCTTCTCAGCAGTAGGAAAAATTCTTCACATGAAATTGTTTTATTACAATTGATTGGAGAGTGAATTTTGGAACTATCCAATAAATTGTAACAAAATTATTTGTGAACTAAACTTTGCACATGTAAGGTTCCCTTTGCTGGTGGTATGATATCTTTGAAAAAAAATACTCATGTTACAAATCACATTTGGTAAATAATTTAGCACTCTACCAGTTAACCCTTAAAGGCCTATTTCTGACTTTTACGACCTCGGAACAGGTGCCCTTAAAATGCCATCATGAGTTGGTCCTGTTAACAATAGACAAATTACATAGCAGTGGTTTCTTGTGAAGTCTTGGCTGCCTGTTAAGGCAGCCAAGACTTGACAAGAGATCACTCTAAAGCCAATGAATGTGTACAGGCTGTGGTCAGTTGTGAATTCGGGACGATTGTCAAGGCCTTTAAGGGTTAAATGGCACCTCATGTCATCATGCTGTCTGAAAAGGTTCCACATTTGTTATGAATATATGAAAACAGATAAGAAAATTATTTTGACAACGAATTATTGAACAAACAAAGCTTCCTACCTTGATGGATGTTTGAATATTTCAACTGTTTTTTTATTCTATATTGAAATTTATTGTGTGAGTGCCATATTTGTAATTATGTATATATATTTATATAAATAGACTGAATTGTGTGGAGCTTGGGTATTTTGTAGATCTAGTCATTATTGTCAAATTAAACAGGGCTCCAGGCACCAGCAGTTTACACGCCATTTTCCATTGACCCTTCATCTAATAAATCAACTGTATCCACCCCATGTAATTTTCAAATTGACAGTTGAAAAAACATTTTTCAAAAATTTGTTAAAAAACTATATCGTATGATCCAGCCCTTGAAATTGTAAATTTTTTACGATGGCACTTAACTGCTGTTGCAAATCAATTTTGTGATGGCAGTTACGATGGCATTTTAAACAAATCTTTATAGCTGTGCAGGCCTGTCACGGTGGCAATTGTTTGCTGTCGCAAATCCATATGACGACAGCATTTTGCGACGGCATTGCCATTTGCTGTCGCTAATTTCAAGGGCTGATGACCTCTCATTGGAAGGAGCTCATCCATTTCTCCAAAATCTTTTTTGAAAAATAATTAAATTAAAACTTTCTCAGCGACATTGCATGCGATGAGCACATTCCAGTGAGGGGCCCACATATGGTTTTGTTAAAAAATTTCGATTTTTTTTTAAAAAATAATTAAAATAACACATTTTGATATTAGGGCCCTGAGAAGCTTCGAAATTCGATTTGATTAGATATAGTTCCCATGATTCAATTCAATTTGCTTAGATATAGTTCCCATGATTCAATTCAATTTGATTTGATTCAAAATAGTCCCCATGATTAAAAAACTTTTGATTCGTCGAGATGTTCTCAAACTCCTACAAAGTGTCTCCTCTTGGACTCTTCTATCAGGTCTCCTGCAAGCCAGAAAATAAGCAGACTGTCATCTGCAAAATAAGGTCCCCAGAGGGTGAATTTAGTGATGCTACCCTGCATAGCAGGGTAGCATCACTAAATTTACCCTCTGTGAACCTCAATCTGAATAAGGGTCTAAGACTAAACAGAAAGAGGTACCCAGAGGAGTACTAGCCTACTGTATGGGATAGCATCATCAAATTCACCCTCTGGGGACCTTATTCTGCAAATGTCAGACTGCTTATTTTCTGTCCTGGTCTCATGTACAGGACACCCCCCCCCCCCCTCCTCCCTCCTGTACAGGAGACCTGATGATAGAAGAAGAAGAGTTCATGTTGGTTCCACTGCCGAAATTACATTGATTCCATGATTCCATTCTGGATTATACCTGAGGTTTCTTTTTTTTTGCTTGATTTCCTCTGGTTGCAACTGCACACAGTACTTGGGTGGAAACTGACAATATTTACCATTGTGAGAAGGTACAATATCCACTACTTGAAAAGCGGTGAGATTCGATTCAACCCAAAATTTGAGGTTTTCACAGCCCTATTTGATAACGTGTGTATTGGGTAACAGGGTTAATTAAGAACTAAATTATTTGGAAGCAACATTTGATAATAATTGTATGTTTTATTAAAATTAATTGGAGAGTGTCAGCAAGCCATCTCCAATAAATTGTAACATAACAAATCTATATCGACAAAATATACAGTGGAACCCTGTTAATTGAATAGCCACTTTGCCAATGAAAATTATTTAATTAACAGGAGTATTCAATTAACAGGGATTACGTCACTTTCCTGTATTCTAGAGATAAACTTAGCATTTATTCTATTATATCTTTTTTGACAGAGCTCTATGAGCTCTGTCAAACAAAATATAACAGATTAAATGCCTGTATTGGATGTACTGAGCCAAATAGGTCTATAAACAAAGAAAAACTGGGGAGAGTCAGGGTAATTTCTCGACGGGTTACAAGATTTTTTATTCAATTAACAGGAGTTTACTCTATAACCTATATTCAATTAAGAGGTCAAATTTGTACTGGAGGTATGGTAAATGGTTTTGTGTTGGAAAATTATATTCTATTAACAGGGATATACAATTAAGAAATATCCAATTAAGTAGGCTCCACTGTATAGAAGATAGGAAATAAGGGTTTCTTCAATATGATATTTATGAAAAAGTCTACAATTTTCCATTTTGTCAAGCCTTTAGCTCAGCAATATGAAAAATCCCGGCAAGTTTCATCATTATCATCAGTACTGATATCAAAAACTCCTGTCCTGACAAAAATGTGACAGCCCTCCCCCCCCCCCCCCCCCCCCCCCCAATGTTAGCAATGCCCTTGTGTGACACCTCACCCCTCTTAGTGACACTCATGCACATTAAACTGCAATGATCATCAGTTCAGTATTTTAAATTTGTACAAGTTATTATTTTCATTTTATTTATTATGTGAATTTTCTTTGGCATTTTTTGCAGAAATAGTTTCCTTCTCATTTTATTTTATTTTATGTTACTTATGATTGTTTGAAAAGTTAACAGAACAAAACTCATTTTTATATATTTATAGGCATTGCCCAGGAATCAAATTTTACAGTATTATAAATACAATAGATACTCTTCATTGAACAGCGATTGTGTAATTATAAATTATTCAATTAATATGAATATTCAATTTACAGGCATTTGATTTGTCTGGGTTCATACATGTCATGGTAAGAAAATCTGGAAAGACATGGAATTTTTGTTTTTAAAATCAAAACCTGGAAAAAGGCGTGCTTATTTTACTGTCATTAAAAAACAAGTTAAAAGTCATGAAATTTCAGAATATTAATTCTGAAGTGTGGAACTTCAGTTTTATTCTTCATGTATGAAAGTCTTTTGAAGTTTAACCCTTAATTCGCTGAGTACTTTCAAGATATTTTTTATCAATTTGAATTGATGAGCAAGAGTACTGCCAGGCGTGGCTACATACGCCCAATAGCCATTTTGAATTGTACCAAATTTGGTACAGATCAAATGATCCAAACTGGAGTTATCTGTTGGAATCCAAAAATGTTAATAGACAGTCAAATTCTAAGCCCAAAAAGAGCCATAACTCATGTAAAAATAATTGGATGGGACTCATATTCCAACTTGGCCTGTATTACTAGCTGGGTAATACATGTACCAACTTTCGTCCAAAGTGGAGTTATCAGTCAGAAACCCAAAATGTTAACAGACAGGACAGATGTACAGACTGATTGCATAATATTACCATTTTTCAAAGGGGGCGTGTAAAAATCTATATAAATTTAACTAAAGAAATCCTTAATGAAAAAAATCCATTCAATTTACAGGGGGAAAATTTGATTAAATAGGCCCAAATTATACCTATTTTTGTGGGAAGAGAAATTCTGTCCTGGCAGGAATATCTGTCAGCAACAAACAGGGTTTTAAAGGCCCATTTCTGACTTTAATCACTTTTTTGACAACAAAGCAGGCACCCAAGTTATATTCAAACTGCTTTGGCAGTTGTTCCTAGGCAAGTCTTGGCTGCCTACCTAGGCAGCCAAGACTTGCCTAGAAACAACTGCAAATTCACAGGATATGGACTGCCAAAATATAGCAAAAATGTATAAAAATGTCCAGGTCCTTAAGTTTAAAAATAAAATATTTGTTAAACTTGAAAACGTAAAAGTAACACAGAGCCTTGGAAATTCATTAAAAAGGTCATTGAAAATCACAGAATTTTTTTCTGTATGAACCCTGTCTGTATTCTCAAGATAAACTGAGCTTTTATTCTACCTTGTCAGTCAAATAAGATGTACTAGATTAAATGCCTGTATTCGATGTATTGAGGTGAAATGTGTCTACAAAGTGAATTCGGTGATTGTCAGGGTAATTTCTTGACATATTGCAAGATTGTGTCCTTCAGAAAGGCACTTAATCTTGATTGCCGGAATGGGGGCAAAGTGGCATTGTACACTGAGGTATAACTAGCTAACTGTACATCAGTGGTGCATTTACCTATAGGTGAGCTGTCACTCTACTTGTGCTGTGTTAGTAAGTTGAGAGAGTCTGACCGTTTCTCTTTACTGCTCGGTGATTCTCTCAGGCATCTTCGACCCATAAAACTGTCTGACACAATGTGACCCTGGCTGTTGAAAATGTCATCAACCCTTCAAGGCCTGTTTCAGACTTTTGCTACCACAGAACAGGTGCCCTTAAGATGCCAATCATGAGGAGGTCCTGCTGATGATAGAGAAATGACTTAGGCAGTGGCTTATAGTCAAGTATTGCAGCCAAGACTTGATTAGAAATCTCTGCTAAACCATTGGGCATATAGAGGCTGTGGGCTGGGGTTACTCAGGACATATGTCTAGGCCCATGAGGATTAAACCCGAGCAAACAAATTCATTAATTGAAATTTGCCATAAAATGAGGGTTGTTAACTGGTAGAGTGCTGGAAGCCCATATTTGGGCTTTATTCTGAAGTGCCGGTACCACAATTTAAACACTTCATATTCTGTTGATGTACTTCATATTATCATTGAAGTGGTATAATTTTATCTGTTAGGATTTGCCTTGTTACAATTTATGGGAGAGTGCCTCCTGGCACTCTCCCATACATTGTAACAAGGCAAAGATGCACAAAGAAAGCTTAAGGACCATAAATAATTTAGTACTCTACCAGTTGAGAAACATTAACCCTAGGTTCACTGATATTAAAAAAAAGATTTCTGTAATGCAACTATGAATTTGACCAATTCAATCTTTGACAGAGATCATTGAAATTTGTCATACAATATTGACTTGGTTCAATTCTACATGGAGATGATTTATACTTTGTCAGAGAGATGATTCGATAAATTTATTTTTTAAATTATGAAGATATATTTTTCTCCATTTTCTTTCATAAATCAAAAGTATGGTTCTCAATGAATAGTCCTGGAGTTGCAGCCGGAGATTTCTCCCCCTTCGTTTACCGCAGTCTCACTGTTGACGGATAGTCTCAGAGCAGGATATTTCTGCCCCTTCATTAGGTGCCTTATACAATATGAAATTGGCAGTATAGAAATTAACTTTTTACCTAACATGAAAGGAAAATGACATTTGCAAATAAAATTCTTGAATAACTAACTCTTTTCATTTTTTTTGCGTCAAAAACATAGCAGCTTCTGTCCCCTCATTGGAATGATCTCAATGAGCTTGTTCCAATGAGGGTACAATATCTATGTTTTTTAGACAAAAAAATAATAAAAATTGAACGTGTGATTTCTGCAAATAGAGTTGGCCAGTTTGGGCTGTTATGTTGGGTAAGGGGTTGAAGAATTAATTAAATTTTATGATTTGAACAAGAATTATTTTTGTCAAAACATTGTTGATATGTAAATATACAAATTTGCTATTTGTTACAATTAGATAACTGGTATTTCCCACTCCTTGTTAATATTTTGTCTTGCAGATTATCCAGAACAAAGCCCAAAACAACAAAAATATTCTCTTTCTGTTTGTCTTAACTCACTAATACGGGTAATGACACCTCACTGAAACAGCAGTATGGTGGCTCAGTGCTAAGAGCACTGGGCTTGAACTGGTCGAGTGCTGGAAGCCCATATTTGGGCTTTATGTTAAAAGTGTAGGTACTGCAACTCCGAGGCTTGAAACCATGTGGGTATCCTTCGTATTATCTTTGAACCTAAATTATTTGGACTGTATGGCTTTTCCTTGTTACAATTCATGGGAGAGTGCCTATAGGCACTCGCCCATAAATTGCAACAAGGCAAAGACTTATGAACAAATTTTGAATGACTAAAAATAATTAAGCACCCTACGGGTCAAACCGAAAGGTCAGTTGTTCGATCCAGACGAACAACAGCTGTGTTGTGTCCAAGACACTTACTTAATCCTGATTGCCCATGTGCATGCAAACTGAGGCATACTGCACGTCGATGGTGCACATGCCTTCAACTGCTGTTAACTCTGTTTGTGTTGGAGAGTGTTGACAGTTGCTCGGTAGTTGTCTCCTGGTACTCTGGCTTTCTCCACCCATAAAAATTGTCCAACATGATGCGATACTGGCTCTTGGAAGTGTTGTTGAACCCCAACAAACAAACATTCAATGGAATTACTTTGACAAGCTCATTCCACACAGTGAGCAGTGGCCAGAGAGCTTGAATGATGCCGTGTTTTGGTTTTTAATATATCCCTTTTGATTGTTGGGCATTTTTTCTGTACCTTCCGGTAACACAATTAGAAAAATCAAACACTACCAAAACAAAATTATTGAACACCACTATGCATGGCAAATAACAATTCTGGAACCACTGTCAATTTATGAAGTGTTGGAACAATTAGAGTAATTCTTAGGCCATTGAAAAAAAAATTGTTTCTCGCCCTCATCATTATTCTGCAAAATAAATTGTTCCCAGTTCTGTTTTTAACCAGTCAAAATTTACATTGATTAATGCCGCCACTTCTTCACAGTCTTTAATGTGGATTTCTATCGAGTCTCAATTTCAAATGAAATGTCTGTACTGAGTTCACTGAAATTGACTTGAGCCGAGGTTTACTGAGGATCGCAACAATTTTAGTAAACAAGGTTCATGTCAAATCATGACGAATTCGAGATTCGCTAAACAAATTTTATTATTTTTCATCTTTTGCCTTGAAAACATAGCTTAAGGCCCCTCACTGGAATTAGCTCATCGAGCTTGTTCCAATGAGAAGGTCATAAGTTACGTTTCTGAGGTAAAAAATGAAAATGTTCAGTTATTCATGAAAAATTCTGTTGACAACCGTCATCTGCTAATTGTATTAGGTAGAAAGTTAAAGAAATTTAAGAGAAGATAATTCATATCCACTTCCAAAACCAACCCACAATGTTACGATGTTGACTCTTTATGTTATTCCCATATTAGACGATATTTTCTGCAATAAGCTACTTTTCCAGTTGTGTTATGGGCACGATTTGTCTACGTATTTTGGCAACCAAGACTTGCCAATAAACAACTGTAATGCCACAGGATGAAGAGTACCTAAAAAGTCTAAAATCGCATGCAAGACTTTTAGGGATTGAAGAAAATTATTCAGAGAAACAAGAATTGTGTTCTTAACATGAAAAGCAGGCGACACTTGTAAACAAAATTCTTGAATAACTAATTGTTTTCATTTTTTGTCTCAAAACATAGGTTATGACTCCTCTTTGGAATGAGCTCGTTGAGCTCATTCCAAATAGGGGTCATAACCTATGTTTTTGAGACAAAAATTGAAAAAAATAATGAAAATTAATTGGCGATTTTTGTGAATAGCACTGGCCGGTTTTAGCCATTATGTTGGGTAAAGGGTTAAATGTCTCCTACCACTCTTGCTTTCAATCTGACATCTATTGAATCTACATGGTTAGAAATGGAGTAAATCACTGCTGCAAGAATGCAATGAGGTCCAATACAAAAAGGTTAACTATAAATTCACAGTAAGTGTTTTCCCCGTTTCCAACATCTTGATGATAGACTAATATAACTATTTGTTGTGTGGTGTAAGTTTGTTTTTATAAAAATTAAAAAAAAACATGTTTTATGATTCAAGAGTTGTGTTTTTTTTATTTTCCCAATATTTGTGGAAAGGGGATTCTGTGTGTTGAAACCAGGGTTCATACAAAATTTGCTCACAAAGTTCAAGGGCTTCTTTTTTTTCAAGGGCTACATATACTATTCAGCTTGTTGTATGAGCTCTAAAAATCTAAGATTCATGTGACACGGATCTGACTTTGGAAGTCAGGAAGTACTGGTACCCAAAGTGTGATCTGTGTTACAGTAATCTTGGTAAAATGTTCCATACTTTTTTATGTTTTTTTTTAACTGAGCGACATGAGTGCAACAAACAAGTAAAAGGCGAGTACACATATATTTACAATGCCCAGGAAATAGCTTGGTATTCAAAGGTTTTTCCAAGAGATTTCTGAAAGTTCAAGGGTTTCTCAAGGGCTAATTTCAAATTCCAGGGTTTTTCAAGAAAAAACTCATTTTCAAGGGTTTTTCAAGAGCTGTATGAACCCTGTGAAACAGAAGAAACATTTGAGTAGACTTTCCTGACGTGGCAGATGATGAGGATTCAAGTTCATTCAACTGTTTACATGCTGTGGGTGGATATCCAGGACTGCAAATCACTTGTCACTGAAACAAGAGGAGTCCAAATTTCAATGAGTTCTGCTAAAGTGGCTCAGAAGGTAGAGGTGCAGGCTGCAAGCCGAGAGGTCCTCGGTTCGAATCCCACCTGCGGCAACCGCGTTGTGTCCTTGGGCACGACACTTCATCTCCATTGCCCGCGTGGGGGCACGATGATGCCGTGTACTAAGGCGTACTGCACGCCGATGGTACGCATGTCTTCAACCAATCTAACCCTGCCTGTGCTGCAGTGCAAAGTTACGATGTTGGGGAGCTGGCAGCTGCTCGTCGTTGCTCGGTGGTTCTCCGGCTTCCTCCACCCGTAAAACTGTCACGGTCATGATTAGCCATTGTGCATAAAAATGTGACCTTAAACACCAATAAACAAATAATGAGTGCTGCTAAACCCAAACCAGAGATATGAGGCAAATCCTAGTACGGAAACTGCTGTTTTAACTGGTAGAGTGCTGGAAGCCCATATTTGAGCTTTATTCTGAAGAGTAGGTACAACTTAAAGGTTCCATGTTAAATTATCATTGAAATACAATTATTTAGTCTGTTGGGATTTGCCATGTTAAAATTTATGGGAGAGTGCCCTTGGGCCCTCTCCCATAAACTGTAACAAAGCAAAGACATGCGATCAAATTCTGACCAAAAATAATTTAGCACTCCACCAGTTAAGGGTCTGTAACGATATAATATGTTCATCAGGCAAAAACAGATCTGTCCTTCTGGTCTTATTGGATCTTTCTGCTGCTTTCGATAACAGTTGATCATTCCCTTCTCTTATCCACAATGCAACAGCTTGAAATCAATGGGAAAGTTCTTGCCTGTTTCCAATTTTATCGCTCGTTACATGAACAACAAGTAACCAAAGTTCCCCAGGGCTCTGTTTTTGGGCCAATATTGTTTACACTTTATACAGCGTCATTGGGAATGTTGCCAAGGCAGATCAGTGTTCCTTACTATCCGTATGCTGACACTCAGTTGTATTTGTCACTGGACCCTTCAACTGAATCTGACCTTATTTGTTCCGTTTCGATGATGGAAGACTGTGTAGACAAGGTTTGGGACTGGATGGCCAGTCATAGAATAGACTCATAATGAATGACGATAAGACTGAGGTACTAGTCATATCGCGTTCAAAGAGTCCATCAAATTTGAAAATCAAGTCACTTGTTATCGGAAATTCCACACAAAATGTATCAAACAGTGCTTGTAACATTGGTGTGATATTTGACTCTCATCTATCAATGGAGGAAAATGTCAATACTATTTGCAAGCGCTGTTTCATGCAAATTAGGAACCTGCGCTATCTTTGTCATTACCTCTCCACTAAGCCATTGGAAACTGCAGTTCATGCTTTTATTTCATCCCACTTGGATTTTTCCAACTCACTTCTTGTTGGGTTGCCAGTCATATATTTCAAACACTACAAGATACTCAAAATACAGCTGCACATATCATCACAGGCTCTAAATGCTATGACCAAATAACACCACTACTAAATGAAATGTGTCAATGACACTGTAGCTCACCTTGACAAACTGGAATTTGGTAAGTTATAAATGAAATGGCAAAACTGAAGATCATTGGTACCAATGTTATTTGATAAAATTTCAACATAACAGCATTGTGTGTGCACAACGTCGGGGTAATCCATGCATTTTTAAATGTAAACTGTAAGACTGGCTAAAGGAAGAATGTTGATACACAAATGCAGTATGTTCAGAGGTTATTGTAAATGGCAACTTTTTTCACAGAAATGAATGCTAATCAATAGCTCTTATCTAAAAATCATGCCTAATGAGCACACCAAGTTCAAAAACAATCCTATGATAAATGTGGCCTGTAGGCCATGTCAAAAAAGAATGTTGATGCAGAAATGCAATAAATTGGAAGATTGTTGCTAACAGCAAATGCAGTAAGTTCAAAGGCTGGTGATAACGACAATTTTTTATGGAAATGAAAAAAGCAATAGCTCACATCTAGAGGACACCCCGAACACACATACCAAGTTTCAAAGTGATCCGATCATAACTGTGCCCTGAAGGGTGTGTTGAAGGGAAATAATTAGGTCTGACTAAACTAAGTTCAAAGGTCAGCGGCAACATTTTTTGACAGAAATGGAAGGAAATCTGCAGCTCCCATAGAGATGTCACCCCACACAAGCACACCAAGTTTGCAAGCGAGCCTGTCATAAATGTGCCCTGCAGGGTGTGTCAAAGGGAAATATTGATGCTTAACTGCACTAAGTTTTTACTAAGCTCATCAGAGGTTGTTGCCAATGGCAACTATTATTGACGGAAATGGAAGAAAATCAATAGCTCCCATCTAGAGCTCACCCCAAACAAGCATACCAAGTTTCACAGTGATCTGGTCAAAACTGTGCACTGCAGGGTGTGCCAAAAGCGAAATATTGATGCATAACTGCACTAGCTCATCGAAGGCCATTGCCAGTGGCAACATTTTTGGACGGAAATCGAAGAAAACTGATATCTCCCATCTAGAGGTAACCCCCAAACAAGCATACAAAGTTACAAACCGATCTGATCATAAATGTGCCCAGTTGGGCGTGCAAAAGGAATATATTGATGCCTGACTAAACTAAGTTCAAAGGTTGTTGCTAGCGGCAACATTTTTGGATAGAAATGGAAGAAAATCAATAACTCCTATCTAGAGGTCACTCCAAACAAGCATGCCAGATTTCAAAGCAATCCGATCATAAATGTGCCCTGTAGGGTGTGCCAAAGCAAAATATTGAGGTCTGACTAAACTAAGTACTTCTAAGAACGTTGCCATCGGCAACATTTTTTGACGGACATGGAAGAAAATCAATAGCTTCCATCTAGAGGTCACCCCACACAAGCATACCAAGTTTCAAAGTGATCCAATAATAAATGTGCCCATCAAAGATCGTTGCCAGCGGCAACAATTATTGGCAGACAGAAGAAAATCGATAGCTCCCATCTAGAGGTAACCCCACACAAGCATACCAAGTTTCAAACTGATCTGATCAAAAATGTGCTCTGTATGGCGTGCCAAAGGAGTATATTGATGCCTGACTAAAGTTTAAAGATTGTTGCCAGTGGTAACATTTTTGGACAGACGGAAATGAAAGAAAATCGATAGCTCCCATCTAGAGGCCACCCCAAACAAGCATTCCAGGTTTCAAAGCAATCCGATCATAAATGTGCCCTGTAGGGTATGCCAAAGGGAAATATTGAGGTCTGACTAATCTAAGTTCTAAGAACGTTGGCCACGGCAACATTTTTTGACGGAAATGGAAGAAAATCGATAGCTCCCATCTAGAGGTCATCTCAAACAAGCATGCCAGGTTTCAAAGCAATCCGATCATAAATGTGCCCTGTAGGGTGTGCCAAAGGGAAATATTGAGGTCTGACTAAACTAAGTTCTAAGAACGTTGGCCACAACATTTTTTTATGGAAATTGAAGAAATTCGATACCTCCCATCTAGAGGTTACCCCAAACAAGCATACCAAGTTTCAAAGTGATCTGATCATAAATGCGACCTGTGAGGTGTGCCAAAGGAAATTGTGGACGTACGTACGTCGACAAGCGAGAAGTGATGGCACTAGCTCAGCTTGACTTTGTCAAGTTGAGCTAATAAAAAACGAAAAACCTTAGATTACGGGATGTTGACGGTTTCGGTTTCGATATTTAAAAAAACCTAAAAACCTTGGTTTAGTTTCGGTTAACCTACAGCTCTAGTCAGGACTTCAGCCGTCAGTCACAACAAATCAGGTTTACAGCACTCCTCTTCCCCAATCGGTCACCTTCTAGACACCACTAATTCGATTTGAGGTTCAATTTGATTTTGAATAACAGACTAATTCGATTTGAGATTCGATTCGAATCAAAAAAGGTGTGATTTGCACGGCCCTACTAAACATAACGGTTTTTACACCATCAAGAGGCCATAACTTTGGAATGCACTGAAAGTTGATTTTGATCATCATGTTATCAATACAAGAAAATAGTGTAACATGAAGCATTGTATATGCCCCTTCCTGCAATGTCAATATGGGCAATATATACACAGAATAACACCCGTGTGTGAATGGGTTAATCGATATGGCACGAGTGCCAGCGCAGAACGATAGCATGAGAGGTTGCAGGCCTCGAGGTTTTAGACCTGAAATGGTTAACCGATTAATCAATGATCAACATCTTGATCGATCCAAAAAGTAACTGATCGATTAAACGTTACGTTTGAAGTACTGTATTATATGGGTTAACAAAGGAACAAACTTGCTCCAAAACAGGCAAACACTGTCACACTGACTCGCATCAATTATATGAGACAGAGTAAAGCATGTAAGTTACTTGCTGACATACTTGTTTACTTGCATGATCATCATACGGTATCAGTAGCTGGAAATGGTCATTCTTAACCCTTTACCCATTGTGGGTAGCAGACAATACTTGCAAAATAAATTTATGAATTACTAAAAATTTGCAATTTCTGTCTCAAAAACATAGCTCATGACCTCTCATTGTAACAAGCTCAATGAGCTCGTTCAAATGAGGGGTCATGAGCTATGTTTTTTGAGACATAAATTGAAAACATAGTAAATTTGAAGGGAGATTTTTGTATATAGGCCTAGTCAGTTTTGTTTGTTACGTTGGGTAAAGGGTTCAGGCTGTAAGTCATCAACGGTATGGCAATTATTCAGATATCTATTTGGACAAGTGATTAATCGGTTAACCAAGGTTAATCCTCGTGATTAATCGATCAAGAAAACCCCTTAACCATTTCAGCTCTATGAGGTTTATCCTTCCGCAATGCCACAAGTACCATATTGATTAACCCATTCACACAAGCGAGTTGTTCTGTGTTTATTACACATCTTTACTTCTATAAAAACTATTATTAGAAGGGCACTCGGCAATTCATTTGACAACAGTTACTACCAACATAAAAACACATTTTATCGCCAACCACATTTGTGAGGGGAACCTGTGTTACTATTCCGTCTCCTGAATTCCAATGTGCCTAATGACACTTAGAACATATTGGAAGTCGGAGGGATGATTTTTAGCTATCGTTAAATTCAAATTGTAATTGCGGTGCACGATTTGTGGAAAATTCCAGTGAAATTTCGCTTCTTTATAAAAAGTAGTCCAGACAACGATTTCCGTCCCGCACATATGTGTGGAACAGATTTTCATTTTCCACATGGTCTAGTGTTGCTGTAGATGGGGATGACATAGAACAGGCGTGTAATAAAAAAATTCTTCAATTTACTGCTGCCATCCAATAACAATTATTCCCATGGACAAAAAACATTTATTTATTTATTTATTTATTTGTGTTTAAGGTCATATACTTATGCACAATGGCTAAATATGACCGTGACAGTTTTATGGGTAGAGGAAGCCGGAGAATCCACCGAGCAATGGCGAGCTGCTGCCAGCTCCCCAATATCGTAACTCCGCACTGCAGCGCAGACAGGGTTAGATGGTTGAAGACTTGTGTACCATCGATGTGCAGTACGTCTTAGTACACGGCATCATCGTGCCCCCATGTAGACAATCGGGGTTAAGTGCCTTGCCCAAGGGCACAACACGGGAGTCTGAAATTGATCGCTCAGACGGTCACCCAACCAATGATTAACTGGGCTCAACATTGCTTAACTTCGATGATCTGATGAGAACCGGTTATCGCAACGCCACTACGCCCCCACAAAAAAATATACAAAAAATTCACATGGACAGTTTCTCAAAGTCTAAAACAGTGCATAACTGCAGTTAGTATGCATGTATGTAACCCACAATATGCAGATCTAGGCTACAGCTTTGGTATGAATGTATGGACAAATCCCACACTTCGTGGATATCATTTCCCCTGTGTTGGCCTATCAACATACCTAAGGACATAAAAATCCAATAACCGATGCCAGAGTTATAATACAAAATGTTTGTACCGATGGGCAGACATACAGGTGGAGATCTCAACTATATACCCACTGAACCTCCTATGGAAAAGTTTACACTACAAACCAAGTTTGAAAACTCTAGCAAAGGGATGTAACTCTGGTGGAAATGGGTGGATGGAGCAGATATTCAATATCAATGTGTGTGCCCATATGTTTATGCTACAAACCAAATTTGAAAACTATTGCACAGAAACAACAAATGGTTCAGTTTCATACAAAGGGCCATAACTCTAATGAAAATGGGCAGGTGGAGCTGAAATTCGATACCAACCTCTATTCCAAAGTGCTGAAGCTACAAACCAGAGTTTGAAAACTGTTGGTCAAATCAAACTGAAGTTATTACACGAAAACCAAAAATTGTAACCAAACAATGTTATATAATTTTTTTTTTTCAACTCTTGAGCAAACACCAAGCTAATACATCCAGTGTAAAGCCACTAAAGTGTCTTATATCACTTTTCAATAGAGCCATGATAGTGGCTTCTAGCACTCAACCAGTTAATGCTACAAACCAAATATAAAAAAGTCAAGTCAAAACATACTCAAGTTATTGCATGGAAACAAACAAACAGATCAATTTTGTACAAAGAAAGTCTAATAGCTCTGGTGAAAATGCGCTAGTGGAGCTGAAATTCATTACCAACCTGTATTCCCATATATTAATACTACATACCAAATTTGAAGCCTCTAGGATAAATCATACTCAAGTTATTGCATGGAAACCCAAATGTTTGCAGATGGATGGATGGATGGACAGACCAAAAACAACACATCCCGATTTCAAAGGGCATACAAAAACTGTGAAACTTGGAATTATTTTGTAAAAAGGAGGAACAGATACATGTATCATGCAGAAACCAAAAAGCAGAAAATGTCTGTACAACAATCAAAGACTACAAAAATTTTGAAAACCAAACTTAACCCTTTACCCAACGCAGAGAATATCAAAATTTCTTATTTTAATTACTATTTTTATAAATGTTTCCAAAAACTTCAACAAAACCATAACATGTGACCCCTCATTGGAACGAGCTCAATGAGCTCGTTCCAATGAGAGGTCACATGATATGGTTTTGTTGAAATATTTTGAAAAATGGTATTTTTTCAACTGCTCAATTTTCAAATTACGCGGGCGGATGTGGGCGATTCGTGAGGTAAAGGGTTAAAAAACACTGGTAATTCGGTATAAACTTAAATTCCATTGCGAATTTCACAAGTCATTTCCTCATTTAGTAGTCACCGTATGTCAATTTACAATGTGTAAAGCAATGTGTTGAAAATGACCTGCACCAGATTAAATTGACCTGCACCAACTACTTAGGGCAGGACATTTTAACCTGCACTGGAAAAAAAAATTATTTCGAGCCTTGGCCATGACTAGATTTGATGAAAAATTCATAAATAGCTGACTCGACACATCACTGCATGGTCAAAAGACTGACATAGTTTGGTGAGGAAAGTTTGGTTAAATATGCTCAGATCATTTTTAGTGACAAGAGATTTCCTATACAGGGCATGAAAAGCAGACGACACTTGCAAAAAATTCTTGAATAACTAATTTTTTTCATTTGTGTCTCAAAAACATAGGTTATGACCCCTCGTTGGAATGGGCTTGACCCTTTACCCAATGCAGAGAATATCAAAATTTATTATTTTAATTACTATTTTTTTAAATTTTCAAAAATATTTCAACAAAACCATATCATGTGACCCCTCATTGGAACGAGTGCGATGAGTTCATTCCAATGAGGGGTCACATGATATGGTTTTGTTAAAATATTTTTTTAAATTTATTTTTTTCAACTGCTCAATTTGCAAATTACACAGGCAGATGCAGGTGATTCATTAGGTAAAGGGTTAACTTTCTGGCTTTCGATCTTAAGTGTAATAATAAACTTTCAAAACACTCTGCAGCCAAATGTTACTGTGTGGACTACACAAGGATGGATGGATGGATGGATGGATGGATGGATGGATGGATGGATGCAGATGTTTTGAAGACAGTGCACATGTGCAATACTGTGATCACAGAAAAGGTCTCTTTCCAATGATATTAGAGTCTAATCTCGATTTAGACACAACACACTGAAACCAGTTGGTAGATATTTCCTGAATTTTATATTGTGAAATCAAGACAGAATCAGGCAAAACAAAAAAAATAAGACCTGAGATTTCATGTTCTTCAATGTCTTTTTCGATAGGTAAGAATTTACAGTGTATTGAAGAGAGAATTTAACTAGATCACTCACTCAGTAGAAATTCACTCTGAACTCTGCCTGCTTTTATAATCACACTACTGCAGCTTAGGGCTCCTCTAAATCATCTTTTACCCAACCTGAATGGCAGACAATACTTGCTAAAATAGTCTTGAATAATTAATAAAATAAAAGGCCACAAGTCCCCATAAAAGTGTGCAATTCGAGGTATTTGAAAAAAATAGAATTTTTTTAAAGTCAAAAAGGGATATAACTCTGGCAAACAATGTCAAACCAAACCGTGATTTGAACTTGACCTTTATTTTATGTTGATACACCTATATACCAAATTTTATTTGAATTGGTCAACAAGCATTGGGAAACAAAAAAAATTAATTTTCAGTCGAAAAAGGGGCATAATTCTGACAATAATTGTCGGACCACAACCCAATTCGAACTTGAACTGTATTTTATGTTGATATACTGACATACCATATTTTGTTTGATTTGGTCAACTATAACTGAAGATATAATCAGGAAACCAAAAAAATGAATTTTTGAAGTAAAAAAAGGGGCACAACTCAGGCAAAAATTGTTGGACCGCACCCTGATTCAAATTTGACCTGTATTTTATGTTAATATACTGACATACCAAATTTCATTTGATTTGGTCAACTGTAACTAAAGTTATTGGGAAACCGAAGTGGGACGCTTGCATGAACACCGACTATTTTAATAGCCCCCCCCCCCCCCCCCCAATTTTTTTGGGGGGACAAAGGCGGGAGTTTCTTGTCTCAAAAACATACTTATGCCCCTCATTGGGACAAGCTCAATGAGCTTGTTCCAATGATGGGTCATAAGCTAAGCTGTTTTTGAGACAAGTGTTGTGATTTCGCACCTTGACTGCAAAAGAGATTAAAAATGAACAAATTCCAAATCCATAAAGGGCAATAACTCTTAATAAAAATACTCTGACCTGCACTGGACACGGGTCTAGGCATCAGTGAAAAACACTTGCATACCAAATATCATGTAATGTCACCAAGTATTTCAAAAGTTATGGAGTTTAAAAACTTGTTGGTCAGAGACTGACAGGACAGGCCAACAGACTGACGATGCCCGATAAAGAGGTGCTTGTTGCAGCTACAAAAAACAAAAAATGAAAAACTGATAAAACTTGAATGACAATGTTTCTGAATAATGTTAGGCATTTTTAGGCATTATGCTGGGAAAACGATTAGAATAATGGAGATATCCAGCCAGCACAATTCCCAAAACAAAAATTGGCAAGAAATTTTAATTCTTTTTTTTTCATTCGATTTTTGCCTCTAAACATAGGACTCTTCATTCTAACAAATTCATTGAAATTATTCAAATTAGGAAATGCAAGGTATGTGTTTGAGGCAAAAAACTTAAATTTCTGCTTGCTGCTATTCAATGCTGAAAATTCATTGCCAGCGTTGCTTTCATGGTAAGAGATGGGCGGTATTGGAATTTTGAGCTTGGTTCCGGTTTCAGTATTTTTAGGGGGGTACACCAAAGTATTGGTTCGGTATTCGATATCTGTCTTGACTGCGATTTCCTGATAGTACAACTGGACATGTACAGGTTGTATTGTACTGGCAATTCAAAACAACTGGACATGTACAGGTTGTATTCTACTGGCAATTCATAACAACTGGCCATGTACAGGTTGTATTCTACTGGCAATTCACAACAACTGGACATGTACAGGTTGTATTCTATTGGGAATTCATAACAACTGGGCATGTACAGGTTGTATTCTACTGGCAATTCAAAACAACTGGACATGTACAGGTTGCATTCTACTGGCAATTCAAAACAACTGGACATGCACAGGTTACAGTCTATTGGCAATTCCTAACAACTGGACATGTACAGGTTGTATTCTACTGGGAATTCATAACAACTGGAACTGGACATGTACAGATTGTATTCTACTGGCAATTCATAACAACTGGACATGTGCAGGTTGTATTCTACTGGGAATTTATAACAACTGGACATGTTTGTTTGTTTGTTGTAGGTTAACGTCACATATTTATGCACCATGGCTAATCGTGACACAACATGGAGATGAAGTCAAGTTTAGTCAATCGTTGATCAACATGTTGCCCATTTTAGAGGACTTTCACCCCAAGCATTGGTGACTGGGTCCTATTTTACTAGTAAAGCGGAACTGGTTTACCACAGTAAACAAGTGCTCCTTACTTCCCGGGGTTCCCACGGGGAAACTGGACATGTATGGGTTACAATCTATTGGCAATTCATAACAACTGGACATGTACAGGTTGTATTCTACTTGGAGTTCATAACAACTGGACATGTACAGGTTGTATTCTACTTGGAATTCATAACAACTGGACATGTACAGGTTGTATTCTATTAGCAATTCATAACAACTGGACATGTACAGGTTGTATTCTACTGGCAATTCATAACAACTGGGCTTGTACAGGTTGTATTCTACTGGCAATTCATAACAACTGGGCATGTACAGGTTGTATTCTACTGGCAATTCATAACAACTGGACATGTACAGGTTGTATTCTACTGGCAATTCATAACTGGACATGTACAGGTTGTATTCTACTGGCAATTCACAACAACTGGACATGTACAGGTTGTATTCTACTGGCAATTCACAACAACTGGACATGTACAGGTCGTATTCTACTGGCAATTCATAACAACTGGGCATGTACAGGTTGTATTCTATTGGCAATTCACAACAACTGGACATGTACAGGTTGTATTCTACTGAGAATTCATAACAACTGGACATGTACAGGTCGTATTCTACTGGCAATTCATAACAACTGGGCATGTACAGGTTGTATTCTACTGAGAATTCATAACAACTGGACATGTACAGGTTGTATTCTAATGAGAATTCAT
Source organism: Pictodentalium vernedei (assembly GCA_031216915.1). Classification (NCBI taxonomy): domain Eukaryota; kingdom Metazoa; phylum Mollusca; class Scaphopoda; order Dentaliida; family Dentaliidae; genus Pictodentalium; species Pictodentalium vernedei. The sequence goes on along the minus strand of CM062288.1, from coordinate 4,278,083 downwards.
AACAACTGGGCATGTACAGGTTGTATTCTACTGAGAATTCATAACAACTGGACATGTACAGGTTGTATTCTAATGAGAATTCATAACAACTGGGCATGTACAGGTTGTATTCTACTGAGAATTCTAACAACTGGACATGTACAGGTTGTATTCTACTGGGAATTCATAACAACTGGACATGTACAGGTTGTATTCTACTGGGAATTCATAACAACTGGACATGGACAGGTTGTATTCTACTGGGAATTAATAACAACTGGACATGTACAGGTTGTATTCTACTGAGAATTCATAACAACTGGACATGTACAGGTTGTATTCTACTGGCAATTCATAACAACTGGACATGTACAGGTTGTATTCTACTGGCAATTCATAACAACTGGGCATGTATAAGTTGTATTCTATTGGGAATTCATAACAACTGGGCATGTACAGGTTGTATTCTATTGGCAATTCACAACAACTGGACATGTACAGGTTGTATTCTACTGGCAATTCATAACAACTGGACATGTACAGGTCGTATTCTACTGGCAATTCATAACAACTGGGCATGTACAGGTTGTATTCTACTGAGAATTCATAACAACTGGACATGTACAGGTTGTATTCTAATGAGAATTCATAACAACTGGGCATGTACAGGTTGTATTCTACTGAGAATTCATAACAACTGGACATGTACAGGTTGTATTCTAATGAGAATTCATAACAACTGGGCATGTACAGGTTGTATTCTACTGAGAATTCTAACAACTGGACATGTACAGGTTGTATTCTACTGGGAATTCATAACAACTGGACATGTACAGGTTGTATTCTACTGGGAATTCATAACAACTGGACATGGACAGGTTGTATTCTACTGGGAATTAATAACAACTGGACATGTACAGGTTGTATTCTACTGAGAATTCATAACAACTGGACATGTACAGGTTGTATTCTACTGGCAATTCATAACAACTGGACATGTACAGGTTGTATTCTACTGGCAATTCATAACAACTGGGCATGTACAAGTTGTATTCTATTGGGAATTCATAACAACTGGACATGTACAGGTTGTATTCTACTGGGAATTCATAACAACTGGACATGTACAGGTTGTATTCTACTGAGAATTCATAACAACTGAGCATGTACAGGTTGTATTCTACTGGCAATTCATAACAACTGGGCATGTACAGGTTGTATTCTACTGGGAATTCATAACAGCTAGGCATGTACAGGTTGTATTCTGCTGGCAATCCACAACAACTGGACATGTACAGGTTGTATTCTACTGGCAATTCATAACAACTGGACATGTACAGATTGTATTCTACTGGCAATTCATAACAACTGGGCATGTACAGGTTGTATTCTATTGGGAATTCATAACAAATGGGCATGTACAGGTTGTATTCTACTGGCAATTCATAACAACTGGGCATGTACAGGTTGTATTCTATTGGGAATTCATAACAAATGGGCACGTACAGGTTGTATTCTACTGAGAATTCATAACAACTGGACATGTACAGGTTGTATTCTACTGGGAATTCATAACAACTGGACATGTACAGGTTGTATTCTACTGAGAATTCATATCAACTGGGCATGTACAGGTTGTATTCTACTGGGAATTCGTAACAACTGGGCATGTACAGGTTGTATTCTACTGGCAATTCATAACAACTGGACATGTACAGGTTGTATTCTACTGGCAATTCATAACAACTGGGCATGTACAGGTTGTATTCTACTGGGAATTCGTAACAACTGGGCATGTACAGGTTGTATTCTACTGAGAATTCTAACAACTGGACATGTACAGGTTGTATTCTACTGAGAATTCATAACAACTGGACATGTACAGGTTGTATTCTATTGGGAATTCATAACAACTGGACATGTACAGGTTGTATTCTACTGGGAATTCATAACAACTGGACATGTACAGGTTGTATTCTACTGGGAATTAATAACAACTGGACATGTACAGGTTGTATTCTACTGGGAATTCATAACAACTGGACATGTACAGGTTGTATTCTATTGGCAATTCATAACAACTGGACATGTACAGGTTGTATTCAATTGGCAATTCACAACAACTGGACACGTACAGGTTGTATTCTATTGGGAATTCATAACAACTGGACATGTACAGGTTGTATTCTTCTGGCAATTCATAACAACTTGACATGTACAGGTTGTATTCTACTGGCAATTCATAACAACTGGGTATGTACAGGTTGTATTCTACTGAGAATTCACAACAACTGGGCATGTACAGGTTGTATTCTACTGGGAATTCATAACAACTGGACATGTACAGGTTGTATTCTATTGGGAATTCATAACAACTGGACATGTACAGGTTGTATTCTATTGGGAATTAATAACAACTGGACATGTACAGGTTGTATTCTACTGGCAATTCATAACAACTGGGTATGTACAGGTTGTATTCTACTGGCAATTCATAACAACTGGGTATGTACAGGTTGTATTCTATTGGGAATTCATAACAAATGGGCACGTACAGGTTGTATTCTACTGAGAATTCATAACAACTGGACATGTACAGGTTGTATTCTATTGGGAATTAATAACAACTGGACATGTACAGGTTGTATTCTACTGGCAATTCATAACAACTGGGTATGTACAGGTTGTATTCTACTGAGAATTCACAACAACTGGGCATGTACAGGTTGTATTCTACTGGGAATTCATAACAACTGGACATGTACAGGTTGTATTCAATTGGCAATTCACAACAACTGGACACGTACAGGTTGTATTCTATTGGGAATTCATAACAACTGGACATGTACAGGTTGTATTCTTCTGGCAATTCATAACAACTTGACATGTACAGGTTGTATTCTACTGGCAATTCATAACAACTGGGTATGTACAGGTTGTATTCTACTGAGAATTCACAACAACTGGGCATGTACAGGTTGTATTCTACTGGGAATTCATAACAACTGGACATGTACAGGTTGTATTCAATTGGCAATTCACAACAACTGGACACGTACAGGTTGTATTCTATTGGGAATTCATAACAACTGGACATGTACAGGTTGTATTCTGCTGGCAATTCATAACAACTTGACATGTACAGGTTGTATTCTACTGGCAATTCATAACAACTGGGTATGTACAGGTTGTATTCTATTGGGAATTCATAACAAATGGGCACGTACAGGTTGTATTCTACTGAGAATTCATAACAACTGGACATGTACAGGTTGTATTCTACTGGGAATTCATAACAACTGGACATGTACAGGTTGTATTCTATTGGGAATTCATAACAACTGGACATGTACAGGTTGTATTCTATTGGGAATTCATAACAACTGGACATGTACAGGTTGTATTCTTCTGGCAATTCATAACAACTTGACATGTACAGGTTGTATTCTACTGGCAATTCATAACAACTGGGCATGTACAGGTTGTATTCTATTGGCAATTCACAACAACTGGACATGTACAGGTTGTATTCTACTGAGAATTCATAACAACTGGGCATGTGCAGGTTGTATTCTACTGGGAATTCATAACAACTGGACATGTACAGGTTGTATTCTACTGGCAATTCATAACAACTTGACATGTACAGGTTGTATTCTACTGGCAATTCATAACAACTGGGTATGTACAGGTTGTATTCTACTGAGAATTCACAACAACTGGACATGTACAGGTTGTATTCTACTGGCAATTCATAACAACTGGACATGTACAGGTTGTATTCTACTGGGAATTCATAACAACTGGACATGTACAGGTTGTATTCTAATGAGAATTCATAACAACTGGACATGTACAGGTTGTATTCTACTGGGAATTCATAACAACTGGGTATGTACAGGTTGTATTCTATTGGGAATTCATAACAACTGGACATGTACAGGTTGTATTCTTCTGGCAATTCATAACAACTTGACATGTACAGGTTGTATTCTACTGGCAATTCATAACAACTGGGCATGTACAGGTTGTATTCTATTGGCAATTCACAACAACTGGACATGTACAGGTTGTATTCTACTGAGAATTCATAACAACTGGGCATGTGCAGGTTGTATTCTACTGGGAATTCATAACAACTGGACATGTACAGGTTGTATTCTACTGGCAATTCATAACAACTTGACATGTACAGGTTGTATTCTACTGGCAATTCATAACAACTGGGTATGTACAGGTTGTATTCTACTGAGAATTCACAACAACTGGACATGTACAGGTTGTATTCTACTGGGAATTCATAACAACTGGACATGTACAGGTTGTATTCTACTGGGAATTCATAACAACTGGACATGTACAGGTTGTATTCTAATGAGAATTCATAACAACTGGACATGTACAGGTTGTATTCTACTGAGAATTCATAACAACTGGGCATGTGCAGGTTGTATTCTACTGGCAATTCATAACAACTGGACATGTACAGGTTGTATTCTACTGGCAATTCATAACAACTGGGTATGTACAGGTTGTATTCTACTGAGAATTCACAACAACTGGACATGTACAGGTTGTATTCTACTGGCAATTCATAACAACTGGACATGTACAGGTTGTATTCTACTGGCAATTCTTAACAACTGGGTATGTACAGGTTGTATTCTACTGGGAATTCACAACAACTGGGCATGTACAGGTTGTATTCTACTGGCAATTCATAACAACTGGGCATGTACAGGTTGTATTCTACTGGCAATTCATAACAACTTGACATGTACAGGTTGTATTCTACTGGCAATTCATAACAACTGGGTATGTACAGGTTGTATTCTACTGGGAATTCACAACAACTGGACATGTACAGGTTACAGTCTATTGGCAATTCACAACAACTGCCAAGGCCTTTAAGGGTTAACAAAACTGAAAAGAAAATCTGTCAACTTCTTTCATGAAAATGAACACTCCAGCTGCAATCAAGCCCTCAACAAGTTCTTACAAATAGCAAATGTAGGAAAATTTGAAAATATAGATGTTTTTGGTATTGAATGATTGGTTCCTTTTTTCGGTATCCTCCTGTCAGTATTGATTCATTTTTTTTGTTTATTACTTTCCAAAGTGTGATTTACTGGGATTTCCCGGTTTGATTATAAACGATAACTTAACAAGTGAATTATGCAATCAACAATTGGGTCATGTATTCGTGCGCGCAAACGAGGACACTTTACCATGGGTGTACTGGGGACCTCATTGTTTTGGGTTTCTTTTAAACCTTTACCTAACATAGAAAGCAGACAACACTTGCAAAGAAAAATTCTTGAATAACTATTATTTTCATTTTTTGTCTCAAAAACATAGGTTATGACCCCTCATTGGAATGAGCTCCACGAATACTACTAAATCGATGAGTGAAAGATTTTTAAATTAGTAATTGTCATGACCTATGTTTTAGAGACAAAAAAATGAAAAAATAATGAAAATTAATTGGCGATTTTTTGGAATAGCGCTGGCCAGTTTGGGCATTTTAGATAAAGGGTTAAATAATATAATTATCGTTAATAATGAAAAGTAATAAACAGAGTAATCGCTTGACTGGACTGGTTACGTGAGATAATTCATTCGAGGTGAGGGACTATATTGTAAAACACTCGTGCACATTTGCGCAGTCGTGTTTGTACAACGTCCCTCACCTCTCATGAATTATTTCACGTAACCAGTCCAGTCAAGCGATTACTCTCTATATATTGCCCATCTCTAGTTTGGGTGAATAAAGAGGAAAGATAAAAACAACATCATCAATAAATTATCAAATGTTTGTTGTTCAAATTTATTTTTGAATAACAAAACAATTTTAGTCCCTGATAAATCCATTATCCACAGAACGAACCAAATAAACACACTTCACTAATCTTTTAGATTCTGCAATAATTTAATTCTTCCAGCTTCATAATCATCTTCATCAACATTCACTAATAATTTAATAGCTTCATTTCCTACCGCTTGTTTCAGTGTCTCTATAAAAAGAAAATACATGTAGATATAATAACCGAGAAATATTTTTATTACATAGAGATTATTACCATTATGTGGATGTACAAAATATGTATCCGAGACGAGCTCAGGGTTCTAAGGGCAGATCTTGTTCAACTTGTCGTGATCTGCCCTTATAACCCGGAACTCGACTCGGATAGTATGTTGTACATCCACATAATGGTAATAATCATTTTATCTTACAATATATTGAGGATAAGTCAAGAATGTACAGTTAAAACTAGAAGTCCTGTCATGAAATGCGCACAAATAGCACGTCAATCTGCATGTTAATCTACGCGATATGACCACAGTAAGGCTATCAAATTATGTTCATATGACCTGTGCACAAGCAATGTTTCAGCCAGCAGACCTCTGGGTAACCCGGAGGTCCACTGGCTGAAACATTGCCTGTGTTTACTATGAGTAACCAGGAGAACCCGCCGTGCTTTGGATGCCATTCGATATGGCAATTGCGCACAATTTCTATGCGCAGTTAAGCCTAGATAAGCGCACAGTTCATGACAGGACTTCTAGTTTTAACTGTAGATGAATATATAACAAACTATTTATTCGTTCAGATGAACAAAAGGAAAACAGATGGAACTCACGTGAAAGGAACATGCTTGTATTCGACCCCCTGATACAAACATCTGTATCAGGGGGTCGGATACATGACAGTTGCCGAGCTAATACAGACAAAATACATGTTGATTGTAAGATAAAATATATTCACAAGAGAATATACAGCTGAAACTATAAGTCCTGTGACTGTATTGTGCACTATTTTGAAGTAATGGCACTGTTAGTAAGTGCACTTTTGTCCTTGCCAAACCAGATCAAACTGTACCATTAGTGTAATTCAATTCCTTTAGAAAACCAGCATGCCCACCTCTGTACAATTCTGTATTAGTAAATAGAGATTATTAACATCATTCATAAACTCTACTGGGCTACAACTACATGACGTAAATAGATATTAAAGTTAGACTACATAAACAAAATGAAGAGAGTGTATTACTCCTTAACCCTTTAGCAAACGAACATGATTTCAAAATTTATTATTTTAAATATAATTTTTTTAATTTTTTAAAAAAATTCACCAAAACCATATCATGTGACCCCTCTTTGGAACGAGCTCGACAAGCCTGTTCCAACGAGGGGTCACATGATATGGTTTTGGTGAATTTTTTTGAAAAATAATATTTTTTCAGCTTCTGAATTTACATATTACGCGGGCGGATGCGGGCCGATTCGTTGGGTGATGGCTTAATCACAGCGCCATATATTCTCCACTCGAAAAGTGTTCAAAACAGCACAAGAAACACTTGCAAGCTTTTATCACATGGACCACCGGGTGCAACCCGGTGGTCCATGTGATGAAAGTTTGCAAGTGCTTCTTGTGTTTTGTCCCAGAAATTGTAAACACAGCGATTTAGTAGTATTCCACCCTCCATGTACATGTGTACTGTGGTCTCTAGGGATGGAACGACACACTGATACATCAGTGTATCGTGATACAACTTTCGTACCAGTGTGCATCGATACATAAGACTCAATATCGTGATATCGCGATACTCACCTTTTGGTTCAGTTTGTTTATCCTAACTACATTGAAACTATTCATAATTACCGTTGTCTGTATTTTTTTTCTCTTCTGTCTATATTATTTTTCTCTATTATGAAAGTTAATCACATTTCTGATGATTATTATTAACCCATAAAAATAAATCGCAAACTTTGCTTGATAGAATTTGTGTGTAACTTGACCCAGTTAATAACCTGACAGGGTGACCTCTATGCATGGATGTGAGACAAGGAATGAAGAAAAGTTAAAAAATTTATAGTAATTTATATATTTTTTATACTTACCAATGACCCAGACTTAGCTGGTGCTAACTCTAACAAAACCAGGGCCAAACACAAATTTTGCCCCCCAATCCCCAAAATTTGCATCCAAAACAAAAAGAAATCATGTCCTAAAGGACCTCCATACTACGCCTCTACTGCGCATGCGCAGTGACGCAGACGTCCCGAAATTGGCGCCAATTATCATTCTTACTGGCAGTGCCTGGTCAGCACTATGTACTCAGCGGGGAGGCAAGAGTTCCCAACTCCAGGGAGGGCCATCCCCGTCTGGGTCATTGGTAAGTATAAAAAATATATAAATTACTATAAATTTTTTAACATTTTTATACTGTACCAATGACCCAGACTTAGCTGAATAGTAAACAGGCTGGAGGGCCTAGGACATAGAGGAAAATCCAATAAGCTCAACTATATAGTAAAGAGGTAACCCCTTAAGGAGAAAAGGAGTATTAGGCTTTACATGTATCTTTCTTATTTAATATTAAATTAGAAAGATACACTACCCTTAATAATTGAGCACAATAACATTCATGTTCTCTATTAACATCCAGTATAACCCTTATACTAATTATTTTTAAAGCAAGCCAATAAATAAAGTAGTCCAGAGAATTGAGACTCTTTATAGTCATTTAAAAGTGTCCGAGTATTGTATATTAAAGCCCGTTTGACACTTGACATATACAAATGCTTAACACCGAGCTACACTTTAAAAATAAGACATGAATGAATTTAAACATTAATATTACACTTTAAAACCATCCCGGAAGCGACTCAGAAATACTGACTTGGAGGAGGCATTCCCTTGCTTTTCACTATAAAGCAGGTGACCTAAGGGAACACCCACCCCCCCCCCCCCTTCCCCTTGCCCTGGGTCAAATAGCCCAGAGCGAAGAGGGCAGCCGGACGGAGTCACTGCCGGAACAGAAAGCCTGCATAACTATAGTTGCAACTGTTTAGTGGACGACATTCTGAGCAACAGATAACGGACCTAAACAATGCAGGTCTCCAGAAATGGACTCAATATTTCTGAGATAAAAATTTGTAAATGTGGATGGCTGAGACCAATAAGCAGCCTTCATTAAATCTGTAATAGCAACACTATTAGCATAAGCCCAGGAAGTAGAAAGAGCTCGTACTTCATGAGCAGAAATCTTAAGCACAGACTGCTGAGAAGAAGATAAATCTTCATAAGCAGTACGGATAGTTAACTGAATCCATCTAGCAATAGAATGGACTGAAATGTCCTTTCTATTAGGCATCAAAGACAGAAAGAAACGTTTCCGTCCCTTTCTGATAAACTGAGATCTCTGTTTATAGATACGTAGTGCTCTAACAGGACAGAGTAAAGGCCTACGCACGTCTGAAGACGGAAGAGCCTTAATAACAATAGGTTCCGGATATTTATTAGGAGCCTGATTCTTAGCTAAAAAACCCACATTAGTAGTGAAGGTGATAGTGTTCCCAACACTACGATAATGAGAATCATCCACCGATAGTGCATGAAGCTCACTGACTCTTCTAGCAGAAGAGAAAGCTAAGAGAAAAGCTGTCTTATAAGATAAGAATTTTAAATCTACTGTCCCAAGAGGTTCAAATGGCTTTTCCTTCAATTTAAGGAGAACCCAAGCTAAATTCCACTTAGGAATTAATCTAAGAGTTCTGGGTCTATTTATCGAAAAGTTTCTAACCAACTTCGATAAAGAGACATTAGATCCAATTTGTAAACTATCATGATGTGCATAGGTATCAGATAACATAGATCTATAACCCTTTATAGTAACAGGCTGCAGTTTGATTTCGTCAAACAAGTATACTAGAAAGTTTGCAATGTCTGGTATAGAGGGATCGAATATATCTACAGAATGATCCCTACACCAACGACGAAAAACCTTCCACTTAGCCGCATAGTTTAGCGAAGAGGAGGTCCTCCTACAGTTAGAAATCGCGTCCACTGCTCGTCCTGTAAAGTGCTTGCCATGCAAGAAGGACCGCACAACGGAAAAACGTGAAGGTTGAGACCTTGCGGGTTGTGATGGAGTTGGCGCGATTTCCCCTGCGAAAGAAGATCCTCCCGTGGAGGAAGCTTCCGCGGTAGGTCCCACAACAGACACCTGAGTAGATTTGTCCACGGTCTCTGTGGCGACAGAGATGCTACCAACAGAATCTTGCATTGAGATTGTTTTATCTTTAGCAATACTTGTTGAATTAACGGCGCTGGAGGATACGCATATCCTATCATTCCGTCCCAAGGGATCGACAGAGCGTCTACTGCAAATGCTCTTGGATCCAGACACGGAGACACATACGTCTGCAACTGATTGTTGAGATGTGTCGCAAATAAGTCTATCATTGGCCGTTCCCATTGGTAGCAAATCTGATTGAATACTTGTTTGTTGAGAGTCCACTCCGACGGCAACAAGCGACCCTTTCGTGAAAGGGAGTCTGCTAGCACATTCAGACGACCCGGTATGTGACGGACCGAAAGAAGAACGTGATGTTCTAACGCAAACAGAAGGATTCTTTCCGTTAGATTGAACAACGGAACTGAATGAGTGCCTCCCTGATTCCGTATATATGCCACTACTGTCGTATTGTCGGATAGGATTTGGACATGAGCATCGTGAATAATGTCCATCCAGTGACGTAACACAAGCCAAATTGACATCATTTCCTTGATGTTTATGTGCTTGCACAGGAATTGCGGATCCGAAAGACCCTGGCATCTCGAATCCGTTGGGATTAATGATGCACCCCAACCTGTTTGACTGGCATCTGTCATAACGGTAAAACTCGGATCCGGCAACTGCAGCGGAACTCCTTGAGTTAACCACTGAATGTTTGCCCAAGTCTGAATCTCTTGTTTCACTTGATCTGACAAGAGAACGTCTACATCGAGCGAATGAATTTTCACACTCCAATTCTCAGTCAGGAAAATTTGAAGAGGACGTGTGCGTAACCGCCCCATCGGAATGAGATCCGCGGCGGCTCCGCACAGACCTATCAGTCTCATAAATTCTCTCGCCGTGACTTTGTCTGTGTGCAGACAATAGCGAGCGTAACAACTGACTAATTTCGCTCTGGTTAACGGCAGACGAACGAGATTGTTGTGCGTCTCGAAGCTCATTCCCAGATGAGTGAATGACTTGGACGGCACCAGATCCGACTTCTCCTCGTTTACTATAAAACCGAGACGTCGGAGCAATAGAAGAAGATTCTGAACATCGTTCTGAAGCGTTAACTCCAGGTAGGCCGGCGTTACCGCAGACGAATGAGCTCGGAAGTAGATCATTACCGAGTTCATTACCCGAGTGAAAGCCCAGGGTGCTAGATTCAATCCGAAGCACATCACCCGGAATTGATACACCACACACCACTCCTAGGACTGCGAAGCGTAGATACTTTCGGAATGTCGGATGTACCATGACGTGAAAGTACGCATCTTTGAGATCTATGCTCGTTGCATAATCGTTCACCCGAATACTCGCTCTGACCGATCGAATCGTCTCCATATAAAACTTCGGAGCGACGATCAGCTTGTTTATCCAGCTCAAATCTATGACTGGACGGAACGAGCCATCTGGTTTCGGAACCAGAAACAGATGGCTGTAGAATCCCGGAGATTCCTGGTTTTCTACGACCTCTACCACGTTCTTCATTAAAAGAGACTGCACCTCTGATAACAGAGCGTCTCTTTTCTGTGGATTTGACGGAAGATGAGTCCACTTTGGACTTCGAGTTAATGGAGGCTTTCGTTTGAAGGATATCTTTAGACCTTCCGAAGTCACTCCTCTCACCCAAGGGTCGTCCGTAATCGACGCCCACTCTTGTGAAAAGCTCGACAACCTTCCGCCAACCGGAACGCGATAGAGGTTTAAGCCATCACCTCCTGGACCTGCGAGGCCTGCGGTAGGAGAAACCACGTCTTCCACGACCCGCACCTCGCCTCGTCGACCTCGGGGCGTCTGACCGATTGTCCCGGCCTGAAGGACGTCCCGAACGAGAGTCGCTATCCTGACGGTCTCTCGAATAAGACCAAGAGGACGCACCGGAACCTCTATAGGAACCTCTCTTGGGCGCATTAGACCCAGAAGTGCCTGTCTTATTCGTGTCTGTTGTATCCGACTTCTTAGGAGCAGATCTGAACAACAGAGAATCATTAGCTTTCTTTTCAATTTTATCATAAATAGCGGAAAGCTTGCCGTCAAAGAGAAGTTCTCCTGAGACCGAAGCGACTCTAAGAGAGTTCTTCACCTTAGAATCCACTAGTGTGGATGTAGCTAGAGCTGCGTCACGTCTAACCAACTCCAGATTTGCCACTGAAAGGGCGGAGTTACACGTGGAATAAGCTACTGCCCTTGAAAGAAGTCTTAAAGAGGATTGTATATCCTGAAACTCTTTCCCCTGAAGGTGCAGTGATAACGCCTTAGTAAGGTGATCTGCGTAAGATAAGGCATCTAAATTGGCTCTGTTAGACGCAATAGCTGTTTCCAACACCGCGGTTGGAATAGAAGCTGACGACGGTAATGATAGCTCTAAGTCTTCCGCCTCGTCGTCCATACGCAGAGGAACTCTCGGTATACCCTGTCCTGCCATATCGAATTTATTCCTTGCATTAATGAAAGGCAGGTTGAGAGTATTAGCGGACAAGAAACCTGCTTTCCCCGTCCTGGAAGCAAGTTTAAATATAGCGTCGTTCAATAATTCAAATGTTCTTGCAACATTATTGGACTGCGACGGAAACTCGGGAGCGATGTCCCTGAACCGCTCAAAAAATTCAGAGTCCAATGACGCTATAATTCTCTTGTCCGGAAGCGCAGCAGTCTGGCCCGACGGAACAACTTGAGGGAGAAAGTGCCGGATGAAGTCCACGGCAACTTTATGTTGTTCCGAAAGGGATAGCTCCAAGTCATCCGTATCCCTTTCACCATCCGGTCGGACCTCCCGATGTTCCCGGTCATCCGCCCCCGATGCTTCGGCGGAGCGTACCGACCCAGCGCCGTCGGATAATTCTCGATCCAACACCGTTTCTGTCGGCTGCTGGGATGCTGCGATAAGCTGTGCTATCTGCACAAGAATGTCCGGCGTCGAGACCTGCGGAGGCGCAGTCTTTCGCTGCTTCGCCGAGGGCAGCTCCGCATCAGATGGCTCCCGCATACTTTTCCTATGCGAACGTCCAGAGTCTATCGGTCTCGAATCCCTGGCTGCCGGATGGTGTGACCTGGTCGCCGAAGAATCCTTCATCGGCGAAGCTGGTAATATATCGGCGGTCACGCAGCCAAGGTGCGGTCATGTGCACTGACGAGAAGAGGAAGCCTTAACAGTCTCTGCGGACTGTTTATACAACGGAGCGTCCCGAGCGACGGACGTATGCTCCGCTAAAGACACATTTTGTACAACAACATCTGGTCCCAGATGTTGTTGTACGAGAGAGGGGCCTCTCTCGCTCGCGGCCCGGCTGGACCTGGACGAGCTAGGAACCGGACTCAAAGGCTTCCTCCGTTCTCGCTTACTATCCGCCATCACTGGGTGTGCATCTATTATGTTTATAGTGCTCGCATCACCCAAAATTTCCTCTTGGTCCGCATCGGACGAACCCGGCTGCCGAACCATTCGGTGAATGGACGCTACACCGGGCGAGCTAGCGGACGACATTTGTCTAATCTCCATGAGCACTTTTGCCGCTAGCTCTGAATTCATTTGTGACGACGGACGCACACTTGAAGAAGATAACATGGAAACATCACCATGTTCTGGTTCCTCTGAAATAGAAACTGAGAGAGTAGAGTGACCTTGCGGAGAAAGAGCCGGAATCGCTCTTTCTCCAGAAACAACATATCGTGACACACGTTTCCAATGTTTCTCATCCCAATGTTCACATATAGGACAGGGATTAATGCGAGAACACTGACTACAATTAATACAATGATCATGAAAGTCAGAGGAAGATTTCTTCCTATTACAATTTGAACAACGTCCCTTCATTGTGAAAGAACAACAATAAGTCCTAGTTACTCGCAAAAACCCCTGACACAAAGATACATAATAACATGATCCATTAATAAATGAAAAAACAATTGCAAAACAAAATAATTTTGAAAAAATATTTTTTCAGCGAAGCCCAAGTTGCTGAAAAGTAACGTTGAGCCCCGATGGATCCGATGGCAAAGTGTGGTCAAAAATTTTAAATTTATATTAAATAATTAATGAGACACTTTCGGATAATATAAATGTATCTTATAGTGAGATAAACTACAGCAAAGGCAAACAGCCCCCCTCAAAAAAGGCTGTTGCCAATGAAAACAAACAGTGTAAAAACACCAGAAAACATGACTCCAGGCACTGAAAAAACTGGCCCGGAATCAGTCATCAATTACACTCTATCTGATGCAAAACAGAGACTCCCAGGGGAGAATCTGTAGAACATCAGATGGAAGATGCAGAACACAAACGTTATACACCCATGGGTGAAAACGTAACTACGGAGAAAATAACAGAAAACATTCTGTAACCAAGCAACTCTCCCAGGAAATTTTAGAAATGAAATTTCTCAAAAATATGCCAAAAGCATGGGAGAATTGCAAGGGGGGACTTTAGAAGGCTAGGGAAGAGGAAACACTGAATAAGCAGTGCAACAATTAGCAAGAATGACAACAAGAGGCCCATGCCTCGAAAATAGGCAACTTAACATAATTTCATCAAAAAATTTTAAGTACAGCCCTGATTATTTTTTGTCACTTCTTTTTCCTCTCCTCCTTCTATCCTCCTTAGAATCACATTTTCTCCAAAAATTACGTGTCTGGCATCCTTTAAACTGAGATTTACAAGCACAAAGATCAGTGAAATGTTGACTGATGAAGGGCCAAACAGAGAATGATAATTGGCGCCAATTTCGGGACGTCTGCGTCAATGCACATGCGCAGTAGAGGCGTAGTATGGAGGTCCTTTAGGACATGATTTCTTTTTGTTTTGGATGCAAATTTTGGGGATTGGGGGGCAAAATTTGTGTTTGGCCCTGGTTTTGTTAGAGTTAGCACCAGCTAAGTCTGGGTCATTGGTACAGTATAAAAATATACACAAAATGGGAAGTATTCCAAAATCTTTGCATGAAAAGACGCATCGAGTTGACAACTTTCTTTTAGTGGCAAATGTATTTTTCTTCCTAAGAGGAAGGGAGTCTTGTTTCTGATCGTGGAGCTGTGATTTTCATTTTTTACAGATTGCTTGGAACTGGTGACCTGTGTGAAAGAACCTGGCATATTTACCCAGATGTCAATACAAAAAAACAATGTTTGTTTCACAATGCTGCACACAATGATAGCCAGTATTTAATGTGATATATTTAGAACTTTGCCCATGACAGCCCATCCCCGACATCTGTTTGGCATCAACATGTCGGTATATACAGTTTTTTTTTTTTATACACTGTATTGTGATATGCAATCATATCGTGGTTCCCATGTCGAGATACATATCATAGCGTGACTGCACCTTATCATGCCAACCCTAGTGGTCTCAATATTTTTATTCTGTTTGATCAGTTCAGTTCAGTTCGTGATTTCACTACCGACATGGCTAATAGCACATTATATTACGCATTGCAGTGCAAATGCCCTTGTGTATTTGAGACTACCTCATTATTCAGCAGTAATAAGTGCATTAACTAACAAGCATTTTCTGTACTGAGTTAGTGCACCTTTGTCCCAATCAAACTGCATGATTTGCATAATTCAATTCCTGTAGAACAAACAGCATTCCCAACTCTCTACAATTCTACACTAGTAAATAAAGATCACTAACATCATTCCTAACATCTACTGGGATACATGTACAAGTAATCACGAAAATAGATACTAAAAATTGACTGCATATACAAAATGAAGAGAGTGGATTACTACATGTACTTAATCGCAGCGCCATAAATTTATTATATTCCCCCTTGAAAATTATTTGCAACTGTTCATAACAGAACAAGAAACACTTGCAAACCAGTGGTGCATGTGATGAAAGTTTGCAAGTGCCTCTTGTGTTTTGACCTCAGTAATTGTAAATAATTTTTAAGTGAAAAATTTATCTCATAGTGGATTAGCAGAAATCCACCCTCCACTAACTGTGTTCTCAATATTTTCTTTCCTTTTGATCGGTTCAGTTCGTGATTTCACTGACGAACCTCACTAACAGCACTTTATATTTTGCTATGCACAGTACAAACGCTCTTGTGTATACAGTAAAACCTGTCTTGAGAGACCACATCTGCCAGGCACTGATTGGTTTTACTCTATAATGGACCTGCTATGGGAGATCACCTGTCTTGAGAGACCACTTTAACTTGGTACCAACATGTATTTTTATGCCATAATTGACCTGTCTTGAGAGACCACCCCTTTGAAGACTGAAACCATGACAAAAACTTCTTACCTTTTCTGGAATTGGAAAATCCATTGTGTTATACTAACACAATTAAAAGTATTAAAACCTCTTAACTGGGGTTCAATTGCTAACTCATTAAAGATTGAGATGTTTTTATAAGACCCCTGTGAAAAGATTAGGATTATTGCTGAATAAACATAGGAATAAAAATAAATTTGTGTTGAAAATCTTTTTGTAACAAATTGAAATGGACTGTTATAAAAATTATAAAAATAAATTAGTGTTGAAAATCTTCAATGAAGATTTTCAACACTAATTTATTTTTATAATTTTTATAACAGTCCATTTCAATTTGTTACAAAAACTTCATAAAAAAGAACAACTACAAAGTAATTACAAAAATCCATTCTTCTCTATTTCTGAATTTTGTGGTTGGTTATTCACCGACTCGAGAAAACCTGAAACCTGTTATGAGAGACCACCTGTCCTGAGAAACCCCTTTTGTGTGGCCCAAAGGGCGGTCTCTCAAGACAGGTTCTACTGTACCAGATTACTTCACTCTTCTGCAGTAAGGAGCGCATTAACTAACAAGCATTTTCTGCTCTAATTGTGACAGGACTTCTAGTTTCAACTGCACATATGGAAGTTCAATGTAAAAACAGCCCAGATAACAACAAAGGATGAGAAAACCGTACCATGATTGCTGTGTGTATTCGATGTTGCTCGATACAATACAGACACTGGGCAATGTGCTTCATACACCACATCTGCAATCACGATTACGCATAACTTGAATCTCGATTATGCATAAGAACATCATGTAAAAATGCATCTGACTGGACATTATATCTGATTGACATTATGATGCTTCGACACAAAATAGTATCAAGCAAGAAAGTTATCAGACCGCCAAAGGTCATATTTTTCTTTAAATATGTAATATTCAGCCTAATTCAGGCACTTAATTTTAAGTTTAATCATTGTATAAATACTGGACACAACTCAGGTAGAGTACTGAGGACAGGAATCAACAATCCTTCAAGGTTAATCATGGTATAAATACAGAATACAAGTCATGCAGAGTACCGAGGACAGGGAATCAACAATCCTTCAAGGTTAATCATGGTATAAATACAGAACAAAACTCAGGTAGAGTAATGAGGACAGGAATCAACAATCCTTCAAGGTTAATCATGGTATAAATACAGAACATAACTCAGGTAGAGTAACGAGGACAGGAATCAACAATCCTTCAAGGTTAATCATGGTATAAATACAGAACATACATGTAACTCAGGTAGAGTAACGAGGACAGGAAACAACAATCCTTCAAGGTTAATCATGGTATAAATACAGAACATAACTCAGGTAGAGAACTGAAGACAGGAATCAACAATCCCTCAAGGTTAATCATGGTATAAATACAGGACACAACTCAGGTAGAGTACTGAGGACAGGAATCAACAATCCTTCAAGGTTAATCATGGTATAAATACAGAACATAACTCAGGTAGAGTACTGAAGACGGGAATCAACAATCCTTCAAGGTTAATCATGGTATAAATACAGGACACAATTCGGGTAGAGTACTGAGGAAAGGAATCAACAATCCTTCAAGGTTTATAGTGGTATAAATATAGAACACAACTCAGGTAGAGTACTGAGGATCAGGGTATAAATACAGAACACAACTCGGGTAGTGTACTCAGGACAGGAATCAACAATCCTTCACGTTTAATTATGGTATAAATACAGAACACAACTCAGGAATAGCACTGAGGACAGGAACCAACAATCCTTCTATCAAGTTTAATCATGGTATAAATACAGAACACAAGTTGGGCAAAGTACAGAGGACAGGAATCAACAATCCTTCACGTTTAATCATGGTATAAATACAGAACACAACTCAGGTAGAGTACTGAGGACAGGAATCAACAATCCTTCAAGGTTAATCATGGTATAAATACAGAACACAACTCAGGTAGAGTACTGAGGACAGGAACCAACAATCCTTCAAGGTTAATCATGGTATAAATACAGAACACAACTCAGGAATAGTACTGAGGACAGGAACCAACAATCCTTCAAGTTTAATCATGGTATAAATACAGAACACAACTCAGGTATAGTACTGAGGACAGTAATCAACAATCCTTCAAGTTTAATCAGGGTATAAATACAGAACACAACTCGGGTAGTGTACTCAGGACAGGAATCAACAATCTTTCAAGTTTAATCAGGGTATAAATACAGAACACAACTCGGGTAGTGTACTTAGGACAGGAATCAACAATCTTTCAAGTTTAATTGTGGTGTAAATATAGAACACAACTCAGGTGGTGTACTCAGGACAGGAATCAACAATCCTTCAAGGTTAATCGTGGTATAAATACAGAACACAACTCGGGTAGAGTGCAGAGGACAGGAATCAACAATCCTTGAAGTTTAATCATGGTACAAATACAGGACACAACTCAGGCAGAGTACAGAGGACAGGAATCAACAATCCTTGAAGTTTAATCATGGTACAAATATAGGACACAACTCAGGTACAGTACTGAGGATAGGAATCAACAATCCTTCAAGGTTAATCATGGTATAAATACAGGACACAACTCAGGTATAGTACTGAGGACAGGTACCAACAATCCTTCAAGGTTAATCATGGTATAAATACAGAACACAACTCAGGGAGAGTACTGAGGACAGGAATCAACAGTCCTTCAAGTTTAATCATGGTATAAACACAGAACACAACTCAGGTAGAGTATTGAGGACAGGAATCAACAAACCTTCAAGTTTAATCATGGTATAAATACAGAACACAACTCAGGTATAGTACTGAGGACAGGAATCAACAATCCTTGGTTTTTCCTCTATTTCATGTGCAACATCGGTATATGTAAAATAAGGAAAAACTCCATCTGAGGTTGTTGATTCCAGTTCCCCATACCCCAACCTCATCGTGTTCTGTCTTATCACAGTACAGTCACCGTGGACTGGTCGTACTTAGTGATGAACCGATTATTAAAACTTGCTATGTACCGATTATGCCAATATTTATTTATTTGTTTATTTATTGATGTTTAAAGGTCACATACTTATGCACAATGGCTAATCATGACAGTGACAATTTTACATATGGAGGAAGCTGGAGTACCCAGAGTGAACCACCGAGCATCGACGGGTAGCTGTCAGCTCCTCAACATTGTAACTCTGCTCAAGCAGGGTTACAGCAGTTGAAGACATGTGCACCATCGATGTGCAGTATGCCTTAGTACATGGCATCATCGTGCCCCCATGTAGGCAACCGGGATAAGGACACAACGTGGGTCATCCCCAACGGGATCGAACTCGGGACCTCTAGCTAGAAGTCCAACAGACTACCACTGAGCCACCGCACTCCCATTTATGCCGATTCTGATGGTTGAAATAGGACACAGAAGAAAATCTGTTGGTGCCTGTCATACTACACAATTTCGTTGATAAATCTCCAATTAAGAAAGCTTAATAGCACATAAGTTCAGAGTAAGCATATTTAGTGCTGGGCAATATTAGCCAAAATAATATTTGAATTTTTTTTTGGGGGGGGGGGGGGGGGGGGAATCGTTATTGATGATATAATCACATGATATTGTTCTCTTGAAAAGATTGTGTTCATTCTGGTAAATAGTGTTCATACAATTTTGTGTAAGAATACAATACACTTGGCTGTATTAACCAGGAATATAGTGAGCACACATACTTTGTGTCTTAACTGAATAATAACTTTGATGTTAATGTGTGTTATGAACTTGTCTTACGCATGGTTTACAGATACACGTGACATGTCAGCATTCAATGTTCATTTTTCAACTTGTAAATTGTTACTTTGACAGACACGACATAAACAAAAGTCATATTTACAAATCGTATTTCTCTCTCATTGTAACCATTGATTACCAGTACATTTATACATTTCCAATCAATTGGTCCTTGTTCTCAATAAGGTTTCTCTGCTTTTTCTTTGTAAAACGATGACAGTTTCTACAAAAATAATTAATTACTGACCAAAACTGATGAGCACAGTCATGTTTGCACCTTTTAAGGAAGAATGAAAAGGATCTATTTTGTTCCACAGAAGCACTCAATGTGGCACCACAGTGGTTCGCAAAGGATCAGCTGATTGCACATGAAGCAACTTCATTCAATCGGTTGTTTCAAACATCATTTGGGCAAAATTCTCAGTAAAAAAAAATTACATGTGCCACAAAAACAGCAAATATATCATTAACATCAGGGGCATAACTGGTTTTCGTTTGAATACCTGAATCATCTCTTTTGAGACAGGAAAGAAATACATGTAAGGAATTTTCACTCGCAGCTTTCAGCCACTCTTGTAAATTCCATATTTCTTTCCAGTCACTCATGAGATAATTCAGGTATTCTCTATTTATTGCTTGGTGGAGTGCCATTTAATTTATTTTTCAAATGTGATTTGAAACATGAGTATTTTTTTTCAAAGATACCAAGTAATCAGCAAGGGTTGCATTAGTCCAGCAAGAGTTTGCTTATGTTTATTTATTTATTATTTATTTATTGGTGTTTAAGGTCACATATTTCTGCACAATGGCTAATCATGACCATAACTGTTTTATGGGTGGAGGAAGCCGGAGTACCCAGAGAGAACCATCGAGCAATGCGAGCAACTGTCAGCTCCCCAACATACTAACTCCAAACATGCAGAGTTAGCATTGGTTGAAGACAGGTGCACCATCAACGTGCTGTACGCCTTAGTACACAACACCACCGTGCCCCCACGTGAGCAATGGGGGTGAAGTCTCATGCCCAAGGACACAATGCGGTTGCCACAGGTGGGATTTGAGCTGTGGACCTCTCGGCTTGCATCCAAGCACCTCTACCTACTGAGTCAGCATGCCCCATACAGTTTGCTCATAAAATATTGTTTTGTTACAATTTATTGGAGAGTGCCTATTAGCACTCTCCAATAAATTGTAACAAGCAATTTTGTCAAAACATTTTAGTGTTTCTGCTGCTGAGCTAATGAATACAATGTAAAGCCAATATTTATTTATTGGTGTTTCAGGTTACAGACTTATGTACAATGGCTAATCGTGACGTGAAAGTTTTACAGGTGGAGGAAGCCAGAGTACCCGGAGAGAACCACCAAGCATGGACAAGCAACTGTCAGCTCCTCAACATTCTAACTCTGTTCAAGCAGGGTTACAGCAGTTGAAGACTTGCACCATCGATGTGCAGTACACCTTAGTACACGTCATCGTGCCCCTATGTAGGCAACCAGGATAAAGTGCCTTGCCCAAGGACACAACGAGGGTCATCCTAGTCGGGGACCAAACTCATTGTAAAGCCACTAATGTAACTTTCAGCACTTTTCAATATGGGCATAATAGTGACTTTAGCATTCAACCAGTCAAGAGACTTACCTGTAAAGAATATCTCCTTCAATGCCTCTAACAGTGAACCATTGACATAATCCCGCCAGAAGGCATCTAAGTAAGTCAATTCCGAGAATTTAATATCACATATAACAGATCCAAGGTCTCTGGATTTCAGAATAGTGTAAGCCTGAGAAAATTTCTCAAATTCTCTCTCAACTTGATTGGCTTTTGTTGATGTTATTCCACTCAGAGCATTATCGTGTTGACAATACTGAGCGCGAACTCTTAGACGTATATCTGTAATAAATAAAAATAATTAAATAATAATCACAATAAAAAGAATTTTAAAAAATATCCAAATGTTTCTCATTTAATGAGAATGGATGAACACACACAAAGTAGTTCACAATCTCTGATAACCCTCTTAGATGTATATCTGTAATATACAAAGGATTGTCACCCGGAAGTGACTATGCCCTCGACATGACAGCGACCATGATCTGTGACCTTATAAACTCAGTATACTGCTGCTCCTTCACTGATAAGATCAGAATTTGACATTTTCTGGAAAGCTCTCAGTGAGAGCGTTCCCGAAAATGATGTCAGCTTCTGGTCTTATCAGTGTAGGAAGAGAAAGATACATAGTTTATAGTGTTATCCTACAACTCATTTTTACTTGTACTGTAAACTTAGCATTTGTTCACTGTAATATAATGTACTCTCTGACTCCTTTCCAAGTGTGTATATGTGTTACAACACAGAATATGAGCTGAGTGAATACATTTAGTAAGCCAGCTTTCTCATTTCAATCCAGGCCTGGCATTCTTAAAAATGTGGGGAGGCTAAAATTCGCTCCCCTCGCATGGTCTAGCTCTCCTCAAACTAACAAACTATGAAAGTAGCAAAATAAAATTTTACTATTAATGAATTCTGCCTAGTGAGCTTTGTACATTTTATTTTGTGATGCTAACAAGTGAGACGGTTACACTTCCCCTCCTACACCTCCGGGCCTCTGCAAGGCCCAGAGGTGTGGGAGGGGCAGTGTGGCCATCTTACAGAGACCACTAACATAGCAGAGATCTGAAAAGATGTGGGGTTTAGGAATAGGCGGTTATGGTCATCAGTATTTTCTAAGGCTAGAAGTGCTAGTTTTTGCCCTCCTTAATTTTTTTTAAGGCGAGCAGTAGGCAAGCGAATACATCACTCTCCTGAAAATGCCAGGCCTGTCAACCTTTGCTCTGTCAATGGTATATATGATGGTACATCTTTTTCATCAAATAATATATATAATTTTGTCAAAACTGCCGTCAAGCTTGAGAGATGACTGGCTTCAGAGTGGCTTTCATTTTTGACCACTCTCAGTTCCATTGGAGTCTCTATGTTGTGTATTTGGTAGGGCACACCAAAAGAATTAAGAGTAGTCAAAAATGAAAGTCATAAAAAAAAAAATTTACTCAAATGCAACTGAAAGTTAAAAAATTTATAGTAATTTATATATTTTTTATACTTACCAATGACCCAGACTTAGCTGGTGCTAACTCCAACAAAACCAGGGCCAAACACAAATTTTGCCCCCCAATCCCCAAAATTTGCATCCAAAACAAAAAGAAATCATGTCCTAAAGGACCTCCATAGTACGCCTCTACTGCGCATGCGCAGTGACGCAGTCGTCCCGAAATTGGCGCCAATTATCATTCTTACTGGCAGTGCCTGGTCAGCACTATGTACTCAGCGGGGAGGCAAGAGTTCCCAACTCCAGGGAGGGCCATCCCCGTCTGGGTCATTGGTAAGTATAAAAAATATATAAATTACTATAAATTTTTTAACATTTTTATACTGTACCAATGACCCAGACTTAGCTGAATAGTAAACAGGCTGGAGGGCCTAGGACATAGAGGAAAATCCAATAAGCTCAACTATATAGTAAAGAGGTAACCCCTTAAGGAGAAAAGGAGTATTAGGCTTTACATGTATCTTTCTTATTTAATATTAAATTAGAAAGATACACTACCCTTAATAATTGAGCACAATAACATTCATGTTCTCTATTAACATCCAGTATAACCCTTATACTAATTATTTTTAAAGCAAGCCAATAAATAAAGTAGTCCAGAGAATTGAGACTCTTTATAATCATTTAAAAGTGTCCGAGTATTGTATATTAAAGCCCGTTTGACACTTGACATATACAAATGCTTCACACCGAGCTACACTTTAAAAATAAGACATGAATGAAATTAAACATTAATATTACACTTTAAAACCATCCCGGAAGCGACTCAGAAATACTGACTTGGAGGAGGCATTCCCTTGCTTTTCACTATAAAGCAGGTGACCTAAGGGAACACCCGCCCCCCCCCCCCCCCTTCCCCTTGCCCTGGGTCAAATAGCCCAGAGCGAAGAGGGCAGCCGGACGGAGTCACTGCCGGAACAGAAAGCCTGCATAACTATAGTTGCAACTGTTTAGTGGACGACATTCTGAGCAACAGATAACGGACCTAAACAATGCAGGTCTCCAGAAATGGACTCAATATTTCTGAGATAAAAATTCGTAAATGTGGATGGCTGAGACCAATAAGCAGCCTTCATTAAATCTGTAATAGCAACACTATTAGCATAAGCCCAGGAAGTAGAAAGAGCTCTTACTTCATGAGCAGAAATCTTAAGCACAGACTGCTGAGAAGAAGATAAATCTTCATAAGCAGTACGGATAGTTAACTGAATCCATCTAGCAATAGAATGGACTGAAATGTCCTTTCTATTAGGCATCAAAGACAGAAAGAAACGTTTCCGTCCCTTTCTGATAAACTGAGATCTCTGTTTATAGATATGTAGTGCTCTAACAGGACAGAGTAAAGGCCAACGCCCGTCTGAAGACGGAAGAGCCTTAATAACAATAGGTTCCGGATATTTATTAGGAGCCTGATTCTTAGCTAAAAAACCCACATTAGTAGTGAAGGTGATAGTGTTCCCAACACTACGATAATGAGAATCATCCACCGATAGTGCATGAAGCTCACTGACTCTTCTGGCAGAAGAGAAAGCTAAGAGAAAAGCTGTCTTATAAGATATGAATTTGAAATCTACTGTCCCAAGAGGTTCAAATGGCTTTTCCTTCAATTTAAGGAGAACCCAAGCTAAATTCCACTTAGGAATTAATCTAAGAGTTCTGGGTCTATTTATCGAAAAGTTTCTAACCAATTTCGATAAAGAGACATTAGATCCAATTTGTAAACTATCATGATGTGCATAGGTATCAGATAACATAGATCTATAACCCTTTATAGTAACAGGCTGCAGTTTGATTTCGTCAAACAAGTATACTAGAAAGTTTGCAATGTCTGGTATAGAGGGATCAAATATATCTACAGAATGATCCCTACACCAACGACGAAAAACCTTCCACTTAGCCGCATAGTTTAGCGAAGAGGAGGTCCTCCTACAGTTAGAAATCGCGTCCACTGCTCGTCCTGTAAAGTGCTTGCCATGCAAGAAGGACCGCACAACGGAAAAACGTGAAGGTTGAGACCTTGCGGGTTGTGATGGAGTTGGCGCGATTTCCCCTGCGAAAGAAGATCCTCCCGTGGAGGAAGCTTCCGCGGTAGGTCCCACAACAGACACCTGAGTAGATTTATCCACAGTCTCTGTGGCGACAGAGATGCTACCAACAGAATCTTGCATTGAGATTGTTTTATCTTTAGCAATACTTGTTGAATTAACGGCGCTGGAGGATACGCATATCCTATCATTCCGTCCCAAGGGATCGACAGAGCGTCTACTGCAAATGCTCTTGGATCCGGACACGGGGACACATACGTCTGCAACTGATTGTTGAGATGTGTCGCAAATAAGTCTATCATTGGCCGTTCCCATTGGTAGCAAATCTGATTGAATACTTGTTTGTTGAGAGTCCACTCCGACGGCAACAAGCGACCCTTTCGTGAAAGGGAGTCTGCTAGCACATTCAGACGACCCGGTATGTGACGGACCGAAAGAAGAACGTGATGTTCTAATGCAAACAGAAGGATTCTTTCCGTTAGATTGAACAACGGAACTGAATGAGTGCGTCCCTGATTCCGTATATACGCCACTACTGTCGTATTGTCGGATAGGATTTGGACATGAGCATCGTGAATAATGTCCATCCAGTGACGTAACGCAAGCCAAATTGACATCATTTCCTTGATGTTTATGTGCTTGCACAGGAATTGCGGATCCCAAAGACCCTGGCATCTCGAATCCGTTGGGATTAATGATGCACCCCAACCTGTTTGACTGGCATCCGTCATAACGGTAAAACTCGGATCCGGCAACTGCAGCGGAACTCCTTGAGTTAACCACTGAATGTTTGCCCAAGTCTGAATCTCTTGTTTCACTTGATCTGACAAGAGAACGTCTACATCGAGCGAATGAATTTTCACACTCCAATTCTGAGTCAGGAAAATTTGAAGAGGACGTGTGCGTAGCCGCCCCATCGGAATGAGATCCGTGGCGGCTCCGCACAGACCTATCAGTCTCATAAATTCTCTCGCCGTGACTTTGTCTGCGTGCAGACAATAGCGAGCGTAACAACTGACTAATTTCGCTCTGGTTAACGGCAGACGAACGAGATTGTTGTGCGTCTCGAAGATCATTCCCAGATGAGTGAATGACTTGGACGGCACCAGATCCGACTTCTCCTCGTTTACTATGAAACCGAGACGTCGGAGCAATAGAAGAAGATTCTGAACATCGTTCTGAAGCGTTAACTCGTTGCCGTACCTCTGAAGAATGTCGTCCAGGTAGGCCGACGTTACCGCAGACGAATGAGCTCGGAAGTAGATCATTACCGAGTTCATTACCCGAGTGAAAGCCCAGGGTGCTAGATTCAATCCGAAGCACATGGCCCGGA
Organism: Pictodentalium vernedei; assembly: GCA_031216915.1. Lineage (NCBI taxonomy): Eukaryota > Metazoa > Mollusca > Scaphopoda > Dentaliida > Dentaliidae > Pictodentalium > Pictodentalium vernedei. The sequence continues at coordinate 4,251,545 of CM062288.1, read as the reverse complement.
ACTGATACACCACTCCTAGGACTGCGAAGCGTAGATACTTTCGGAATGTCGGATGTACCATGACGTGAAAGTACGCATCTTTGAGATCTATGCTCGTTGCATAATCGTTCACCCGAATACTCGCTCTGACCGATCGAATCGTCTCCATATAAAACTTCGCTATCCTGACGGTCTCTCGAATAAGACCAAGAGTCGCTATCCTGACGGTCTCTCGAATAAGACCAAGAGGACGCACCGGAACCTCTATAGGAACCTCTCTTGGGCGCATTAGACCCAGAAGTGCCTGTCTTATTCGTGTCTGCTGTATCCGACTTTTTAGGAGCCGATCTGAACAACAGAGAATCATTAGCTTTCTTTTTAATTTTATCATAAATAGCGGAAAGCTTGCCGTCAAAGAGAAGTTCTCCTGAGACCGAAGCGACTCTAAGAGAGTTCTTCACCTTAGAATCCACTAGTGTGGATGTAGCTAGGGCTGCGTCACGTCTAACCAACTCCAGATTTGCCACTGAAAGGGCGGAGTTACACGTGGAATAAGCTACTGCCCTTGAAAGAAGTCTTAAAGAGGATTGTATATCCTGAAACTCTTCCCCTTGAAGGCGCAGTGATAACGCCTTAGTAAGGTGATCTGCGTAAGATAAGGCATCTAAATTGGCTCTGTTAGACGCAATAGCTGTTTCCAACACCGCGGTTGGAATAGAAGCTGACGACGGTAATGATAGCTCCAAGTCTTCCGCCTTGTCGTCCATACGCAGAGGAACTCTCGGTATACCCTGTCCTGCCGTATCGAATTTATTCCTTGCATTAATGAAAGGCAGGTTAAGAGTATTAGCGGACAAGAAACCTGCTTTCCCCGTCCTGGAAGCAAGTTTAAATATAGCGTCGTTCAATAATTCAAATGTTCTTGCAACATTATTGGACTGCGACGGAAACTCGGGAGCGATGTCCCTGAACCGCTCAAAAAATTCAGAGTCCAATGACGCTATAATTCTCTTGTCCGGAAGCGCAGCAGTCTGGCCCGACGGAACAACTTGAGGGAGAAAGTGCCGGATGAAGTCCACGGCAGCTTTATGTTGTTCCGAAAGGGATAGCTCCAATTCATCCGTATCCCTTTCACCATCCGGTCGGACCTCCCGATGTTCCCGGTCGTCCGCCCCCGATGCTTCGGCGGAGCGTACCGACCCAGCGCCGTCAGATAATTCTCGATCCGACACCGTTTCTGTCGGCTGCTGGGATGCTGCGATAAGCTGTGCTATCTGCACAAGAATGTCCGACGTCGAGACCTGCGGAGGCGCAGTCTTTCGCTGCTTCGCCGAGGGCAGATGGCTCCCGCATACTTTTCCTATGCGAACGTCCGGAGTCCATCGGTCTCGAATCCCTGGCTGCCGGATGGTGTGACCTGGTCGCCGAAGAATCCTTCATCGGCGAAGCTGGTAAAATATCGGAGGTCACGCAGCCAAGGTGCGGTCGTGTGCGCTGACGAGAAGAGGAAGCCTTAACAGTCTCTGCGGACTGCTTATACAACGGAGCGTCCCGAGCGACGGACGTATGCTCCGCTAAAGACACATTTTGTACCACAACATCTGGTCCCAGATGTTGTTGTACGAGAGAGGGACCTCTCTCGCTCGCGGCCCGGCTGGACCTGGACGAGCTAGGAACCGGACTAAAAGGCTTCCTCCGTTCTCGTTTACTATCCGCCGTCACTGGGTGTGCATCTATTATGTTTATAGTGCTCGCATCACCCAAAATTTCCTCTTGGACCGCATCGGACGAACCCGGCTGCCGAACCATTCGGTGAATGGACGCTACACCGGGCGAGCTAGCGGACGACATTTGTCTAATCTCCATGAGCACTTTTGCCGCTAGCTCTGAATTCATTTGTGACGACGGACGCACACTTGAAGAAGATAACATGGAAACATCACCCTGTTCTGGTTCCTCTGAAATAGAAACTGAGAGAGTAGAGTGACCTTGTGGAGAAAGAGCCGGCATCGCTCTTTCTCCAGAAACAACATATCGTGACACACGTTTCCAATGTTTCTCATCCCAATGTTCACATATAGGACAGGGATTAATGCGAGAACACTGACTACAATTAATACAATGATCATGAAAGTCAGAGGAAGATTTCTTCCTATTACAATTTGAACAATGTCCCTTCATTGTGAAAGAACAACCATAAGTCCTAGTTACTCGCAAAAACCCCTGACACAAAGATACATAATAACATGATCCATTAATAAATGAAAAAACAATTGCAAAACAAAATAATTTTGAAAAAATATTTTTTCAGAGAAGCCCAAGTTGCTGAAAAGTAACGTTGAGCCCCGATGGATCCGATGGCAAAGTGTGGTCAAAAATTTTAAATTTATATAAAATAATTAATGAGACACTTTCGGATAATATAAATGTATCTTATAATGAGATAAACTACCACAAAGGCAAACAGCCCCCCTCAAAAAAGGCTGTTGCCAATGAAAACAAACAGTGTAAACACACTAGAAAACATGACTCCAGGCACTGAAAAAACTGGCCCGGAATCAGTCATCAATTACACTCTATCTGATGCAAAACAGTGACTCCCAGGGGAGAATCTGTAGAACATCAGATGGAAGATGCAGAACACAAACGTTATACACCCATGGGTGAAAACGTAACTATGGGGAAAATAACAGAAAACATTCTGTAACCAAGCAACTCTCCCAGGAAATTTTAGAAATGAAACTTCTCAAAAATATGCCAAAAGCATGGGAGAATTGCCAGGGGGGACTTTAGAAGGCTAGGGGAGAGGAAACACTGAATAAGCAGTGCAACAATTAGCAAGAATGACAACAAGAGGCCCATGCCTCGAAAATAGGCAACTTAACATAATTTCATCAAAAAATTTTAAGTACAGCCCTGATTATTTTTTGCCATTTCTTTTTCCTCTCCTCCTTCTATCCTCCTTAGAATCACATTTTCTCCAAAAATTACGTGTCTGGCATCCTTTAAACTGAGATTTACAAGCACAAAGATCAGTGAGATGTTGACTGATGAAGGGCCAAACAGAGAATGATAATTGGCGCCAATTTCGGGACGACTGCGTCACTGCGCATGCGCAGTAGAGGCGTACTATGGAGGTCCTTTAGGACATGATTTCTTTTTGTTTTGGATGCAAATTTTGGGGATTGGGGGGCAAAATTTGTGTTTGGCCCTGGTTTTGTTGGAGTTAGCACCAGCTAAGTCTGGGTCATTGGTACAGTATAAAAATATTGATTGTGGCATCACACATACAGTACGGTCGTCATGGACTGGTCACTTTCCACGGGTGGGTAATGTTTCCACAGACACAATAATATTAGATTTCCAAACACTAATTGCAGGAATAATCATCAAAAATTTAAATAATGAAGCACCAGGTACAGTAATCAGGTACAACCCGGTGTTTCATTAATTAAAATTTTGCTGATGATTTTATAACCTGAAAAATGCTTACATGGATATCACTGCTCATGCATAGATTACGATCAGTCCACGGCAACTGTACTGTATCTACACTGGACATTAATCTCAATTATCATACAAAAATCTATACTCTCTCTGTTACCTGACCGTCCCTCTTTTTGGCCATGATCCTGATGATTATTTTCTTATCAGCCCCATTCACCCAAATGTCACTATCCCAAAACTATCAGTCTGCATACAAAGAACAGCAGGTGCATTTTTATATTAGCCATGCTCGTGGTCATGTCTCTTATGTATTTACAAAACATCAAAGGCCTCTCCGCTGTCATCGAATTCTGGCAAATTTCTATGAGAGATCAAAATGAGAGAGGAAGGTGTCGTAGGAGTAAAATTTTTATTTCACATATAACCACTCTAAATCCTTCAAAATGCATTTTGGAGCAGAGAAAAGCAAACATTACACAATATTTTTTAAGAAAGGGCAAAAACTCTCATAATTTTCATCGGACATCACTGGTCATCGAACTTGACGTTAAGACTGTTGCTATAGAGACATATACTGAAAAGAAATGAAATCCGGTTATTATTGTTCAAGTTATGCCATAACAAGCATTACACAATATTTTTTAAACAAATGGCAATACCGGTAACTCCCATAATTTTCATAGGAAATCACTGGTCATCGAACTTGACATAGACATTGTCTATATTGAGACACACACCGAAAGAATTGAAATCCGGTTACTGTTGTTCAAGTTATGCCATAAACAGAGTTTTGCCAGATGGATGGACAGATGGTCGGAGGGATGGACAGTCGGTCGGAGGGACGGACAGTCGGACGGATGGACAGATGGAGGTCTTTGCTATATCCCTCTCTTGTGCAGGGAGCTGGGCTAATCTGGCAGTTTCATCTGGTAAACAGCTTTGTCATATGACTCGTCCGTTTTGTTCACTTTAAAACATTTGATTTTTTGTTTTCATATTAATCAGTGATAAATAAAGCCTTCCATCAATTTCATTGGTCAGTTTCAAAACTAGACAATTTGATTGGATGAACAAAATACAACTGGGCCACATTTTCATAATTTGCATAATTAGAGTTGGGAGCTTTCATTGGTCAATTTCAAAACTGAACAATTTGATTGGCTAAACAAAATACAACTGGGTCACATTTGCATAATTTCAGTAGGGAGAATTTATGTTATCTGTCCTATTTTGGGTGGGTTATATTGTATTAATCTTTTACCAACAAGAAAAATGCCATTCATTTTTTTTTTATATTTTCACTTTTTGTTTCCAAAACATAGGTTATGACCCCTCATTGGAACGAGCTCATTCCAATGAGGGGTCATAACCTATGTTTTGGAAGCAAAAAATGAAAATTTTTAGTTATACAAGGATGTTTTTTCCAAGACCTGTCTGCAACTCAAGTTAGGTGATGGGTTAAAAAGTCATACTAAGTGACTAATTTGTGTGTGTGTGTGTGTGTCATATGATAAATAGAATATGAAATGAGTGTTTTCTCATATAATATTTATGAAACTTCTCCGGATTTTCCATTTGGGCTCGCCAGAGGCTTGCCAAAACTGAAAATTCTTAGACTCGTTTCATAAATATTATATGAGAAAAACACTCATTCCATATCCTCTATATAGTAATATGCAGTAGACAGTTTATGGACACAGTGGTGTAAATGTAATACCAATTTCACCTGTTTTTAAATTCTGAATTGGTCTTTCCCAGGTTTTCATACTCAGTTTATACACACTGTTCAATTAAGGCAGTCACGATTTTGAATTTTCATAATCGATTATTTTGTCATAAAAATCGACGGTTATTCAATTATTTATGGTTAATATTTCTGTCTCATTTCCTAGAACTTCGTCTATGAAATAACTTGGGAGGCATTAAAAATTAAAATATCCTAATCGTAAATGAAGCAAACGAACACCAAACTTTGAAAAATTGGACAAAACAGAATCTACATTGCATAGATTCAAACTTCAAATCATAGAAAAATGCATACTAAACTCACTAATGGCCCCATCCGCACTCAATGCGTAATGATTATGAATTTAGCCTTAGGGAATGTCAAGTCAACAAAGCTTTACACGTGAAAATGAAACTTCCAGTTGCGGTACTTTGGAGAACAAAATAAATCATCATCCTTTAAAAATAACATGGCATTTCAAAGTTTTTCCCTCTTTACTTTCCGTATGTTAAAATTGCTTATCAAGTATCAAATTGATAAAAACAAGAACAACTCAACACTCGACAATGTCTTATTGGCAAGGAATACAATGTTGCCATTGACAGTAAGGCATCATCAAGTGTTATGTTATTTTTGTTAAATTGTTATCACCGCTAATGGCAGTGAGGCAGCGATGCTGGAACCGGAAAGCTCGACCCATTTGGGGCTCAATCTTTTCTGTGATTTATTTTATTTATTTACTCATTTATTTATTGGTGTTTGACACTTGAAAACTTTGAAAGGTAGGGTCATATCAGATTGGTGGCAGGTGCCGGGTTTATGGTTGGAGGGAGCCAGAGTACTTGGAGAGAAGTTTATTTGAGTTCAAAAGATGGGGAAAGATCAGACAAGCAATCAACAGCATGCTTTTGATACTCGTCAGAAGAATACAACCTTGTAAGTCGTAACAACGTTGATGTTTTTTTGGCGGGTCACATGACTCACATCAAAGGAATGAGAAGTATTGGGAACTGAGTGATCACGCATACGATGATGACTGGGTTTCGGCTAACTTTAACTCGCATGGTGCCGCGACTTGAAGCTATATATTGGTTTTACGTTTTAACCCCGTTCACACACACATTTGTTGTCGAAATAGGTCCTTTATGTGAAACAATAGCTTGTGAATCAACATTTCCCCTTTGTTTAACAAAAAGGTATGACAGCACATGTCCAGTCAAATAATTGATCATTGAAAAAAATCGTCAATTATAACCTCAATCGACGGTTGATCGATTGTTCGACCATTTGTGACAGCCTTATGTTCAATCATTTAAAGGATTTTCTGTGCAATCATGGAATTTGCCTTGCATACTATGAGATTCTCTAGTGTAAATCGTAATTTTGATGGCGAATGCAAACGAAGGCTAATCCATTTTACAGAAACGACAAACATATGGATAGGTGAGTAACAATAAATTTACCTTTACCCAGTCGTGTGACTATATCTCGAAGTCCTGTTCGCAAACAGTACATGTATCTGTTATGTTCCATTAAATGCAAAAAATAGACTGCACAAGATGAGAGGATATACAGTTAAAACTAAAAGTCCTCTCATGAAATGTGCACAAATAGCACGTTTATATGCGCGTTATGGCCCAAGTAAAGCTATCAAATTCTGTACATATTGCCTGTGCACAAGCAATGTTTCAGCCAATGGACCTCCGGGTAACCCGGAGGTCCATTGGCAGAAACATTGCATGTGTTTGCTATGAGTAACCAGGAGAACCTGCCGTGCTCTGGATGCCAATCGATATTGCAATTGCGCGCAATTCCAATGTGCAATTAAGCCTAGATAAGTGCACTATTCGTGACAGGACTTCTAGTTTTAACTGTATAAGATAATGAGGGCTACACGTGTTGCATTCTCCTAATTTTTCTATATGTGTTGCATTCTCCTAAACGTACCCTGTGACCTATAGAAACAACAATACAGAAGTCAATATTTTTGGCCATTAGTTCCTCAGGCCTGGACATTCTTTAGGCAAGCAAGTACAGGGGCCCCAGAGCCGCCCCGACCACACGGGGCAAAATAATTGCCGATCATGACATTTTTGTGATCGACCTTCAGCGGAACGTCGGTCATATCAAATAACTAGGCTATGATTTTTTAATTTCGTTCTGCAGATATCCGAAAATAGTGCACGCATAGATCATCTTGTTTCTTTATAAATATTGTGCACACAATGGCGGCTATTAAAATGCCGTGTTAAAGTAAGATGAGGAGATTTTGGGGCCTACTTCTTTAGTATTCCAACCGCTCCGGAAGCGGTTGGAATAGTAAAGAAGTAGCCCCCAAATTGGTCTGGTCATTACTGTAAGTTTGCTGCGGTAGGTCATGTTCAATAAATTCATTCTGATTCCCAAGTTTCTAAGTGTTAAGATGGCAATTACACTCTTTGGCACACTTAGAAGAGCAATTATTTGTATTCATATACTTTCTAGAATGCAAGACCAGGTGTCATATGTTGTACCTTTATACTTCTTTCCCATATAAATTATAATTTATTATATGCTAGCCTGTGAATTATCACAAATTATCAAAAAGGTATTTCTCGATATCTATCAACTCGATAGATATATAGAAATATTCCTCAGTAGCCTCCTAAATGATGTCACGCTACGCCACGTTACTTCGCCTTGAAGGAATGATCAGCTGATCTTTGTTATTGTTTTGAAATGTACGCATTTCTCATCAAATTGGGCTGAATATCGTGCATTAAAATGTCTCGTGGCATATAATAAAAAAAAAAAATCTACTCTATTTTTGTCAGTACCTGGAATTATCTCATGAGTGTGGACCTGAAGGTTTTATTTTCACGACTGCTTGAGCAAGTGAAAAGTTGAAAAAATTTATAGTAATTTATATGTTTGTTATACTTACCAATGACCCAGACTTAGCTGGTGCAAACTCCATTAAATTCAGGGCCAAACACAAATTCTGCCCCCCCTCCCCCCCCCCCCCCCAATCCCCAAAATTTGCATCCAAAACGAAAATTAGATGTCCTGGTAGGTCCTCCATACTTTTACTGCACTGCGCATGCGCAGTGTCAAGGAGGTCTCGAAATTCCCGTCAAAATGTAATTCTTACGACCAGTGCCTGGTAAGTGTTATGTACGCAGCGGGGAGGCAAGAGTTCCCAACTCCTGGGAGGGCCATCCCCATCTGGGTCATTGGTAAGTATAAAAAATATATAAATTACTATAAATTTTTTCCACATTTTTATACTGTACCAATGACCCAGACTTAGCTGAATAGTAAACAGGCTGGAGGGCCCAGGACATAAAGGAAAATCCAGTAGGCTCAATTACATATAACAGAATTATCCCCTCAAGGAGAAAAGGAGAGACAGGATTTATATGTATCTTTCTTATTTTATCAAAATAGGAAGACACAATACCATTCCGTAATTGAGCACAAATACATCAATGATCTCTATTAAAATCCAGTATAACTCTTTATACTAATTATTTTTAAAGGTAAGCCAATAAATAAAGACAGTCCAGAGAAATGAGACTCTTTATACTCATTAAAAGTGTCCGAGGATTTATATTAATGCCCGTTTGACACGTGACATATACAAATGCTTCACACTGAGCTACACTTTAAAAATATTACACGACATGAGTAAACATTAGCTTTACACTTTAAAACCATCCCGGTACCGACTCGGAATTAATGACTCTGGGGAAGGTATTCTCTTGCTTTTCACTATAAAGCAGGTGATCTAAGGGAACACTCCCCCCCTTCCCCTTGGTCAAATACCCCAGAGTGAAGAGGGCAGCAGGACAGAGTCACTGCCGGAACAGAAAGCCTACATAACTATAGTTGCAACTGTTTAGTGGACGATATTCTGAGCAACAGATAACGGACCTAAACAATGTAGATCTCCAGAAATGGACTCAATATTTCTAAGATAAAAATTACTGAAAGTGGAAGGCTGAGACCAATATGTAGCCTTCATTAAATCTGTAATACCAACACTATTAGCATAAGCCCAAGATGTTGATAGAGCTCTTACTTCATGAGCCGAAATCTTGAGAGCAGACTGCTGAGAAGAAGATAACTTTTCATAAGCAGTACGTATGGTTAACTGAATCCATCTAGAAATAGAATGAACCATAATGTCCTTTCTATTAGGCAAAAAGAAACGCTTACATCCCTTTCTAATAAACTCAGACCTACGTTTATAAATACGTATTGCTCTAACAGGACAGAGTAAAGGCCTACGCCCGTCTGAAGACAACAATAGGTTCAGGATACTTATTAGGAGCCTGATTCTTAGCCAAAAATCCAACATTAGTAGTAAAAGTAATAGTATTACCAACACTACGATAGTGAGAATCATCTACCGATAAAGCATGAAGCTCACTAACTCTTCTAGCAGAAGAGAAGGCTAAGAGAAAAGCTGTCTTATATGTTAAGAATTTGAAGTCCACTGTATCAAGAGGCTCAAAAGGTGCTTCTTTTAGCTTAAGAAGAACCCATGCTAAATTCCATTTCGGAATTAATCTAAGAGATCTAGGTCTATTTATCGAAAAGTTTCTAACTACTTTAGATAAAGAGACATTAAAACCAATCATTAATGTATCATGGTGAGCGTAGGTATCAGATAACATAGACCCATAACCCTTGATAGTAACAGGCTGCAGTTTGATCTCGTCAAACAAATAGACCAGAAAGTTAAAAAATTTATAGTAATTTATATATTTTTTATACTTACCAATGACCCAGACTTAGCTGGTGCTAACTCTTAAATTCTAGGGCCAAACACAAATTTTACCCCCCAATCCCCAAAATTTGCATCTAAAACCGAAAAATACATGTCCTATATGGTCCTCCATACCTTTCCTCCACTGCGCATGCACAGTGTCAAGGAGGTCTCGAAATTGGCGCCAAAAGTCATTCTTACAAGCAGTGCCTAGAAAAGCGTTATGTACTCAGCAGGGAGGTATGAGTTCCCAACTCATGGGAGGGCCATCCCCGTCTGGGTCATTGGTAAGTATAAAAAATATATAAATTACTATAAATTTTTCAACATTTTTATACTGTACCAATGACCCAGACTTAGCTGAATAGTAAAAAGGTTGGAGGGCCTAGGACATAGGCAATCCAATAACTCAACTATATATATACAGAATTATCCCCTCAGGAGAAAGGAGAAATAGGCTTTACATGTATCTTTCTATTCTGCATCATAAGAGAAAGACACAACACCATTCTGTACTTGAGCATAATAACATCACTGATGTCTATTAACCTCCAGAATAATCCATTATGGTAATTATTTTTAAAGGAAAACCGCTAAATAAAGTAGTCCAGATAAATGAGACTCTTATATTCATTAAAAGTGACCGATAATTGTATATTGACGTCTGCATGATATGTGACATATACAAATACTACACACCGAGGTACACTTAAAAATATTACATGGATGAGTAAAAAAGATCTTTACACTTTAAAAATCATCCCGGTACCGTCTAGAATTACTGACTCTAGGGGAGGTATTCCCTTGCTTTTCATTATAAAGCGGGTGTTCTAAGGGAACACCCGCCCCCCTCCCCCCCCCCTGAGGCCCCTCCCCTTGCCCTCGGTCAAATACCCAAGAGCGAAGAGGGTGGCAGCACAGAGTCACTGCCGGAACCAAAAGCCTACACAACTATAGTTGCAACTGTTTAGTGGACGACATTCTGAGCAACAGATAACGAACCTAAACAATGCCGGTCTCTAGAAATGGACTCAATATTTCTGAGGTATAAATTAATGCAAGTGAAAGGCTAAAACCAATATGCAGCCATCATTAGAACTGTAATAGCAACGCTATTAGCATAAGCCTCTGAAGTAGAAAGAACTCTTACGTCAAGAGCTAAAATCTTAATCGCAGACTGCTGTGTTGAAGATATTATCATAAGCAGTACTGAAAGCTAATAGAATCCATCTAGCTATAGAATGGACCGAAATGTGGAGGAAGCTTCCACAGCATAAGCCACAACAGACACCTGAATGGATTAATGCATGGTCTTTGTGGAGACAGAGGTGCTACCAACAGAATTGCATTGAGATTATTTTACTTAAGCAATATCTTCTGAATCAACGGCAACGGAGGATACCCATATCCTATTATCCCGTCTCACGAGATGGATAGAGCATCAACTGCAAATGCTCGAGGATCCGAACATGTTGACACATACACTTGCAACTGATTGTTGAGATGCGTCGCAAAAAAGTCCATCATTGGCCGCTCTCATAGGTAGCAAATCTGATATAAATACTCGTTGTTAAAAGTCCATTTGACTGCAACAAGCGGCCCCTTCGTGAAAGGGAGTCCGCTAATACATTCAGACGACCCGGAATACGACGGACCGATAGGAGAACTTGAAGTTCTAGTACCAACAGAAGGATTCATTCCGTTACAGTGAATAACAGAATGGAGTGAGTACCTCCCTAGTTCCGAAAATACGCTTATATCATCGAATTGTCGGACAGAATTGCCTGTGAGCATTCTGGATAACATTCATGCAATGACGTAACGCAAGCCAAAATAACATCAATTCCTGATGTTTATGTGCTTGATTAGGAACTACGGATCCCAAGGACCCTGGCACTTAAAAACCGTTGGGCTCAATGTTGGGTCCCAACCTATTTAACTGGCATCTGTCAAAACTGTAAAACTCGGATCCGGCAATTGCAGTGGAAGTTATTTCCCTGAATAAACCACTGAATATCTGCCCAAGTCTGAATCTGTTTCACTTGACTTACATGAGGATGTACGTAACGAGCGAAAGAATCTTCACCCTCCAGCTCTGTTCTTTTTTAGTCAAAAAGGTTTGGAGAGGACAAGTGCGTAGCTGCCCCATTGGAATAAAATCCGCGGCAGCTCCACACAACCCCATCAGTCTGATGAATTCTCTCGCTGTAACTTTGTCTAAGTGAAGACAATAGCGAGCATAACAACTGATTAATTTCGCTCTGGTTAACGGCAGATGAACGAGATTGTTATGCGTCTCGAAGCTCATTCCCAAGTGGGTGAATGACTTGGACAGCACCAGATCCGACTTCTCCTCTTTTATTATAAAACCGAGACGTCGGAGTAATAGAAGCAGATTCTGCACATCGTTCTTAACTCGTTGCCGTACCCCTGAAGAATGTCGTCCAGGTAGGCCGACGTTACCGCAGACGAATGAGCTCGGAAATGTATCATTACCGAGTTCATTATTCGAGTGAAAGCCCAGGGCGCTAGGTTCAAACCAAAGCACATCGCTCGGAACTGATATACAACTCCTAGGACTGCGAAGCGTAGATACTTTCTGAATGTCGGATGTACCATGACAAGAAAGTACGCATCCTTGAGATCTATGCTTGTAGCATAGTCGTTAACCCGAATACTCGCTCTGACTGATCGAATTGTCTCCATATAGAACTTCGGAGCGATGATCAGCTTGTTTATCCAGCTCAGATCTATGACTGGACGGAATGAGCTGTCTGGTTTCGGAACCAGAAACAGATGGCTGTAGAAACCCGGTGATTCCTGGTCTTCTACGACCTCTACCGCATTGTTTTCCAGAAGAGACTGTACTTCTGATAGAAGAGCGTCTCTTCTCTGCGGATTTGACGGAAGCTGAGTCCATTTGGACTTCGAGTTAATGGAGACTTTCGTTTGAAGGATATTCTTAGTCCTTCCAAAATTACCCTTCGAACCCAGGGGTCGCCCGTAATTGACGCCCAATTGTTTATAAAACTCGACAATCTTCTGCCTACCGGAACACGATAGAAGTTCATACCATCACCTCCTGGACCTGCGAGGCTTGCGGAAGGAGAAACTACGTCCTCCATGACCCGCACCTCGCCCCATCGACCTAGGGATGTCTGACCGGTTATCTCAGCCAGAATAATGTCTCCCACGTGAGTCACTGCCTTGACGGTCTCTAGAACAAGACCTAGAGGACGCATAGGAACCTCTATAGGAACCTCTCTTGGGCGCACTTGTCCCAGAAGTGCCTGTCTTACTCTTTTCTGCTGTATCCGACTTTTAGAAGCGGATTTGAATAGCAGAGAATCCGAAGCTTTCTTAGTTATCTGATCATAGATTGCTGAAAGCTTGCCGTCGAAAAGAAGCTCTCTGGAGACCGAAGCGACTCTGAGAGAGTTTTTCACCTTACCATCCACGTGCGTGGATGTAGCTAGTAGCGTCACGTCTAACCAACTCCAGGTTTGCCACTGAAAGGGCGGAGTTATACGTGGAATAAGCTATTGCCCTTAAAAAAACTCTTAAGGAAGATAGTACATCCTGGAATTCTTTCCCTTCAAGGCGTAATGAAAATGCTTTAGTAAGGTGATCTGCGTACGATAATGCGTCTAAGATAACTCTGTTAGACATTATTGTCGTTTCCAACATCGTGGTTGAAATTGACATAGACGACGGTATAGATCATTCTAGATCTTCGGCCTGATCGCCTAGACGCAGAGGAACTCTCAGTATGCCCTGTCCTGCCGTTTCGAAATTATTCCTTGAATAGATGAAAGGCAGATGTAGAGCATTCACCAATAAGAAACCTGACTTGCTCATTTTGGTAGCAAGCTTATATATAGCGTCCTACAATAGTTCAAATGTTCTTGTGACATTATTGGACTGTGTCGGAAACTCAGGGATGATGTCCCTAAACCGATAAAATTATTCCGTGTCCAGTGACGCTAACAGTTTCTTATCCGGCATCGCAGCCTTTGGTCCGACAGAATAACTTCTGAAAGATAATGCCGGATGATATCTACGGCAACTTTATGTTGTTCCGAAAGGGAAAAAAACAACTCCTCGGTATCCCTTTGCCATCCTGTCGGACCACTTGAATTCTTGGTCGTCTGTACCTGATGCTTCAGCAGAGCGTACCGACCCAGCATCGTCGGATAAATCCTGATCCAACAGAGATTCTGTCATCTGCTGGGATGCTGCAATAATTTGTGCTATTTGTAATAGCACGTCCGTTACGAAGACCTGTGGAGCAGCGGTCTCACGTTACTTAGCCGCTGAAAGCTTCCTGGACGTTAACTCCTGCATATTACTTATGCGAACGTCCAGAGTCTATAGGCCTCGTATTCCTGACTACCGGATGGCGTGACCTGGTCGCCGTGAAATCCTTGGTCGGCGAGACTGGCTAGATAACAGTGGTCACGTAGTCAAGGTGCGGTCATGTGCGCTGCCGTGAGGATGAGGAAGCCATTAGAGCAGTCTCTCCAGACTGTCTATATAACGGAGCGTCCCGAGCGGTGGACGTATGCTCCGAATGAGAAACATTTGTACCACAACATCTGTTCTCCGATGTTGTTGTATGAGAGAGGGTCCTCTCTCACTCGCAGCCCGGGTGGACCTGGACAAGCTAGGAACCGGACTTGAAGGCTTCCTCCGTACCCTCCTCGTATCCATCGTCACTGGGTGCGCATGTAGTATATTTTATAGTGCTCGCATCACCCAAATCTTCTTCCTGGACCGCAACGGCCGAACCCGGTTACACCGGGTTGGATGCTACACCGGGCAAGCTAGCAGACGCCAAAGCCATCGATCCTACTTGGGACCTCTTTGACGTAATATCATGAGCAATTATCCGCTAGCTCTTCATTTGAATGTGACGACAGAAGCACACTTTTTGAAGACATCACAGAAAATCACCGCATTCTTATACCTGAATGAGGCCTGTGAAGCCGTGACTTATATAATATCCACTGGCAGCTCCAGGGACGTTCATTCCTGCATTTATATAATATGCGAACGTCCCATCAGGAAGACCTCATATCCTTGGCTAACAGATGAAGTAACCTGGTTGACAATATTCCCTGGTCAGCAAAGCAGGAACTCTAGGAACGTTCATTCCTGCATTTATATAATATGCAAACTATAATATGTGAAACTCTGTGGTCACAAGCCAAGGTGCGGTGGTGTATGTTGACATGAGGATGGGGAAGCCCATAACACAGCCAGATCGGACTGTGAATGTGACGGAACGTCCCGAACAGGAGGATTGGACGTATGTTCTGACTAACAAACAAACATACAACATTGTGGCTCAAATGTAGTTGTAAGAAGGCGGGGGCCTCTTTCGCTCGCGGTCCGGATAGACCTGGACGTGCTAGCTACTAGACTGACAGGCTTCCTCCGTACTATCCTCGGATCCGTTGTTGCTGGGTGTGCACGTTCCAAGTTTATAGTGCTCGCATCACCCACACTGCTTCCCAGAACCGTAACGGACAAACCCGACTGCCGAGCCATTTGATGAATGGTCGCTACACCGGGCGGACTAGCGGACGATCAATGCCTTTATTCCCACTAGGGACCTCTTCGGCAATTGTCGTATTACCCTGAGCACTTAGCCGCTAGCCCTAACACTGCAACGACGGAGACACACTTGTTGAAGACGTGACCCTACGGAGAGAGGACCGCTATGAACCCCTCCCCGCAAACACAATATCGTGACACACGCCTCCAACGTTGTCATTTCAATCAACACACATAGAGCAGGAATTAGTGCGAATACATTGAACCTGCGAATTAGAGGAAGAAATCCTCGCATTATAAATAAAAAAATATGTTTTCATCAATAAAAAATACACAGTCATATTAGTCGCACTATCCCTTGAAATAAAGATACATAATATAACATAATCCATTATAATGTTTGAAAGAAAATAATTTTCAAAAAAAAAAAATTTTCAGAAGAGCCCAAGTTCCCAATGGGAACACCGAGCCCAAATGGATCCCAAAAAAGCCTAAGTGTGGACAAAAATTTTTAAAACATTTTAAAAAATTAATGCAACACTTACATACAATATTAATGTATCTTGCTATGTCTAAACTAATGTAAAGACAAGAAATCACTATCAGCAGTAACCGTTGTCAAAGTAAACAAGAAGTTGTACAAAAACCGGAAACATGACTCCAGGCACTGATAAACATGGCCCAAAATCAGTTACCAATTTAAACACTATCTGATGCAAAACAGAGATTTCCATAGAAGAAACTGCAGAACATCAGATGGTAGATGCAGATCACAACGCCTAAACACCTAAGGGTGAGGACGTCAACATGGGGAAAAGAACAGAAATTCATTCTGTTACGAAGCCAAAACTCCCAAGAAATTTTAGTAATAATTATTACAAAAAATATGCCAAAAGCATGGGAGAATAGCAAGGGGGGAATAAAGGAAAGGGAGAGAGGCAACACTGATCAAGCAGTGGAACTTTCATAGCAAGAATGATAACAACAGGCTCATGCCTCGAAATTAGGGAACATAACATAATTTCGTAAAAATTTCTAAGTTACAGCCCTGATTATTTCCTGCCACTGAATTTTCCTCTCATCCTTCTATTTCCTCTTTAGATCCACCATTTCTCTCATATTTATGTGTCTGGCATCATTTAAACTGAGATTTACAAGCACAAATATCAGTCAGATGTGAACTGATGAAGGGCCAAACAAAGAAAGACTTTTGGCGCCAATTTCGCGACCTCCTTGACACTGCGCATGTGCAGAGGAGGAAAGGTATGGAGGACCATACAGGACATGTATTTTTCGGTTTTAGATGCCAATTTTGGGGATTAGGGGGTAAAATTTGTGTTTGGCCCTAGAATTTAAGAGTTGGCACCAGCTTAGTCTGGGTCAATGGTACAGTATAAAAATATTAGCAATGTCAGGAATGGAGGGATCATATAAATCCACAGAGTGATCCCTACACCACTGGCGAAAGACCTTCCACTTTGCAGCATAAGTTAGCGAAGAGGAGGTCCTCCTGCAGGTAGAAATTGCATCCACTGCTCGTCCTGTAAAACGCTTACTGTGCAAGAAGGATCGCACAACGGAAATACGTGAAGGTTGAGACCTTGCGGATTGTGGTGAAGTGTGCGCAATTTCCCCTGCAACAGAAGATCCTCCCATGGAGGAAGCTTCCACGGCATGTCCCACAACAGACACCTGAGTAGATTTATCCACGGCCTCTGTGGTGACAGAGATGCTACCAACAGAATCTTGCAGTGGGATTGCTTTATCCTGAGCAATATCTGCTGAATCAGTGGCGCTGCAGGATACGCATATCCTATTATCCCATCCCACGGGATCGACAGAGCATCTACTGCAAACGCTCGAGGATCCGGATATGGGGACACGTAAGTCTGCAACTGATTGTTGAGGTGTGTCCCAAACAAATCTATCATTGGTCGCTCCCATTGGTAGCAAATCTGATTGAAAACCTGTTTGTTGAGAGTCCATTCCGACGGCAACAGGCGACCCTTCCGTGAAAGGGAGTCTGCTAACACATTCAGACGACCCGGAATATGATGGACCGATAGTAGAACCTGATGTTCCAGTACAAACGAAGGATTCTGTCCGTTAGCTTGAACAATGGAATAGAATGAGTGCCTCCCTGATTCCGAATATACGCTACTACCGCCGTATTGTCGGACAAAATTTGAACGTGGGTGTTCTGAATAACGTCCACCCAATGACGCAATGCAAGCCAAATTGACATCATTTCTTTGATATTTATGTGCTTGCCTAAAAATTGAGGATCCCAAAGTACCTGGCACCTTGAATCTGACGGGCATAGTGTCGCGTCCCAACCTGTTTGACTAGCATCCATCATAATAGCAAAACTCGGATCCGGCAATTGCAGTGGAACTCCCTGAGTTAACCACTGAATGTGTGCCCAAGTCTGAATCTCTTGTTTCACTTGGTCTGACAAGAGGATGTCCGCATCGAGCGAATGAGTCTTCACTTTCCAATTCTGAGTCAGAAAGATTTGGAGAGGACGAGGGCATAGCCGCCCCATCGGAATGAGATCCGCGGCAGCTCCACACAGACCTATCAGTCTCATGAATTCTCTCGCTGTAACCTTCTCTGAGTTTAGACAATAGCGAGCATAACAACTGACTAATTTCGCTCTGGTTAACCGCAGACGAACGAGATTGTTGTGCGTCTCGAAGCTCATCCCCAGGTGGGTGAATGACTTGGGCGGCACCAGATCCAACTTCTGTTCGTTTACTATAAAACCGAGACGTCGGAGCAATAGTAGAAGATTCTGTACATCGTTCTGAAGCGTTTAACTCGTCGCCGTACCTCTTAAGAATATCGTCCAGGTAGGCCGACGTTACCGCAGACGAATGAGCTCGGAAGTAAGTCATGACCGAGTTCATTATCCGAGTGAAAGCCTAGGGTGCTAGATTCAGACCGAAGCACATCGCATGGAACTGATATACAACACCTAGGACAGCGAAACGAAGATACTTTCTGAACGCCGGATTACCATGACGTGAAAGTATGCATCCTTGAGATCTATGCTCGCAGCATAGTCGTTCACTCGAATGCTCGTTCTGACTGATCGAATGATCTCCATATAAAATTTTGGAGCCACAATCAGCTTGTTTATCCAGCTTAAATCTATTACTGGACGGAACGAGCCGTCTGGTTTGGGAACCAAAAACAGATGGCTGTAGAAACCTGGAGATTCCTGGTTTTCTACGACCTCTATCGCGTTCTTCAGTAAAAGAGACTGAACTTCTGAAAGAAGTGCGTTTCTTTTTAGAATATTCGACGGAAGTTGAGTCCATCTTGGACTTCGAGTTAACGGAGGTTTTCCTTTGAAGGACAGTTTCAGTCCTTCCGCAGTTACCCTTCGCACCCAAGGGTCCTCCATAATAAATTCCCAATTTTGTAAATAACTTGACAACCTTTCACCCACAGGAATGCGACAGAGGTCTACACCATCACTTCCTGGACCTGCGAGGCTTGCGGAAGGAGAAACCACGTCCTCCCCAACTCATACCTCGCGCCGTTTGACCTATTATTACGGCCAGCGTTACAGCCCCTGCTAGAGTCGCTGCCTTGACGGTCTCGAGAATAAGGCCTAGAGGGCGCGTATGCTCCTCTGAAGGAATTTTCCCTGGACGTGCTCATCCCAGAAGATCCAGGCCTACTTTTTTCTGCTGGTTCCGACTTATTAGAAGCGGACTTAAACAGCAGAGAGTCTGAAGCTTTCTTAGTTAACTTATCATAAATAGCAGAAAGCTTGCCGTCAAAGAGAAGCTCTCCGGAGACCGGAGCGACTCTAAGAGAGTTTTTCACCTTACTATCCACTCTCGTGGACATAGCTAGGGTTCCGTCACGTCTAACCAACTCCAGATTAGCCATTGAAAGGGCGGAGTTATATGTAGAATAGGCAATAGCCCTTGACAGAACTCTCAAAGACGTTTGTACGTCCTGAAATTCTTGCCCTTCAAGGCGTAACGACAATGCTCTGGTAAGGTGATCTGCATACGAGAGTGCGTCTAAATTTGCTCTATTCGAAGATATTGTAGTTTCCAAGGTAGAGCTATGAATAGACATAGACGACGGCATGGATAATTCAAGGTCTTCAGCCTGGTCGTCTAGATGCAGAGGAACTCTCTGAACACCCTGTCCTGCCGTTTCAAATCTATTTCTTGAATTAATGAAAGGCAGATTAAGAGCATTAGCCGATAGGAAGGCTGACTTGCCCAATTTACCAGCAAGTTTATTGATAGCGTCATTCAAAAGTTCAAATGTCTGTGAGACATTCCTGGACTGAGACGGAAACTCAGGGACGGTGTCCCTAAACCGATTAAAAAATTTGGTGTCCAGTGGCGCTATAAGCCTCCTATCTGGCTGAACAGCATCCTGGTCCGCTGGAACAACATCAGGAAGAAAATGCCGGATTAACTCGACGGCTATTTTGTGTTGTTCCGAAAATGGAGAACTCCAATTCATCCATATCCCTTTCGCCATCCTGACGGACCTCCTGGATATCTCGGTCGTCCGCTCCCGATCCAGCTGCGGAACGCACCGACCCAGCATCATCAGATTCTTCCTGCTCTGATAGGGCTTCTGCCGGATGCTGGGATGCTGCTATGATTTGTGCTATCTGCGAGAACATGTCCGTTAACGAGGCCTCCGGAGCTGCGGTCTTACGTGATTTAGCCGAAGAAAGCTCCGTGGACGTTGTCTCTTGCATACTTCTCTTATGCAAACGTCCAGATGAAGGTGGCCTCGAATCCTTGGCTATCGGATGGCATGACCTGGCTGTCGAGGAATCTCTGGAAGGCGATGTCGGCTGGATATCGGCAGTCACGTAGCCAAGGTGCGATCGAGAGTGCTGACGTGAGGAGGAAGAAGCCCTTGATACAGTCTCTCCGGACTGTTTATACACCGGAGCGTCCCGAGGGGTTGGACATAAGCTCCGACTGAGGAACGTTTTGTACAACAACATCCGGACCGCGATGTTGTTGTACTAGAGAGAGACCTCTCTCACTCGCAGCCTGTGCGGAGCTGGACGAGCTAGGGACCGAACCCAAAGGCTTCTTCCATCCCAAACCAAGTTCCGTCGTCACTGGGTGTGCCTCTGGAATGTTTATAGTGCGCGCAACACCCTTATTTCCTTCCTGGACCGCAACGGACGAACCCGGGTGCTGTACCATTCGGTAAATGGATGCGACAGCGAGCGAGCTAGTGGACGTAGACGCCAATGCCATCGACCCTACTAGGGGCCTCTTAGGCAATTGCCGTATATCCATGAGCACTTTTGCCGCTAGCTCTTCTCTGGAATATGACGATGGACGCGAACTGGTAGACAGCATCACGGAAACATCACCCAATTCTTGTTCCTCTGAAAAAGAGAGTGAAAAACTTGAGTGACCCTGCGGAGAGAGGACCGGCATGTCCCTCTCCCTGCTAACAATATACTGTGACACACGTGTCCAACGTTTGTGATCCCCATTGCTACATACAGAACAAGGATTAGTGCAGGTACATTGACTACAATTAATGCAGAAATCATGAGAATCAGAGGAAGACTTCCTTCCATTACAATCTGAACAATAATCTTTCATTGTAAAAATAATTAATCATAGTACCTGCAATAAACCTTGTAAACAACGATACATAATATAAAAATCCATTATAATAATATGAAAAAACGATTCAAAAAAAAAAAAAAAAAATTTTTTTTAAATTTTTTCAGAAGAGCCCAAATGAATCCCAAAAAAAGCCTAAGTGTGGACAAAAATTTTAAATCATTCTGAAAAAATTAATGTAACACTTTAGAATAATATTAATGTATCTTACTATGAATAATCAAGGCAGAAGACAAGGAATCACTTATCAGAAGTAACCGTTGTCAACATAAACAAAAAGTGTAAACAAACCAGAAAACTGACTCCAGGCACTGGTAAACATGGCCCAGTAATCAATGTCTAATTTAAACACTATCTGATGCTAAACAGAGCCTTCCCCAGAAGAGACTGCAGAGCATCAGATGCAGACCAAAATGCCTAAACACCCCTAGCGTGAAGACGTAAACTTGGGGAAAGAACAGAAAATAATTCTGTTTCCAAGCCAAAACTCCAAAGAAATTTTTAGTAAAAAAGATTACAAAAATAAGCCAAAAGCATGGGAGAATACCTTGGGGGGAATGAAGGAAAGGGAGAGAGGAAACACTGAACAAACAATGGAACATTCATAGCAAGAATGACAACAACAGGGCTATGCCTTGAAAATAGGCAAAAAAATTTATGTTACAGCCCTGAACATCAGAAACCACTGTTTTTCTCCTCTCCTCATCCTAAATGCATTTCATATCCACCATTTCTCTCATAATTATGTGTCTGGCATCATTAAAACTGAGATTTACAGCACAAATATCAGTGAGGTGACACTGTTTACAGGGCCAAACAAAGAATGACATTTTGGCGGGAATTTTGAGACCTCCTTGACACTGTGCATGCACAGTGCAGTAAAAGTATGGAGGACCTATCAGGACATCTAATTTTTGTTTTGGATGCAAATTTTGGGGATTGGGGGGGGGGGGCAAAATTTGTGTTTGGCCCTGAATTTAATGGAGTTTGCACCAGCCAAGTCCGGGGCATTGGTACAGTATAAAAATATAATATTTTCAGGTCCACACAATGAACTTTTTCAGTAGCTTCCTAAATGACATTACACTTAGGCACATGACGTCGAATGTTGCTTGGAGGGAACAATCAGCAGCATTTTGTTATTGTCTTGAAACTGTTTGTAGTCAAATTGTGATAAATACTACACAGTAAAATCTCACGTAGCATACATTTATAATAATAAGAAAAGCTATGCTGTTTTAGTGAATATCGGGAATTATCTCATGAGTGTGGACCTGAAAGTTTTATTTTTCACTCATGCAAGCGCTTGTGAAAAATAAAACTTTCAGGTCCACACTCATGAGATAATTCCTGATATTCACTCAGGGTGCTTACAGCCAAGGATCAAAAAAATTCTCAAGGACTTTTCAAGGACATATCAGCATTTTCCATGGATGTTTTTTTTAAAATGTACATTTGGAATATAACCATTTTTAGAAGCCTTACCTACTTTAACCCTTTTCCTAACATGAAAAGCAGATGACACTTGCAAAAAAATTCTTGAATAACTAATTTTTGTCTCAAAATCATAGGCTATGACCCCTCATTGGAACGAGCTCATTCCAACGAGGGGTCATAACCTATGTTATTGAGACAAAAATGAAAAAAATAATTGAAATTGGTCATTTCTGAGAATAGCACTGGCCGGTTTTGGCCGTAACATGGGGTAAAAAGGGGAAAATTCATTCTACCTCATCCTTCTAAATTCCAGAAAAACTGTAATTCCAAAATGCTCTGCAACAAAATTATGGTACTTACAGAATGACACCCAGTTAAATAATGCCTGAACTTTAATTCCTCATTTATCGATTATCCATTATTTATGTTCGTTTTTTTTCGTTTTTCAACTAAAACATGTGCAAAAGAGATGTTTCAATTGTCCACTATTACACAGGTAAAAATGAAATAGAGCAAAATTCATTTCCAAGGAGTCTGATGGATTTTCAAGTACTTTTCAAGTACATTTTCTGAATTTTTAAAATTCAAGGAGTAATATTGAAATTCAAGGACTTTTCAAGGATATCCTCTCTGTGTTTTGATATTCTACAGCCTCTGACATGTCTTATGAGCATGACGGAGAGTAGAATAATACATGTATGTAATAATTCATCAGTAAAGGAGAGATGAAACTGTAGTCGATGATGGGTGTTTCCGATGCAGCCCTGATAATTCACCCTCAGCAACCAGCTGTGACGAGTAAATGAAAAATATCCACAGCACATATACTGCCGAGGATGGCTTCTTCAGAAAGCCTTGTGGTGGCAGAACTTCCAGGTTACACAAGGAATAAAGCCATGTAGGTTGCACTATGCTGTATTGCTAATCTTACAATTTACAATACAAGTTTCAGCATAACCACGAGAAACTTGAAAAATTTATAGTAATTTCTATATTTTTTATACTTACCAATGACCCAGACATAGCTGGTGCTAACTCTTAAAATATAGGGCCAAACACAAATTTTGCCCCCAATCCCCAAAATTTGCATCTAAAACCAAAGAAAACATGTCCTGAAAGGCCCTCCACCCTTTACCTCTACTGCGCATGCGCAGTGTCAAGGACGTTCCGAAATTGGCGCCATTAATCATTCTAATAACCAGTGCCTGGTAAGCGCTATGTACTCAGCGGGGAGGCAAGAGTTCCCAACTCCTGGGAGGGCCATCCCTGTCTGGGTCATTGGTAAGTATAAAAAATATAGAAATTACTATAAATTTTTTAACATTTTTATACTGCACCAATGACCCAGACATAGCTGAATAGTAAAAAGGCTGGAGGGCCAAGGACATAGAGCAAAAAGGAATACGCTCAATAATATAAAATAGAGTCATCCCCCCTAGGGAAAAAGAAGTAATAGGCCTTACATGTATCTTTCTTATTTATGATAAATTAGAAAGATACAACACCTTCCAAAATTGAGCTTCATACATCCCTGTACTCTATTAATATCCAACATAATCCTTATACTAATAATTTTTAAAGTAAGCCAATAAATAAAGTAAGTCTAGAGAATAGAGACTCTTATACTCCTAAAAAGTGTCTGAGGATTGCATAATCATGTCTGTTGACATATGCAATATTCAAAAGCTATACTTTAAAAACTAAGACTTGAATGAATTTTTAAAACATAAACTTCTCACTAAACAACCATCCCAATAACAGCTCAGAATTACTAACTCCGGAGGAGGTATTCCCTTGTTTTCATAGTAAAACAGGTGACCCAAGGGAACACCCCCCCCCCCCTTTTTCTTGCCCTGGGTCAAATAGCCCAGAGCGAAGAGGGCAGCAGAACGGAGCCACTGCCGAAACAGACAGCCTACCTAGCTATAGTAGCAACTGTTAAGTGAATGACATTCTGAGCAGTAGATAATAGACCTAACAACAGAGGCCTGCAGAAATGGACTCGATATTTCTGAGATAAAAATTCATGAATGTGGATGGCTGAGCGCAATGAGCAGCCTTCAAAAATCTATAATAGCGACACTATTAATGTAAGCCCAAGATGTAGAACTCTTACTTCATGAGCCGAAATCTTAAGCACAACTGCTGAGTCAATGATATACCATAAGCAGTACCAATAGTTAATAGAATCCATTAGCAATAGAATGGAGCGTAACATCCTTCTATTAGGCATCAAAGACAGAAGAAGCTTACGCCCGTAGTAATAAACAGATATCTGTTTATAAATACATAAACTCTAACCGGAGAGAGTAAAGGCCTATGCCCGTACGAAGACAGAAGGACCTTAATAACAATAGGTTCCAGATATTAGGAGCCTAACTCTTATGCAAAAATCCAACCTAAATAGTAAAGGAAGTAGTGATTCCGAAACTACGAAAGTGAAAATCATCCATCGATAATGCATGAAACTCACTGACTCTTCAGTAAAAGAGAAGCCAACAGAATTACTGTCCAAAAGGTCAGAATTTGAAAACTACTGTTTCCAGAGGCTCAAATGATTACTTAGCTAAATAAGAACCGAAGTTAAATTCCATATAGGAATTTAATCTAAAGATTCTAAGTCTATTTATCAAAAAGTTACTAACTGACTTAGATAGACATAAGACTCAATTGTAAACTATCCTAGAGTGCATAGGTATGAGGTAACATTAACCTATAACCTTAATAATAACAGGCTGCAGTAGATCTAGTCAAACAAGTATACTAAAAAGTTGCAATGAGTAGTATGGAGGGATCAACAATATGAACATAATGATCCCTACACCAACGATGGAAGAGCCTCCACTTTAGCCGCATAGAATAGCGAAGAAGAGGATCTCCTATAGAAAGAAATTGCGTCCAAAGCTCGTCCAGTACAATGCTTACAATGCAATACGGACCACACAACGTAATACGTGAAGGTTGCGACCTTGCGGGTTGTGATAAAGATGACACGATTTACCCAGCGAAAAAAGATCCTCTCATTGAGGAAGATTTCACGTTAAGTCCCACAGTAGACAACAGAGTAAATTACCCATGGTCTCTGTGAAGATAGAGATGCTATCAACAGAAATGTATTGTGGTTGTTTATCTTAGCAATACCTGCTGAAACAACAGCGCCGGAGGATACGCGTATCCTATCATTCCGTCCTATAGATCAATAGAGCGTTAACAACATTAGCTCAGAGATCCGGACAAGCCAACACATACGTCTGCAATTGATTAGCAAGCTGTGTCGAAATAAATCATCATTGGGCGCTCCCATAGATAGCAAATCTGATTGAATACTTGTTTGTTGAGAGTCCATTCTGACAGCAACAAGCGACCCCTAAGTGAACGGGAGTCCGGTAAAACAATCAGACGACCCGGAATATGACGGACCGAAACAGAACTTGGTGTACTATAACCAACAGACGGATTCTTTCCATTAAATTGAATAACGGAAACGAATGAGTGCCTCCCTGGTTCCGGAGATACGCCACTACTGTCGAATTAATGGACAGGATTTGGGCATGCGTTTCTGAATAATGTTCATGCAATGACATAAAGCAAGCCTAAAAAACATTATTCCGCGGAAGATAATTGGTTGATAAGAGACTGCGGAACCCAAAGACCCTGGCACTTCGAATCCGTTGGGATCAATATATATCCCAATCTGTTTGACTGGCAACCGTCATAACTGCAACACTCGGGTCCGGCAACTGCAGTGGCACTCTCTGAGTCAACCACCGAATGTTTGCCCCAGTCTGAATCTCTTGTAACACTAGATAGACAAGAGGACGTGTAAATCGAGCAATTCGTGGATTGCTGAAAAGTTGCCGTCGAAGAGAAGCTTCTCCGAGAACGAAGCGACTCTGAGAGAGTTCTTAACCTTACTATCCACGCGCGTGGATGTAGCTAGGGCTGCGTCACGTCTAACCAACTCCAATCAGCCACTGAAGGGCGGAGTTATACGTGAACAAACTACTGCCCTCAAAAGAAATCACATTGAGAATAATATCCCGTAAATCTTTTCTTTAAGACGTAATGATAACGCCTCAGTAAGGTGGATTACGTATGATAAAGCGTCTAAGTTAAGTCTACTAGACATCATTGTCGTTTCCAACATTGAGGTTGGAAAAGACATAGACGGCGAAAAAGAATATTTGCAGTCTTTAACCACACCATCTAGACGCATATGAACTCTCGGTATGCCCTGCTCTGCCAAAATAAACTATACGTATAAATGATAAAACGGCAGAAATGAGCAACGCGGACAAGAAACTAAACTATCAAGCTTGGTAGCAGGCTTGTATGCATATATAGCGTCGAAAAATAAAACACATGTTGTAATGAAATTATTGGACTGCGTCGGTAAGTCAGGGACAATGTCCCTGAACTGATCCAAAATTCCGAGTCCAATGACGCTATAAGTCTCTTATCCAACATCGCAGCAATGTAGTCCGAAAAAACAATCACTGGAAGATAATGCCTGAAGATATAAATGGCAGCTTCCGATACTACGAAAGGGAAAACTCGAAATCTTTCGAATCCCTTTTGCCATCCTGTCGGACCCTATAAAGCGTTCGGTCATCCGTACCTGATGCAACCGCGGACCGCACCGACCCAGCGCCGTCGGATAATTCCTGATTCGACCAAGAAACTGTCGATTGCTGGGATGCTGCGAAACAACTGTGCTAACTCGGATAGCACGTCCGTCACTGAGGCCTAAGGAGAAACGGTCCTACAATGCATTGCCGCTGGAAGCTCCGTGATCGTTACCCCGTGCATACTACCAATATGCGAGCGAACGGAGTGTATAGGCCTCGTGTCCCTTGGCTACCAGATGGCGTGACCTATTCGCCGTGGAATCACTGAATGACGAAACTGAACGGATACTCGAGGTCACGTAGCCAATGTGCGGTCGTGTGCCCTGCTGTGAGGATGAGGAAGCATTATGGACAGTCTCTCGGACTGTCAATATAACGGAGCGTCCCGACCGACAGACGTATGCTCCGAATGTAAAATATCTGAACCACAACATGCGGTCCCCTATGTTGTTGGACGAGAGAGGGACCTCTCTCGCTCACAGCCCGGACGGACCTGGACAAGCCAGGAACCGGTCTAACAGGCTTCCTCCGATCTGTCCTCAATGTGCCGTCACTGGGTGAGTACTAAAGTAATTAAAGTGCTCGCATCACCCAAATCTCCTTCCTAGACAGCAACGAACGAACCCGGCAGCCGAACCATTCGATGAATGCACGCTACACCGGGTGAGCTAGCGAATGTCACTCCGTCGATCCTACAAGGGATCTCTTAGGCGATAGACATATTCCATGAGCACTATTGCCGCTAGCTCTTCATTAACTATGACGACAGAGGCACACTTTTGAAAGACATCTCCGTAACTTTGCGAACAAGAAACCAGAAATGCTTGGTTATAGCAAGCATATAATAATAATATATATAGCGTCGTTCAATAATTCGAAAGTTTGTGTGACATTATTGGACTATGTCGGAACTGAGGGACGATGTCCCTGAACCGAATCAAAAATTTCTAAGTCCACCGACGCTGTCAGTTTCTTATCCGGCATCGCAGCATTCTGGTCCGACGAAGAAGCTGAAGAAGACCAAGTCAGATGACATACACAACAGCATATGTTGTTCCGAAAGGGAAAGCTTGAAATCCTCCAAATCCCTTTTGGTATCCCGTCGGACCGGATGAAATTTTCGGACGTCCGTACCCGCTTCCGCGGAGCGTCCCAACCCAGCATCGTCGGATAAAAAATATGCGACAGATTCAGTTGATGCTGGGATGCTGCGATAAACTGTGCTATTTAGAAAAGCACGTCCGTTCCCGAGGCCTGTGCAGTAGCGGTCTTACGATGCATTGCCGCCGGAAGCTCCGTGTACGTTGACTCCCGCACACTTCCTATGCGAATGTCCGGAGTCTGCAGGCCTCGTATCCCTGGCTACCGGATGGTGTGACCTGGTCGCCGATGATTCTCTGACTGGCGAAGCTGACTGGATATCGGAGGTCACGTAGCCAAGAGCGGTCGTGTGCGCTACCATGAGAAATGAGGAAGCCTTATTGACAGTCTACTCCGGACTGACTATATGTCGGAGCGTCCCGAGCGACGGACGTATGCTCCGAATGCGAAACATTTTGTACCACAACATCTGGGGCCAGATGTTGTTGTACGAGAGAGGGGCCTCTCTCGCTCGCCGTCCGGATGGACCAGAACGAGCTATGAACTGAACTAAAAGGCTTCCTCCGTTCTCCCTCTGATCCGCCGTCACTGGGTGTGCATTTGGTTGATTTATAGTGCTCGCATCACCCCAAAATTCCTTCTAGACCGCAACGGACGAACCCGGCTGCCGAACCATTCGGTGAATGGACGCTACACCAGGCGAGCTAGCGGACGTCAAAGGCCGTCGAACCTACTAGGGTCCTCTTAGGCAATTGGCATATTTACATGAGCACTTTTCCGCTAGCCCTTCATTAATTGTGACGACGGAGGCACACTGTTGGAAGACATCACAGATACATCACCCTATCTTGATCGTCTGAAATAGAAATTGATAAAGTAGAGTGACCCTGCGGGGAAAGGACCGGAGTGTCCAATTCCCCCCTAACATACCGTGACATGCGCTTCCCATATTGTCATCGAAATCATACGATACAGAACAGGAGTTAATGCGAGTACACTGACCACATATAGAATGATTATAAAAGTCAGAGGAAGACTTTCTCTTATTACAATTGATCAAAATCCTTTCAATGTGAAAAGAAAACAAGTCCTGGTACTCGCACTAACCCCTGGCAATCAAAATACATAATAATAATATGATCCATTAATATAGAAAAAATAATTGAAATCAAAATATTTTGAAAAAATATTTTTTCAGAATAGCCCAAGTTTCTGAAAAGTAACGTTGAGCCCCAATGGATCCCAAGCCTAAGTGTGGACAAAAATTTTTAAAATATTTTAAACAATTTATTCAACACTTACGAACAATAATAATGTATCTAGATATGATTAAAATAACATCAAGATATTATTTTCCAGAAATCCCCCCCTCACACAGAGGGCTGTTGTAAATGTAAACAATGAATGTAAAAACACTAAAATAAGACTCCAGGCACCCAGGCCCGGAATCAGTTACCAAAAATACACTATCTGATGCAAAACAGAGACTTCCAGGGAAGAAACTACAGAACATCAGATGCTAGATGCAGAACACAACGCCTAACCACCCGTAGGTGAAGACGTAAACATGGGGAAAAGAACAGAATTCATTCTGTTGTTCAGCTAAAACTCCCAAGAAAATTTAGTAATAATAATTACAAAAACTATGCCAAAAGCCTGGGAGAATAGCAAGGGGGGACTTAAAGGACAGGGAGAGAGGAAAACACTGAAAAATTAGTATAACTACATAATCAGAATGACAACAAAATGGCTGCTGCCTCGAAAATAGGTAACTTAACATAATTTCATTAAAAAATTTTAAGTTACAGCCCTGATAATATTCTGTCACACATTTTTCCTCTCCTCCTTCTCTATCCTCCTTAGAATCACCATTTCACTAATATTTATGTGTCTGGCATCATTTAAACTGAGATTTACAAGCACAAAGATCAGTCAGATGTTAACTGATGAAGGGCCAAACTTAGAATGATTAATGGCGCCAATTTCGGAACGTCCTTGACACTGCGCATGCGCAGTAGAGGTGAAGGGTGGAGGGCCTTTCAGGACATGTTTTCTTTGGTTTTAGATGCAAATTTTGGGGATTGGGGGGCAAAATTTGTGTTTGGCCCTATATTTTAAGAGTTAGCACCAGCTATGTCTGGGTCATTGGTACAGTATAAAAATCTATGTGTTCTGCTTCTTCTCTGTTGATAACACCAGAAAGTGATCTGAGATTCTGGTGTTATCAACATAGAAGCAGAGAGATACTTAAATGTAGTTTGTGGTTATGCTGCATCTTATTTTCAATCATACTAATGATACTATACATATTGAGCAAGTCGCCTGCTTACTTCCTAGATTTTTTCTCATCGTTCACACGGTTCATGATATTGGCATGATCTAATTGAATGAAAGATTCTGGACACTGATTGTGATTATATACACATGTATCTCGAACTACTTTCACATGTTAAAGTTACTTGAATGTTTTCACTTCACCGCATACAACATATACATGGCAATTGGGACTATGCCCTACCCCCTGATGATTTTTACATGATCGAACAGACTTCACAGCAATTGCCGTAGAAGCGCCAGTTTTTCACAGCAATTTTTTTGCCAAGGAAACAAGGATGAATTACCAGGACTACCAATGATTGGTTGACTGCTCAATTAATCATGACAGGCCTGTTGAAATCTATCCACTCACTATTAAGATATCACTGCACCATCTGCGGACAAGACAGATGTATGGACAGACACATGTAATCGAGTGTACCCCACATTCTCTTCGAGAGTGGGGTCATACCGATACTCACCACATGTATGTTTATCCTTTATCTCATTAGAACCTTGTGTAGATAAAACAGTATGTTCAATGTTACTAGCACTACTAACAGCTTCTTCCTGATTCTTCTGTAACCTCAAGCTATATCTACGCTTCTTATTGGAAGACGAACATTGTTGACAACAATCTTTTGCAAGTGATCTACTTGAGACACCATGAGGGCAAGAATACTTCCTTTTGTGTGAAGAAGAAAGTGTTGATTCCTGCAGGAAGGAGCCAACAGGGTCAGGTTTTACTGAAAAGAAAGAAATGGAGTTATTACATTTTCAAACGGAAAGGCTTATTTATTTATTTATTGGTGCATAATGCCATATCAGCAGCTAAGGCTATATCATAATCATGGCAAAAAAACAATGGAAAGTAAAACATATTGTCAAGGATGAAGGAATGTAGTTGATTAAAATAGGGAAATAATTAAAATAAAATGACAAAGACAAGAGTAGTTTGAACAATAGTGAGTAATGAGCAATGATACATGTACAGAAGTGTTCAATTAACAGGGATTGTGTCACTTTCCTGTATTCCAGAGATAAACTTGGCATTTATTCTATTATATTTTGTTTCACAGAGCTCCATGAGCCTTGTCAAACAAGCTATAATATATTAAATGCCTGTATTGGATGTACTGAGGCCAAATAGGTCAATAAACAAAGAAAACTGGGGAGAATCAGGGTAATTTCTCGACAGGTTACAAGATTTTTTATTCAATTAGCAGGAGTTTATTCTATAACCAATATTCAACTGACAGGTCAAATTAGTACTGGAGGTATGGTCAATGGTTTTGTGTTGGGAAATTATATTCAATTAACAGGGTTATTTAGTTAAGAGATATCCAATTAAGAGGGCTTCACTGTATAGTGAATATGTGATAAATCAGCCTGATGATTTCAGACTTAAAGCGTCTAGACTAAAAGAATAAAAGCAATTTTAAAATTTATTAAAAAGGTTGATAATTTTCAGAAAGGAACTCTGTACAGGCTTTTATGATAAAAAAAGATCTCTTAAGAGATCCTGCAGTGAACACTGCCCTCTGACATAATTATTTATTTATTTATTGGTGAGTGCTGGAAGCCCATAATTAGGCTTTACTCTGAAGTACAGGTTGACCAACTCAAATTCTTTGAATTCTGTGGTTGTTCTTCAATGTATCTTTCAAGCTAAAGAATTTAGTCTGAAATGATTTGCCTTGTTACAATTTATGGTAGAGTGCCTGCTGGCACTCTACCTTACATTGTAACAAGGCAAATATTTGTGAACATTTTTTGATGACTAAATATAATTCAGCACTCCACCAGTCAAGGTCACATATTTCTGCACAATGGCAAATCATGACCTTGACGGCTTTACGGGTAGAGGAAGCCGCCGAAGTACCCGGAGAGAACCAATCAACGGTGAACAACTGTCAGCTCCCCCAACATACTAACTCCACACAAGCAGGGTTAGCATTGGTTGAAGACAGGTGCACCATTGACGTGAAGCATGCCTTAGTACAAAACGTTACCGTGCCCCAATGGGGGTGAAGTATCTTGCCCAAGGAAACAACTCAGTTGCCGCAGGTGTGATTTGAATCCGAGGACCTCTAAGCTTGCAGTCTGCACCTCTACCTACTGAGCCACCGTGTCCCCCCTCTGACATGGTTAAAATCAGTGCAATGTAAAATAATGTGCGCCATTGTTAACATTTCTTGGCGAGGAACACACATACATGTTTTACCCAGACATTAAAGCAGCGCTCGTGCAAAAAACCTGCACAAAGTTTTGCGGCGTCTGCTGCTACAGTACGTCCAGAGTGTATAGCGTCTCATCCACTCGGCGCGGTGGCGGGCGATTTTACGAAAATTGACTCCGTGGAACACTGTGTTGACTTTCACACACCTCGTTTGCTGTGCGTAAAAGATTAGCTGCTCAAAAGTCCAAGGTGATAAACAGTAGCGACAGCTTATTCGTGCTGTTGATTGAAGTGGGTCGGTGTTTCACCGAGTACATGTCATTTAAATAAATCTTGTATATTTGAGTTTGATGAATTGATTTGAGGACTATTTAATAGCTTGTTATTTATTATTGAATATTGATCCTGTGCTCGGTGACAATTAAATTAAAACCCGCGTGGATAAATCTACGAAAAGAATAAAGGATGGCACGATGTTGAAAAGGAAAAAAAAAAAAAATTTAATTCGACAATCGACAGTAGGGTTCCCCCCCCCCCTTCCTCAGGTAGACTCCGATGCGATGATGTCAAGGTAGGTAACATCAAATCGGGAATATATAAGATATTGCCGATGAGTTTTTGTAAAAATCTCCAACTGTTTTCTGGTTCCGTTGTAACTCAACCCAGATAATTTTTCGCAGTTTTGGTCAGTCCCAAATGTCACATAATTGGGACCGAGTTGCCCCGATAGCAACAAAGCTCTCAAGGATATTCGACAGAAATAATTTTAGAGCCACTTTTCACAGATTCGACGTTTGTTTTGATAAAATCTATTGTCTTAAAAATACATGCGGGCCAACACATCGACACAAACGTCGTTGTACATGTAGGTACCAGGAAATCTA
This sequence comes from Pictodentalium vernedei, assembly GCA_031216915.1. Taxonomy (NCBI): domain Eukaryota; kingdom Metazoa; phylum Mollusca; class Scaphopoda; order Dentaliida; family Dentaliidae; genus Pictodentalium; species Pictodentalium vernedei. The sequence goes on along the minus strand of CM062288.1, from coordinate 4,217,903 downwards.
AATAACTCGCACATCATCTCCCATAATATTCTACTAGCCTACTCATATAAATGTTGACACTCGGAAGCGAACTCGTTGATGACAAGAGACGTAGGAATAGGGAGGCGGTTGGAAGCACAGAAGTAACCAGGGTCTTCTCACAAGAAACCGCAACAAATCGGCGGTTGGCCAAAGTGTTAGTAATAAAATAATATTGTCTTTACTGTATAGTACTAAAAATATATCGATAAATTCTACATAAAACTTAATACTTCAACCGTAATTTTATTTCATCCACCCCCCCCCCCCCCCCCCCCCCCGACCCAAAAGTAAAAAAAAATTCCCTGGACGCCCTTGAGTTAAATGTTTTCTATTCATATGTACATGTTTTCGTGTTCAAAGTATGCAAGACCCTTGAATGATGGAGTGATGTTGTTTGTCAAATTCTAAAAAAATTGATAAATTCTACATAAAACTTAATACTTCAACGATAATTTTGTTTCGTCCAACCCCCGACCACAAAGTAAAAAAAAATCCTCCGGACACCCATGCGTTTAATGTTTCATATTAATATATACATGTTTTCTAGTTCGATGTACGTGAGCCCCTTGACACTCTTGAATGGCACAGTGATGTCGTTTGTCAAATTCAAGGCCAGGGCAGTCGGAAGCAAAAAAAAAAAGTCAGCCACTTTGAGAAACAATGAACTACCCACCCAGGCGACAAGAAGAGGACGGAAGCCAAGCACCCACACCTTCAGAATTCCCGAGAAAAGTCAAAATAATTTATAAATGCTGATTTCCTTTCTTCTCCAGTGAAGAGTGGTTAACAATTGGCCAACATGATTGTAAAGACCCCCCCCCCCGATAGAAAAATTTTCTCTGTTCAGGTGGGGTGAGTACACACAAGCCCCTCAGATATGTTTCCAAAAAGAAGAATGGCAATCATGAGAGGGATGGCAATCATATTAGTTGGTGCTTAATGCCACATCTGCGGCGATATATCCTCAGTTGCTGATGTGGCGTTCAGCATCAATAATTAATCATTATTGTAGGTCTACATCCACAGTTCGTTGAAGAAGAAAAGTATTTACGACAAGGGCAAATGAACAAAAAATCATAAAAGCTTCTGTGTGGGGGTGGGGGGGGCCGAAGCTCATTTGAAATTGATATGTTTCCTTTAACATAACATAATCTGGACCGGTGTGTATGGGAATTCCACTTTGGTGGTGTTTCTGCTCCAAAACCTTGTCCATATACTTTGGGTGGATTTAAGACAAATTACAGAATACTCACAATCAAAAGCACAGGCGTTCAAAGTGTCAGACAATGTTCAATTCACATGAACGATGGGTCAAGCCACGTGTGGTGCAAAACAGCTCAGGGGATGCAGAAACTTTTCGAACCATGTGTCATGGTGTGAACGAGAAAATTGACCACAATGTCATGAAAAACTAAGTTTTCTAAAACTTTATTTCGGATATTTTTCATGAATAAATAGTTATTACATGTACCTGCTTTTGATTGTTCTCGGTCCTTTGGAAATGTCTCCCCTCATATTAACCCATCAAATAGAGGTACAAGTATACCGTGCCAGAATATCAATTCACCCATGGACAGAAAATGAAAAACGAATTTCAATCGATTTCTAGCACGAGAATGCAGACCGTTTTTTCACTTGTCTCTGCATTTTGAACACTGCACTAACGTTTACAACGATTGTTGGAAAGGTTTCATGAACATCTTTCAAAAATAAATAAATTTTATGGTTTGTTTAATTGTGGTTTACTTTCGAGTGGACTGTCCACTTGTGAAAGAGTAGGAATGTAGGCTTCAGAAAAAAGTGTTGTTCAGTTGTGAATGGTAGGCATACCCTTATCATAAGTTATAAACAACAGTTACAACACCACCACCGAACCACTGACAGAAATGTGTGTTGCACTGGCATGGCCCGATGGGAGGGGAGGTGGGATATTTTGCGAAATACCCCCCACCCCCTAGGTTTCATGGTTTATTCAGATTCTCTTTGGTGGTGATGTGGACTAATTTTTAATGCCTTTCGGAACTTATAAATTATGGACACAAATGGACTCGGAATCAAGGAGTCACAAGCCCTCGCCAATGAAGTGTGTGTGTGGGGGGGGGGGGGGGGGGGGGGGGGGCACCCCCTTCTGTTTTTGTGTTCGCCCCATACTCCCCCCCCCCCCCCCCCTAGATTTTACTCTTGCCCCCTAACTTTGATGTCCAGACTACGTGCTTGGTTGGGGTGGGGGTCACAATTTTTCAGATATATATATATATTCCGCCGCCCTCTCTCTCTCTCTCCTCTCTCACAAATTCACACAGGTATTCGTGATGAATAAAATAATTTTTGTGTATTTTTATTGTTTTCTAATATCTTTTTCTTTGCAATGCCTCATTCTGTCATTGTTATTGTTTTGTTTTTGCAGACTGTCTCTCTGTTGGTGTCAATTGCTTGAATAAACCTTACACATCTTGATCGAAAATGATACTGGCCGCCCGCAAAACAAACCTGGGAATAACATTTATCCTTTGCTTCCAAAGCAAATCTGGTGGTGAGGAGGAGTGGGTGTGGTGTTCTGGCTATGCGCTTGGTGTGTTGGGAGCACAATTTTTCAGTCACACATGTATATATATTTTGCCCCCCCCCTCTCTCTCTCTCTCTCTCTCTTAAGCAAATTCACACAGGCACTTGAGGTGAATAAAATAATTACCAATATTTTTGTGTACTTTTAACATCTTTTTTCTTTTCAATGTTTCATTCTGTCATTGTTATTGTTTTCGCAATTGGTATTTGTTGGTGTTAATTGCTTGAATAAATCTTACAAATATTGATCGAAGATGATACTGACCACCCGCAAAACCCGAGAATATCATTTATCTTTTGCTTCCAAAGCAAAGCTAGTGGTGGGGGTGGGGGAGCTGTAGTGTTTGGAGAGTTGGTAGTTCATTACCCATGATTCACTCCGCGTACGGATACGGACGCAAGTCTCTGAGGAGCCTAGACTCTATAGTGTTCTGCTTTGAAAAGGGCTTTCATTCGAGGATTTTTACTAGTAGTGATAGAACCCCACGAGGCTGTGATTTTCTGCTTGACTCCCCGATGCTGTAAAATTTATATCAGCGGTCTTCTTTCTAGTATAGTTTGTAGCATGCCCGTACAATTGGTATATTCTTGCAAATATTAATACGGTCTTTTGGTACATCCAGATTGATTAAGTCCACATGTTTTGTTTCTGTTTTTGTTTTTTCTTTTCTGATACAATGCATCAGCTGAATGCAAACTCTGTACATTTTCTAAGCCGATACAATCGACCTGCTGCGAATATATCCTGCCGACATGTAGGTGGCTAGTCTCTGTGTTATTCCGCAGTATTTGTAATGGTACATATACTATATGAGTTTGGCAAATGGCGTATGGAATTTCGAGCGAGATTCGTGAAATTTATTTAAGACTGTTCTATTATTCTCGTGAATCTGTGTTCAGCGTCTAAAACTTCGCCCCATCCAGTAGTAGGGTTTGATGGGTACGGGATTCGTCTTCTGAGTTTTTATACATTGCCTCTTCGCCAGTTTCTGTGGCTCGTCGTAAAAAATTACGCTGCATGCACAGTTATTACCGAATTAATGCATACCGACTTGCAAACTGTGCAGTTACCGTGTAAGTTGTTATTTAACTTATTCAAACAACAGAAATAGAAGTCTTTTTATATCCGATTTCAATGATTCAAACCATGAGAAGAACGTCACACACAAAATACTTAAATGAACACAGTAGCAATTACTGCGAGACCGTGTTTATTGCCAATCAACAACACTAATCTCTTTCACACAAAATCACCGACCAACACAGTGTCAGTTATCTCTGCTGTAACACAGAGTTTCACCGGATAACTCTGTGTTTTGATGAAATGTAAACACCGTGTCCAGTGTTTCATATGGTATACACTCTGGACGTACTGTACCAGTTGCTTACACATTTGCACATTTTGCACAGGCTTTTAGATTTATGATCCACCTTGATGAGTTGACTTTCTGTCAACTTCGCAGAAAAATATAAATATCGGAATAACGATATTTTGATTTGGTTTTAGAATGGTTTTCCAGGCTTGTCATTTTGAGACGGGCGATCGCCCCGGGCCCCAGTTGCCCCCATGTGTTCATAATTTCATGGACAGTAAACGTCCGCCTAACCCCGATTTCTGCGGCCCATTAATTCAGTCGAAGGCACCTCAAAATCGGTCGCCTCAAACGGCAATTTTGGCGGGTTGAAGGAGGTACATGTAACAAAAGCGCAGCTTGTGAAGTTTGTAGTGTGTCGTCAATGCAGTCACCCCGAGACAGTAAGTAACTTTCCAAATATACATTACGTGGTGACATCATAATTACACAAACCATGTACAGTACATGTACGTGGAGAGTGTATTATCACTTAATCACCCACAGAGTGGATATTCCACCCAAGCAATAATTGTAAATTTGTTGCAAAGAATAACAAGTACAGGCAAGGTTTCAACCAATGAACCTTCAGGTTTTTTGTCCATATGTATAAGATTTTAAAGTAATAGTTTGGGTGATAACTTCACTCTGTGGGTGATTTAGTTACAATCCTCTCTCTACGTACTGTACCTTAAAATGATATTAGTTGTCTACCCAGCAGACTGAAACAAAATGGCCCTCCTGTGGTGATTTGAGGCGAACCATAATGGCCCTCCTGCAATTTACAAAATCACAAGCCTGGTTTTCAGTATCTCTGTAATGCTGAAACCATTCCAAAAAATTTGTATACCGCACAGCACTAGTGGGAGGCTGGAAATAATTTTGTATACACCCCACTGTCTTCAGTTTTCTTAGTGCGAGTCATATAATAAATTTCATTTTTTATTTTGCTGGACGGAAACCAACTTGATTTTTTTCATAGGCAGTTCGATATATCTAGCAGAAACATGTGTTTTCATCTGGTGTATTTTTTAATCATCAATTACTTTTGTAGCATGTAGACCCCTGCACTAAATAAATGAATGGTAGAGTGTATGCTGCTAGTGCTGCGCCTACTATAAGGGTAGGTTATTTACTCTCCCTCTTTCTGCCGAACCTCTCAAGTAGGAACACAACAATGTGTTATGTATAAATTGGTTTATTCTTCGAGATCCAAAGAAGAAGTCCCCCAGGCTGTGACTTGAGTGACAGTGTGGTGCCACCCGCACCCCCTACGCCTAATTCCTGAGAATGATTTCCACGCACACTGGTCCGCCTTGCTGTAGTTTGCACCACCCAGAGAGCCATTCCAAGCCGCAAAGTTGTCCTTTAACTATTTTTAACACCTGAAGCCATGGATTTTCTACCACTCCCACTTAAATTGCACCAAACATGCCTACATATACACAAGGGCGTAAACCAAAGCGAGGCCGACCAATGAAAGCAGAGCTCCACCACTCAAGCAAGAAAGATAATTCAGGGCGAAGTGCCACTGAATCATGGGAACAAACCTGAAGCTTGGTCACTACACATTCATTTGTAATAATTTGGTGTCACTATCATTTCAGTAAAACGCCGTGATAATTAAAAATGGACATGTACATAAGAGTTGTTTGTTGTGTCCGGAAACAACACTACATGAAAACAAAATAATTTGCCGTAAATATAAGACATTTCACCGAAAAATTTACCTTCGGCGAAGTGTCAAATATTTCCAGGTGACTAGACTTTTTTTCGGCGAAGTGTCCATAGTTCAGGTTAACCCTCTGCACACTGATGTCAAAGTACAGAAATTTCAAGCTGCAAATTTTCCTATAATGCCATTCGGAATTAAACCAATTCAGTCTTGCTTGACAGAGCTGAGCTCTGTCAAGCAAGACTGAATTGGTTGAGTTCATTGTTGCATTATGGGAAAAATGGACGGGTTGATATTTCTGTATTTGGACATCACTGTCATCAGTGTGCAGAAAGTTAAACGTCAAAAGGTGGGGAAATGTCCAACTTTTTACAGCGAGATTCAAAAAGTTCGGCGAACTGTCCAAGATTTTCTTCCAGCGAAATGTACTTTCCACGAAAAGTCCAGACCCCTAACTCTAACTTTTTCTTTTAGTCACTATCTTCTTTGGGGTAAATCGATGCACCACAGTCACCGAGCCGAGGGAGCCGTTTTACCTTTTGGTCTCTCGCAGATTCAGTCTGACAGTATTTTTGACATACCTGTGCATTTTGGTTTTAATGTTACATACTGAACTAAGTCGTGCCTGGTAATAACACGCAACAAATGTAAGATATGTTTGAAATTTGTTTCATCAACTCTTCCAATTTTTTCAAGAGCAAGTAAAAACGTCACACCGTCGTGAACTTTTGACATAATACTGTCAGTCATTATTCCACCATACAGAAATTTCAGGAGTCTAATGTCTCTGGGCGTCATTTGATCTCCTATAACCCTGAACATTTCGTGTAGTGAAAGGCAATTTGGTCTGGTGTTTTGACTGGTATTTTCAACATTTTTTCTCGATGTCGACTCCATTTGTTTTCCTTCTTCCTTTCGAACTTATCCCGATTAACATCGGCCGATTCCGCTTGCGAAAATTGACACACGTCGAAACTCGAATGATTTCAGTCCTTAAACATTACCTCGTCTGTTTTGGTAACAGGTCGATACGGCGGGTCCGGGTCTTTTCGTCCTCGGGAACATTCGGCCCCAGGTATTTTTCCGGGAACATTCGGCCTCAGTCGAATGTTCCCACTTTGAGGCCGATTGTTCCCACTTTTGGTAAAAATCTTCGGAGTTTGGGAGTTAAAAAATAGCTTGAAAAAATATCCACTGAACTGAATAACAGAACGACAATATATGTGTTCCAATGTCGACATGCAAACCCGAAATGATATACTTCTTCTTGGATGTTGTTTGGCTCAACTCATCTTGACAATTTTGTTTTCAAAGTTCTTCTGCGTGAAGAAGTGATCAAAGTTCTGGCCTCTGATGAGATACTGATACAGAGTTTTTACAGGGCGACTGAATCTTGATTGATGGAATTACACCCAAACCGTCCTCTGGCCAAACCGTCCTCTGCAATTTGACCCAAACCGTCCGCTACATTTTGACCCAAACCGTCCGCTAATACACCCAAACCGCCCTCCAGTGAAAATAAGTAGAAAATGAAAAAAAATTGAATGTTTCTATAATTTTTTTGACATGTTCAGTAAACTTTGAAACTATTATTGTGAGAACATGCTTTTTTAGTTTACATTTGATTATATTTTAGTAGAAGTTCTTTAATTTTTGATTGAAGACTTCCAGAATCGATCCGTTAATGAAAACTGGAACAGCCTGAAGGAAGGTCTGTTGCACATAACTCGCACGCTTATCCCACACAAAACATCGAAGGGGGCGTCAAACTTACCCTGGGTGAACGACGTCGTAAAAAAAGCCATCAACAAAAAACACCGCTTGTTTTACAAAATGAAGCAGAATGGATCTGAAGAACGCATATCGAAATACAAAACACAAAAAGCACTTGTTAGGAAAATGATCAACAAAGCTCACAGGAATTATGTCAAACAAGTGATAACATCTAGTCTGGAAGATAACAACCCAAAGGCGTTCTGGCGTTACGTCAAATCGAAAAAAGGGACAACACAGGCGTTTCTCCAATCAGACAACAAGGTCAACTACACTCTAAACCAAAAACAAAAGCACAGTTACTAAACCAGCAATTTAAATCGGTGTTTACACAAGAAAACCAAGAGGAAGCCCTACCAGTTCCACCAGTTAATCAATGGTCACTCACTGTTTGTTACTTTAATTATTACTAATTACAAAGATTGTATCGGTGTTGTTGTTTTTAGGCAATGTCTTCTTCTTGCCTTAGTCAATAACTGATAACTAAACAGTGAAATGGCAACTAACTCCACCACCGAACCCACTTCGGGAGTGGATTTAACATCGATGTTGTCTGGTTTTCAAAAAGAGATAGCCAGATTGAACGACACTATTGAGGGTCTGCGCTCGGATCTTAGGGCCCAAAAAGAACAGTTCGAGAAAGAAAAATTGGAGCTAATAAAACCGTCGGAGGAATCAAAAAGGGAAAATAAGTCGGCAAATGGGAAGAAGTAGACATAAATCAGGTTTACAAAAAATTTGAAACGTAGTTGAAAATGGAAAAATAAATAAAATCATTAAATAAACAACCAGTTTTATGTTATTATTCTACCACTCTTCTCTCTGATTCGCACTTTCCCTGGATGACGGTTCTTGTCAAATTGCTCAGAGGATGGTTCGGTCGCTGTGGAGGACGGTTCGGGTTAGATTGGAGGACGGTTTGGGTCAAATTGCTAGAGGACGGTTCGGCCAGAGGACGGTTTGGGTGTATTCGGATTGATTTAATAGCACTTGATTTGGAGATCAAATGCTGTTTTTACAGTTTCTACGGACCCTTAAACCTTTTGTGTGGACTGTAATTGTCCTTGATGAGATAATCTTATACTGTTTTTCACGGTTTCTCTGAACATTTATTTGAACACTTCTCGCGTAAAACAACTACTCACATAGATTTTTGAGGTTGTGTGCCAGTATATAAAGTATAATTGTCAAAATATATGTCTTTCAGAAATTTGGCACTTGTCATACAAATGCAACGGGGAGCAGCAATGTATGAAGTGCGGTGACAAACACATCGCGAAGGCATGTAGTGCTACAACACTGAAATGCCCCAATTGCGGTGGTCAACACCCCAGCAACTACCGGGGGTGTAGCCACTTCAAAAAAGTTAAAACAAACATCCAGCTCAAAGCTCTAAATGTAAGTAATGCCGAGAACTCATCTTCCCCTCATTCCACGTGCACTCTAATGGCTGGCTCTATTTTCAGCATTATGAAGAAACACTTGGACACCAGTCTTTCGGACGTTTGCAGAGAGATTAGTAAAACAGCCTCCAAGTTATATAATACTCAAATATCTCATACGCTATTAGAAGCGGCCGTCAACAAAATATAATTATGTAACAATATTACAAATAGTAATTAAACTTAAATAAACTTAGTACAGTTATTCCTAAACCATTCATGGATACACTAAAATAGTCCAGTGGAACGCTCGAAGCGTTAATCAGAAAAACCTGCAAATGTCACATTATTTCAAAAATACGGGCGTAATTGGAATTAGCGAAAAATGGCTTAAACCAAACAAAAAAATCTCGTTATGTGGTTTTGATATTATTAGAAGAGATCACCCCGTCCAAAAAGGTGGCGGTGTCTCTCTGCTAATAAGACAGGAGATTAAATACAAAACAATACCATGCGACCACCTCAATGCTGAAGTGATTGCAGCTGAAACTGAACTTGACCACAAACACGTGGCCATCATATCATATTATAACAAGCTGCAAGCAACAGTAGACAGTAAAGTATTTGAATTCTTTACCAAAAAGTACAAGCTCTGCATATTCTTGGGTAATTTCGATTCCAAACACCAGGTATTCGGTTGTCATAAGGCTGAGCCTAATGGTGACGCCCTTTTCCACATCATTGAAGAACTCGATCTTTTCGTGGTAAATAATAATCAAGATGTAACATACATAAGCAACAACCCACTCCATCAATCAGATATCCTAGACTTGATTATCACCAGCAAATCACTAACCAGCCAAATGCAAGACATATTTGTAGGGGATGATGAGCTAGGCAGTGATCACCTGCCGGTTCACGCCACTTTGAAATGTAATACTGGTCACGCAAGGTATCCTCCCGTGAATAGGAGGAACCTATCAAAAATTGACTGGAACCGCTTCAGAAACATTATCGAAGTAAAAATAAAGGCGAATGACCCCTTAAATGCTCATGAACTAGAAAAAGCCTGCACCCATCTTAACGAGGTTATCAAGAGTACACTAGATGAAATTTGTCCCAAGCAAACAGTAAAGACGCGGATAAACAGAATAACCCAAACAACTCTTCAAATAATCAAACAAAAAAGAAAAGCCTTCCGGGCTAACCAATCAGAGAATGATCAAATGAAAAGAGCAGAACTTAAAACCGCGTATAATCGCCTACATGGAGAAGTAAAAAAGGCCATAGCTAACGAAAATCGCGTGAGATGGGAAAAAGCAACAGAAAACCTAAATGGGCTGAGAGAACCGAAGAGGTTCTGGGATACATTTAAAACTCTCACTGGCCAAAAGAGCAAAAGTGCCAATAATAATGCGCTGAAGACTAGCGACGGAACTATGACCATGGACGACAAGGCAAAGGCTAGAGCTTTTGCCGAACTTCTAAAGAAAGCGCATCGTCCACAAGAAGGGAACAGATATAACAACAATTTTAAGGTAAAAGTAAATAAATTTGTCCAAGATAACAATTCAATTTTCAATGAACCGAACTTCGACCAAAGGCATGAAGACGGGGACGACCATGAATTAACCGAACCAATAAGCGAAGAAGAGGTCATTTGTATAATCAGAAAATGCAAGTCATCTTCGTCCCCAGGAGAAGACGAAGTCTCCTACAAAATAATGAAACAGTGCCCCAACATCTTCTACTGCAGACTTTCCAAACTCTTAAATTGCTGTCTCTCCTGTGGGTACTTCCCAAAATGCTGGGAAGTGGTCACAGGAGTCATGATACCTAAACCCGACAAATAACTTACCAACCCTTCTAACTACCGCCCAATCAGCTTGCTTAGCTGTGTTGGGAAAATATTTGAGCGGATTCTAACTACGAGACTTCGCAGCTATCTCGACTCAATCAACTTTTTCAACAAATGGCAAAGAGCGTATAGGAGTCAGAAAGAGGGAATCGAACACGTATATAGACTGGTCGGTTATATGAAAACAGCATTTAGTCAAAACGAAATCGGAACAGCGCTTTTCTTGGTTGTAGAAAAAGCGTTCGACTCGGTATGGCACAATGGCGTGAGATATAAACTAGCGAAAATGGGATTACCCACTACAATTCTGAGGATCATATCATCATTTCGAACTGATCGAAAAGTCAAGGTGAGGGTTAATCGCAAGGTGTCAGAGGAAGTAATACTCGAAGCGGGAACACCACAGGGGTCGGTTCTAAGTCCGCTTCTTTTCATAATATATCTGAATGACATAGAAAAAGTTGGGAAAAACTGTGTTGAACTATCGCAGTTCTCAGATGACAAAGGCATTTGGACGGCCAGCAAGTCCAGAAACATAATTAAAAATCGTCTACAGAATACCACTCGCGATCTTGAAAGCTGGTGCGCCCTGTGGCGCATCAAACTCAATGCGGCCAAAACTCAAAAAGTTACGTTCTTCAAGAAGCAAAGGAAACAACCAGTCCCCAGTATCAATCTTCAGCTATACCATCACAAATTAGAAGCAAACAAAGAGGCCAAATTTTGGGGATTTATCCTAGATAGCAATCTCAGTCTAAACAGTCACGTAAACTCCATTACGGTTGGAGCTATTAAACGTATCAATTGTCTGAAGATGATCAGAGGTAGAAATTGGGGAGCAAACAAAGATGTGCTTCTCAAGCTCTACAAAACATTTATACGTCCGGTACTAGAATACGGTGCCATAATAACAAATGACCTGAGCAAAACCAACATTCAGAAGCTACAGAGGGTTCAAAATTATGCCCTGCGTGTGGCACTATGCAAACCGAAATGGACACCGATAAAGGAACTTCACGAGCTAGCAAAAATAGAAACTATCGATACGCGATTAAAAGACCCACAAAACAAAATCCTCAACAGACTCCAAAATAGTGAATTAATGGTTGAGCTGAACGAACACCCATCCCTTAACAGAAAAACAAAATAAGTTTCCGGAAAAAAAATGTATACAATATAACTAAATTGCGTGGAGTCAGTGAGGATTGCCTCGCTACTCATTGAGAACTTTAAGATAGAGTATGTGAGGACTGCCTCGCAACTCTGCTGAAGCGCGATTGAAATGCGTTTAATAAGATCTATATAACAAAACCCTCCACATACTCCAGGATAGTGAATCAATGGTGAAGCTGAAAGAACACCGAACCCTTAACAGAAAAACAAAATAAACCACAGTAAATTAAAATTACTCAATAGAATTAAACTGCGTGGAGTCAGTGAGGATTGCCTCGCTACTCATTGAGATCTTTAGGATTGAGTTCGTGAGGATTGCCTCGCAACTCTGCGTGTGGGGAGTGGGCTCCGAAGAAACACACCCCTTACCCCATCCATAGCAACAATCACACAACAGGCACAATATACAATAGCGGATACCTATCATTCTCTCTTCCTATAACTTTTCTAATTGAACATTCTCAAATTTTCTTTCAACACTCTTATCAAGAAGATGCATGGAAATGGTAGACAAAGCGTAGGAGGAATTGGTGCAACCTACCTTTCTGCAACATACACAAGAAACCACCAAACACCAGACAAGGATTGAAACAAACTTGTCTGGCTGGGGACGAGTGTACATTTTATATAAATAAACATTTGAATAAAGATTTAACAGCCCTTTTAAGGGATTGAGGGTGTGTATATGTGAGAGGGTGTTTTTTGTGTTTTTTTGTATTTTTGGGGGTGGGGGGGGGGGGGTGGAGTAGGTCATTTAGAATTCCCGACGGATAACCAGATACCTCATAATCACATACGGCATCCTATCTCCCAGAAGGCTTGATGGATGACTCCCGGTTTTTCAAAACTAAACTGTTGGAGCTATCTCCACTCCTTTTTTGTAACCGCTATGGTCATATACCGGGGCCGCTACCAAACCGGCGTTGCTGTTTGGTTTTCTTTTCTTTTCTTCATTAAAATTTGCCATCGCACAACATTGTATTCTGGCTCGCCACCATGGTGGGACTCAAACCTCTACCATCGCCAAGCTAGAACCGAATAGAGCCCACTCTGTAATAGTTTTAATGGCGTTGAGGGATTGAGTATTGACAATCTATCACTCCGTCGTAAACTGCCGGGAATTCTAACCGCGTGCATACCCCCTCAGACCCCATTTGAGGCAATAGGAAAGCTAGGCCTGTGTGATCCAAGTGAAATAAAATAAGGTTAACCGGGTCGCAAGGGATTTGTAAATCGTACATCGTCCCTGCGCGCCTTCGGCGCGCTAAAACCTTTCATTCATCATTCGGCGGGAATCAAACCTCTACCATCGTCAAGCTGGAACCGAATAGAGCCCACTCTCTAATAGTCTTAATGGCGTTGAGGGATTGATCTTTGACAATCTATCACTCCAACGCAAACTGCCGGGAATTCTAACCGCGTGCATACCCCTCAGTCCCCATTTGAGGCAATAGGAAAGCTAGGCCTGTCTGATCCAAGTGAAATAAAATAAGGCTAACCGGGCCGCAAGGGATTTGTAAATCTCACATCGTCTCTGTGCGCCTTCGGCGCGCTAAAACTTTTCATTCATCATATATGTCTTTTTCTTTTTTCTTTTTTCTAAAATAACCACCAAACTGCGGTTTCAGTATTACAATAAATTTGCCCACTTCTCTTAGTGAACACGGAGCCGAACTCTTGTAATTATGCAAATTCCTAGCTATTTTCCAGCTCGAGGTTATCGGGATCTCAACCTACTATCCTATTGCCAGTCGCACATTCAAACTTAATAAGATTATTAGGTCTCGCTCCAGACTCTCGTGGATTTATGAGCAAATAAAGCTACAAAGCAAATAAAGTTATTAGGGCCGCAAGGGATTTCAATCCCACATCGTTCCTGTGCGCCTTCGGCGTCCAGAAACTTTTCATCGACTATCATAGTTCACAATGACTTACTTGGCTGATTGGAGGGGAAAAAAAACAAACAAACTCTCTCACCGACACACACCCCAAGCCCTTAAAAGGGCTGTTAAATCTTTATTCATATGTTTATTTATATAAAATGTACACTCGTCCCCAGCCAGGCAAGCTTGTTTCAATCCTTGCCTGGTGTTTGGTGGTTTCCTGTATATGTTAACAGAAAGGTAGGTTGCACCAATTCCTCCTACGCTTTGTCTGCCATTTCCATGCGTCTTCTTGATAAGAGTGTTGCAAGAAAATTTGAGAATGTTCAATTAGAAAAGTTATAGGTAGAGAGAAAGATAGGTATCCGCTATTGTATATTGTGACTGTTGTGTGATTGTTGCTATGGATGGGGTAAAGGGTGTGTTTCTTCGGAGCCCACTCCCCACACGTAGAGTTGCTAGGCAATCCTCACAGACTCAATCCTAAAGATCTCAATGAGTAGCGAGGCAATCCTCACTGACTCCACGCAGTTTAATTCTATTGAGTAATTTTAATTTAACGTAAACGTCTGTATAACAGTCATCCCCGTTTGGTCAAAACTTTAATGTTGCAGAAGGTAACTTAACAAATAACTATTATTAATTGTTTTAACAACGTTTTTCATCACATACCATACAACTGTTTATTTAAAAATTACCTTATTCCCCAATTCATTCGATTTCCCTCTCTTAAGATTGGGTTTTCAAGAGAAAAAATACAATCCTGTAATATACTAAACTGCATACTGAATGCTGCAAAATTATCTCCCTGTTAACCTCATTGATCTCTTAATGTAGACTTATTATCCAAGCTCAGCTACGTGACAACTAATATTACTAATCACTCATTATCTATACAATCATCCATTTATTATCATCAAAGTATTTCTTTCCATCGTCATAATCACAATCAATTAAATATTGTATATGTTTTGTCACAGCAAAATATAACTTTATTGTTTGTTGCGAGCTGGAAATAAAAGTTCAGAGTTCAAAAAGGTTTCAATTTATATATTTTGCTTTCATCAATGTAAGGGGTGGGGTAGGGGGTCGGGGACAGATGATATTTTGATTCACGACGGCGAGGTGGAGGATTTTATAGACGAGGTTTGACCAGAGCTAGAAATATAAAAGTGAATAAAGGTGAACTGAATTGAAAGAACTGGAATATTCCCCATTTCTGATATCTGAGCAGATTACACCCAAAAAAGATCTCTTTGCCAATAAAATATTCATTTCACAATTCCATATTAATAATAAAATTTGGATCTCGATAAACTGTAAACGTGGATTTGGCGATTTGTTCAAATGACAACTGCATTTATCCATATGATTCAGACTGATTCGGACTTTGGCTGCTTCGGACCCTAGCTGATTTGGACCATGGCTGATTCGGACCCATGTTTTGGCTTATTTGGACCTTCACCCTGGATGATCGGACCCTGGATTAGTCGGAATGAAGCGTCTCATTCTAACTGATTCATTCTGGTCGATTGTTTCTGACGCTCGTTCTGGTCAGTTTGTATCTTGGGCATTATCGTGGACGATGGTAGATGTTTTTTAAAACCTTAATGATCAATAAAAAAGCTTAAAAAACTACATGTTAACCGGGGCTTAAGTTTTGGTGCATTCTTTTAAAAGTTTGTTGGCGCTAACCTCCCTTTCATTGTTTAACTCACACAAATTTGATTTTGGCATTTTTATAGATGTACAGCAATTATTCAATTAGTCACTTTTTCAACCAGAATGTAGTTGCTTTCTCAACAATGTTAACCAAAACAGTAGTAGCGACATCAGTAGTATGTAATGTGGTTTTGAGGACCCATTTGGATGATCTCATTTGGATGATATGATGTGACGTCATGTCACGTGACCTAGTGGCGCCATGTTGTGTTGTCATGGTAACCCGCGCGAGCGGCCATGTTGTGAAGAGGAGACTGCAACTTACTGCAACTTACTGCAAACAGACCGACCGTTCTGGTGCTGTTACATTTTTTTCTCAAACATTGGAAAATATATTGATTTTTTTTAAAAAACATTTCAATTCAATTCAATTCATCCAATTCATTTTATTTAACGGTATGTAAAATATAATAATCAATTCAGTTACAGAATAATATTGTGATACATATACATACCGTTGGGGGACAGCATGGCCAGATTGGCTGTCTTCCTGCTATCCCCCGAGGTAAAAATGTAATTAGAGCAATATCATATCAGACAGAGTTTCCAACCGGGAAGAGAGAAATACAGATCCTTTTGGAGTAGTGTTGTATTGTTGCATTCTTGCATGTGAAACAAAACACTTAAAATAGCAATGATATTTTTAGAATGCATTGAAAATAATATTGATAATAGTTTGGGAATAAGGTGAGTGACAAACTGACGAGCTAGCCGGTAAAAGTAAAACTATATTACAGATTAGTATAGTAAACTATCTAGTACAGTCTGGGCAATACGGGTTGTTACATGTAATTTGTGTTTGATAATTTGAGAGAAACAAAACAGAAGTAGGGTTTGACGAACAGGCATAGCCTATATCAACGTCTCTCCCAATACATTTAACAAATTACAAAAAATAATAAATGGGTGCAAGTGCGTGTGCAATGGAGGGTAATACATAATTCTGATTTCATTAAACACATTTTACGAAACACTTAATTACGTTTTATGCGTGTTGCCTCCATAAAAAGGGTAAATCCATTCTTCAGCAAATCCTGGGTGATTTTTCGCATGGCAAACAGACAATTTCGAACATTGAAATATGTACCGGTCTGTTAGATTGATGCCAACTACAGTACAGTTGTGGCCACTGAAATAGGCTGATACTCCCTCTCCCAGGTCCACTCTTTCTGAACCCCCCCCCCCCCTCTCTCTCTCTTTTACTTGAGAGAGAGAGAGAGAGAGAGAGAGAGAGAGAGAGAGAGAGAGAGAGAGAGTTTGGGGATTTATCATACTTTACCCATTCCGTTGAAAACGTCCCGTATTTAAAATATAGTGTTGGAAGTCTTGAAAGATCTGAAGATTATTCGAATTAGACAAAGATAAATCACCAAAAACAATACTGTCTAAAGTGATGTTAAACCTGCTTATTTTCTTCTGCAATTCCTGTCTCTGTAGTGACCTCAGAGGACACTCAAACTCAAAGTGTTGCTCGTTTTCTTCAAAATGCCCACACGAACATCTCGGGTCATCAGATACGAATCTTATGAATTTGTGAGCATTTAAATCACTACAACGCTGGCGTAGGTTGGAATGGTATACTCCCCCCTCTCCTACAGCCAGTGCTGTAAAACTGTGGAACAGTCTGGTCTCCACGCCTTAGTTTAATTTTGAAACTTTCAGCGCTTTCACTATTACGTATTTCAACACCGAGATCATTTCACAGCCTCACCGACGACGGCAGGAAAGATTAAAAAATAATCTGGAGTCCGACAAAAAGGGACCATCAGTTGATCGGAATTTCTGCGGTCATACGAAGACAGCCGCATCACGGGCCTTTGCACCAAATTTGATAAATATGCGGAACTTATTCCATTTTTCATTTTATATAATATTGTTAATTTATGTCTTCGCTCCGTTGGCGCAGTGTTACATAACCAGTTTCCTCATATAATAATTCATGGCTTGTACCGTTCTTAAAGCATCAAGTTGGAGGTCTTCGAGTTGTTTTGTTTTCTCATTTATACAATTATCCCAAATGACATCCGCGTACACAAAAAGGGGCAAGATAAAATAGTTATACATTGTTTCTGATGTTGATCTTGATAGTCGGTGCTTTAAACTCCGGAAACAATTTACCACCGGGCCTACCCTACTAATAATGTTGTCTACATGTTTCTCCCATGAACCATTATCATCGAACATGAGACCAAAATGCTTATGACAAAACCCTTCTGTTACTAACTTATTAAGTAAATAAAGTGTTTTTTGGGGGTTTGGAGTGGTTTTTCGTGTTATACTAAGCGATGTTTTCTCCGGACTAAAATGTACCTGCCATGCCTTTGCCCAATTACCTATGAGTCTAAGATCAGAATTCAGAGTATCCGATGCAAGAGAGGGGTTTTCTACAATTAAAGATCATCAGCATATAATCTTATGTTGGATTTGATTTCGTGAACATAATACCGTGACATGCCCCACAATGACACCGAAAACATGCTAACCCAGGAGCCGCAGAGCAATTTGAAATTCTGTGGGCGGAAGAGGGGGTGGGGATGCATTTCGAGCATTCTGGCATACTAAACTGCTTCCCAACATTGTTACCTGTGTGAAAATGATGAGTCAAAACAGGTTTTAACAAATACTGGCAGGGTTACCCGATGCTGTACGGTAAATTTCTAAGAAAAAACAGTTCATAAAACCACAGCCCTGACTTCAAATGAGTAACTTGGGCAGGCCTGCGGCCCAAACCGCACCATAATATTCCCGGTAAAAAGTGACCTCAGGTAGACCCCTTTGAAGATCTATAGAGGTGAAAAGAAAAATTGTCATGACATTGGGTGACTCTCCCCACCCCGGCACTTTTTCAATCCTGACTTTTTCAATCCATGACTCCAGGTGTAGAAAAAAAAACCCTAGTAGAACCAGCTTGTGCACTGTTGGTGGCTCCGTATGCCTTTTTATAGTGATCATACAGACATACACACAGAATCCACAAGTTTTGCCCCTCCCCAATACCACCACCGGCAATTTTTTGAAATCTTTAAGAAGTCACCACTAGTAGACCCCTTTGAGGACCTACATCAGTAAAAAACAAATTGGTCATAGCTTTTGATGCCCCTCTCCAATCCCACCCCTGCACTTTTTTAAACCTGACAATGACCTCCGCCATGATGTAGGGCCTTGTAGGCCAATTTTGGGCACTATGGATGGCCCCATATTTATTTCTATAGCAGACACACAGACAAACAAACATACATACATACGAAATCCATCATTTTTGCCCTTCCCCACCCTACCCCACAGAGGCACTTTTTTGAACTGCTCCATTAAATTTTTAAACTTCACGAGACGTTTTTCCGATATGTTGGTTAGCAGTGATGCGGACCGTACCCGACCGCCAATGGTGTTCCGGTCCGATCCGGTCCAAGAAATAGCGGTCCGATATTCGGGCAGGCGGTCCATTTTTTTTTCTAGATGGACCGGTCCAAGGTGGTCCAATTCAGGGGCACAGGTCTCTCTCTTTAGAGTGTGTGTGTGGGGGAGGGGGGGGGGCTACACAATGCGCAGGACCAACCATGTTTTGGTCCTGCGGGCGGAAAATTTGAAAATGTAAGCTGAAAATACACGATTTCCGCCTATTGCAGCATTGCACGGACACACAATGGGCAGGGCCAAGCATGGTTTGGCCCTGCGGGAGGACATTTTGAAAAAGCAAGCTGAAAATACGCAATTTTCGCCTATTGCAGCATTGCTCGAACAATATCAGCTGGTATCGGACCTATATATGTGGGAGGAGCGCGGGGGACATAACATGTAATGCACCCCACCCCCCGAAAAACTTTGTGGGGCACACGCCCCCTCGTCTCCCCCCCCCCCCCCCCCCCCCCCCCTGATCTGCGCCCATGGTCCAATTCAATAGGGTCACCTCACCAAACCTACCAGATGACAAAGGAATTGAATGACAGCTTCTTGTCACCGAATTTGAGCGTTCGCTATTTTGGGAACTTTTTTGTAGAACCGCTCATCGCTGATACCTTCATCCGACACCCGTGATAGGAATCACAGGATGCAGGTGGTTGATTGGTGACATTGGCTCAATATAGTTGACAGTTACTTCAAACTTACTCGACTTCAATGTATTCACCGTCTGTCAAGATGAAATTATCAGTTTGTGTATCAATTGGAAGAGTGCAAAACTTCTCTTTGCGTCTCCCTGGACCGGTCCCTTGGACCGCCCCGGACCGATCCAGCGTGCCTGTGTACCGGTACAGCAGGGGCGGCCCGGTCCTCATCGGACCGTACCGCGAACCACACCTGGACAGGTACCGGACCGTTTGCTTGCGGTCCGGTCCTCAACATTATTGGTTAGCTAGTCATATTTCAATATTAAAACACAACTTGTTTGTAACAGTACAGTAAACAATCAACACTGCCCATTTGACATTTTCATGGGAAAAAATCTTATTTATTTTGCGTGATTACAAAGGGTCGAAAAAAAAAATCGTGTGAAGTGCATACAAAACAATCTCTCAGCGGGATTCTTTGTCTGAAGCTGTGTGCCTGCATCAAGTTTATCTTGCTTTTTTCCCCCAGTTATGTCCCATCGTTCGCGTTTGTAACGACTCAACTGATTGGCTCGTGGAGCGTCTTGCATCGTGGGATTTTAGCATCATCCTGAATAATTATGGTCGATCCAGGGTCGGACAAATTAGTTTAGGTTCATCCTCAATTAATATAGGATGAACCTCAAATATTTATGTCGAACCTGGTTCAACATGAAGCAATAATTATGGTCCATCCAGGGTCGGACAAATTATTTCAGGTTCATCCTCAATTAATATAGGATGAACCTCAAATATTGATGTCGAACCTGATTCAACATGAAACAATAATTATGGTCCATCCAGGGTCGGACAAATTATTTCAGGTTCATCCTCAATTAATATAGGATGAGCCAGAAATATTTATGTCGAACCTGGTTCAACATGAAAAAATAATTATGGTCCATCCAGGGTCGGACAAATTATTTCAGGTTCATCCTCAATTAATATAGGATGAACCTGAAATATTTATGTCGAACCTGGTTCAACATGAAACAATAATTATGGTCCGTCCAGGGTCGGACAAATTATTTTAGGTTCATCCTCAATTAATATAGGATGAACCTGAAATATTTATGTCGAACCTGGTTCAACATGAAACAATTATAGTCCATCCAGGGTCGGACAAATTATTGATCGCGTACGAGAGGGTCATAAATATTATTTTAGGATGAACCTGAAATAATATAGGATGAACCTCAAATAATATAGGATGAACCTCAAATAATATAGGATGAAAATGAAATAATATAGGATGAACCTCAAATAATATAGTATGTACCTCAATAATTATTTTCGAACCTGTTCTTACGCCATAAGGTTACAACTGATTTTTTTTATCTTTTCGTCCCCCCCCCCCCCCCCCCCCTCCGGTATGCCTCATCCACAGGCGGTGGACGAATGGGACTTCGTGATACGGTATGTCGAAAGGACACAATTTCTCACTTTAAAATAAAAAAGTTATAAATATCGACACAGATGATTGAAAATTTTCAAATGTTTATTTCCAAATTCCAGGTGTGGTATCAAGTCCTCAGTACTCCTCACATGATGCGTCCGAACAAAAGGTCCGTGGCTATCATGGTGATATCAACTGTACCCCTTGGTCAAACTTATTTTAAAAGCTGCAGGTACCCCTCACCCCACTTAATCCATTGTAGACACATCGACCCATTGTAGCACCCGATCCCTACAAAGTTACACGCCTGTGGCGTAAAACTGTTAGCGTTTGTTAGACGCCTCGAAGCGGTGCAGATTATTAATCTATAACCTGGGTTATAATCTCACACGCCAGAAGCGTAAACTTGGTTATGATATTTCAACAAGACGGGGAGGCATCAAATTTGGCGAACATAGACGAGTTAGTGTTTCCGTCTCAATTCGGGAGCTCAAAACAAAAGTTTTCGAGGAAGCCGTTTTCAAATTAGTCGAGTAAAGGTCATCGACTCATCTATATTGTTTATATTATAACAGAAGTAAGTAAAGCAGGAGAATGTCTGTAAGTTTTTATTTCAATGAAGGTAATAATGTCGTAAACGCAAATTATTCGTCAATAGATTAATTAGCCGTTTGATATTATCAGGATCAGTATCATCACGGGAATATAGAAAATGAAATGTTATGGTTCAATTTCATTTTCACTGACATTGAATTTTGAAGGGTCACGAATAATTACTAATAGTATAGTAGTAGAAGTCGAATCATTGGCAGACTTGTCGCCAACATAGAAAAAAATGTTTGTGTTTTTTTGTTTTGTTTTGTTTTGTTGCAGATGACAGGCTTCGTTATGGTTTATCCAAGGCCAGCGTCCACGATTGCTATAAAATGTATCTTCCCACATGCTATTTTTGGAACGCCAGGCGATGGTCTCCATATTTTACTCTCACATCAAATAACGCCACCCTAAAGCAAAAGGTAGCTATAATGGGATGTGTCATCAATGTCAAAGTAGATGTACATGGGTGTTAGAAAACATCGAGTTTAGAACACAATTTTGCATGAAATCTCAAAGTTGCTGCACATCTAATTACCAAAAAAATGACAGTTACTAACTTTTGAAAGGTGTATCACGTTACCTAGTCTTTGTAAGACTGTGACCCGGGCCCTCCTGGCCCTCGAGCCCCGGGTCACAGTCTTACAAAGACTACACGTTACCCAATTCAAACTCACCCACTCACTTTGATAAACAAGCCAGTCTCAATATGTATACCTCAAAGTCCTGTGCAGTAGCCTATCCCTTTTGATCTAAGGCAGCCAAAATTTCGCTCCTTTGTAGTTTGTACCCAGGTCTAGTGCCAGTACGGCAGTAGTTAGCGATCCGCACGTAGTGGCTACCCATCCCAGAACTCTGAATTGGGCATATTACGTAAACTAGTATATTCTGGAACTTATTGGCACAATTCTAATTTCCTGGGGTGTTATACCGGATAAATTTATTACTTTGAGGCTACTGGGTCATCAAAAACACCTGTCTTGAAATGAACTGTTCTTAGTGGCTATATACAATCAGTGGTGGTGCTCGCATTTCTCTGACAATGGGACTGATCTCCCCGATAGGCAGAGAGGGAGCGGGGTTGGTGGGGATTTAGGTATATACTAGTCTGTAAGATGCTATATACTGCCCCTTCCCCAGCTGGGACTGTTCAAAGTCCTGGGGTGGGAAGGGGCAGTATAACACAGAGGCTATGTTGTGCCCTAGAAACCTTACAATAAAATGGAGAGTTCCCAACAATGAGTAGGTTGGCTGCCTAGGTATATAAAGTACTACTCTGTAAGACAGCTACCTTCTGACCCTCCTCTAAATTGGTCCGCATGCCTCTGGTGAGGAGGGGAAGTATACAGCTGCTATACTGAGGCTAGAGGGTAGCCAAGAAACCATACAATAAAAGGTGAGAGTTTCCATTCTGGAAAATGGGGGATGGATTAGGTATATACTAGTCTGTAAGTCACTATATACTGTCCCTTCCCCACCTGGGGCTCAAGCCTGGTGGTGGGGTTAGGGGCAGTATAAAGCTGTTTTATAAAAACTTCATAATCAAAAGGGGAGTTTCCAATAACGGTGAGGGTGGCGGCCTAGGTTTATTAGTACTACTCTAAGACGGCTATCCACTGACCCTACCCAAAATAGAAGCGCATGCTGCTGTGGTAAGGAGGGGTAGTATATATATAGCCACCAAAAGAGGCAAGAGTGTAGCCAAGAACATACAATAAAAGAGAGAGTTTCCAAACAGAGAATGGGGGGGGGGGGGTATATTGTAGTCTGTATTAGTGTAAGTCACTATATAGCTCTACTGCCCCTTCCCCATCTGGGGCTCAAATCCCGAGGTGGGGGAGAGACAGTATAAAGCTGTTATACATACTTCCATCCTGAGGTGGGGCAGTATATAGCTGTTATACAGAGGTTAATGTGTGGCCAAGAAACCATACAATGAAAGACAAGTTTCCTGACTGGGAAAGGGGAGGGATAGGTCTCACCGACGAAGGGCTATAGCCCCACTAACCCTCTTCGGAACCGCCCCTGTACACAATGCCTCATGAAAATAATAAAATGTGGAGCTGAAGGCCTTTCCCTGCAGTTACCCCCGCCCCCCCCCCCCCCCCACCCCCACCTTGCAGTTATTAATTTATTTATTGGTGTTTTGAGGTCACATATTTCATGACCTCACAGTTTTTTGGGTGGAGGAAGCCAGAGTACTCCGAGAGAACCACGGAGCAATGACTAGCAACTGTCAGCTCCTTAACATACTAACTCCACACAAGCAGGGTTAGCATTGGTTGAAGACATGCACTCATGCAGTACACCTTAGTACACAACGTCTCTGTGCCCCCATGTGGGCAGTGGGGTGAAGTGTTTTGCCCAAGGCCACCTCCTGCAGTTGTGGTGTAGTTAATTTTGTATTGTTCAAACATGACGCAGCCATTAAATTTATGTCAATACTCTTGAAATAGTTACTGTAGGCTGTAGCTCACGATGTGGAACTTGGAAGTGCACAAAACTTTCAGCCTCTTGCACAAGTTTCAGGACATTGATAGTTTTAATTTACTAAATACAAAAATGGGCAAAAATGTAATGTGTTTTTAATTGAGAAATGTGTTTTTGTATATTCCTCACACTAAGGAACATCAGAAATGCACGGAAGATAAAAATTTCTTACCATTTTCATTTTTAGCTCAACTTTGGCAAAGCCAAATTTGAGGTATTGTCATGGCCCGTCATCTGTCTGTCTCTCCATCAGCTGCACCGCCAACACCGCTCGGGCTGGAGGCTGTATTTATGAACCGATCTTTACAAAACTTCTTGGGTACCTTTGTTATCACCGTGGGACGAGAATGAGTGTTGTGGGGTCCAGCCTGAAATTCAAGATGGCCACTGGCAGCCATTTTGTACAAAATTAGGTGCAATCAGATTTTTGCTCAGAACTTCCATATGAAAGCTCTGATTTGAATAATTTTTATGCCCCCGACTTGAGTCGGATGGCATATAGTGATTGAAGTGTGCGTGTGTTTGTCCGTGTGTTCGTGTGTGTGTGTGTCCGAGCGAATAATTCGAAAACTGTTAGGACCACAGTCATCAAACTTCACACACTTATAAAGGACCAAGGGAGGATGTGTCACACACCATAGTCATGTGTGTACCTTCAAGGTCAAGTTCACATTCAAAATCGTTCAATATTTGTGTCTTAGCCATTACTCAGAAACAAATCATAGTACAATTGTTAAACTTTTTACAAATGTTAAGGACAGTCAGAAGGTGTGTCGCATATAATAGTTTCCACTGCATCTGCAAGGTGAAGGTCACAGGGGGGGCATGTGTTACCTTAGTAACATTCTTGTTTTTATGCCCTCCGACTTGATTCGGGAGGCATATAGTGATTGAAGTGTGCGTGTGTCCGTCTGTGTGCCCGTGGGTGAGTGTGTGTGTGTGTCCAAGTCAATAACCCGAAAACTGTTAGCGCCACAGTCATCAAATTTAACACAATTATAAAGGACCATGGGAGAATGTGAATCACACCCCATAGCCGGGTTTGTACCTTCAAAGGCAAGGTCACATTTCAAGGTCACACTAAAAATCGGTCAATATTTGTGTCTCAGCCATAACTCAGAAACGAATCATAGTACAATTGTTAAACCTTTTACAAATGTTAAGGACAGTCAGAAGGTGTGGCGCGTATAACAGTTTCCGATGCATGTGCAAAGTGAAGATCACAAAGGTGGAGGGGGGGGGGGCAGGGGGGCATGTGTTACCTTAGTAACATTCTTCTTGTTTTTATGCCCTTTGACTTCAGTCAGGTGGCATATAGTGATTGAAGTATGCGTGTGTCTGTCCATGTGTGTGTGTGTGAGTGAGGGTGTGTGTGTGTGTGTGTGTGTCTGAGCCAATAACTCGAACACTGTTAGGGCCACAGTCATCAAACTTAACACAATTATAAAGGACCATGGGAGGATGTGTCGCACACCATAGCCCGGTTCGTGCCTTCAAGGTCAATGTCAAATTTCAAGGTCACACTAAAAATCGGTCAATATTTGTGTCTCAGCCATAACTCAGAAACAAATCATAGTACAATTGTTAAACTTTTTACAAATGTTAAGGACAGTCAGAAGGTATAATAGTATAATAGTTTCCACCACATCTGCAAGATGAAGGTCACAAGGGGGGCACGTGTTACCTTAGTAACATTCTTCTTGATTGTATGAATGTTTAGTACAGTGGGATACATCACATATAATACAGGTTTTTTTCTCGTGCGTCAATTATGCAAATTAGACCAACTTTGATTTATTTAGTGTTGCTTTCAGCACTGTAACTGCAAATGCCAATACGGCTCGGGCTAGAGGCCGTATTTATGAATCGATCTTTATGAAACTTCTTGGGTAAATTTGTTATCACCGTAGGACAAGAACGAGTGTTTTTTGGGTCCGGTCTGAAATTCAAGATGGCCACTGGCAGTCATTTTGTACAAAATTAGTTGCAATCCAATTTTTGCGCAGAACTTCCATATGAAAGTGCTGATTTGAATAATTTTTTTGTGTGAATGCAGGGACCGACCTGGGCATGCGCCAGTGCGTATTTGGTTCTGAAACATCGGGACCTGGCTCTTAAATCTCAGAAATAGGCTTCTCAGTTGGCGCGTAACTTGTCAGATCATATTTTGATATTCTTTCGATTGATAATCGAGAGAGACCCTCTTACATGTATTATATATATGATTATCATTTATCATTGTTGTAGAGTGCTTAAGTTAATACTTCAAGTCTTAATTACCAAGCATTAATCTTCACTGTGGTTTCTGATCAAGTCTTGGCTGCCTAAATAGGTAGCCAAGACTTGATCAGAAACCACAGTGAAGATTAATGTTTGCTAAAGTGTACTAAATGAAAATGATGAGAGCTATTACATACTTGCAGTGTGTGTTACAAACAGCAGTGTGACTCCGTAAATTGAAATCTGGCGCATGAATTGAAAAAATAGGCTCCGAGGCTAGATCGTATTTTAAATAGTCCTGATCGGTCCCTGGAATGTTTAGTACCATGGGATACATCACATATAATACAGATTTTTTTCTCGTGCATAAAGTATGCCAATTAGACTAACTTTGATCTATTTAGTGTTACTTTCAGCACTGTAACTGCAAATGCCAATACGGCTCGGGCTGGAGGCCGTATTTATGAACTGATCTTTACGAAACTGTTGTACCAAAATTAGATGCAATGAGTCTTTTGAACAGAACTTCTATATGAAAGTTCTGATATAGATAAATTTTTGTACGAATATTTAGTAACATGGAATACATCACATGTATTACATTTTTTTTTCTCATGCATATATTATGCGAATTGGAGAAACTTTGATTTATTCGGTGCTACTTATATGCAATTAGTGCAAATGTCAATACGGCTCACGCTGTCAACACGGCTCAGCTAGAGGCCGTATTTATGAACCTATCTTCACGAAACTTCTTGGGTACTTTTGGTATCACCGTGGGATGTGAACGATCGTTTTCGGGTGTGGTACAAAATTCAAGATGGCCGCCAGCAGCTATTTTGTACCAAAATTAGTGCAATCAGTTTTTTGTACAGAACTTCTGTATGAAAGTTCTGATTTTAATAAATTTTTGTATGAATGTTTAGTAACATGGAATACATCACATATAATACAGGTTTTTTTCTTGTGCAAAAATTATGCAAGTTAGATGAACTTTGATTTATTCAGTGCTACTTTTACACAGTAAGTGCACATGTCAATACGGCTCGGTCTAGAGGTTGTATTTATGAACCGATCTTCACGAAATTTCTTTGGTACCGGTACCTTTGTTATCACCTTGGAACAGGAACAAGTGTTTTGGGGTGCCTTTGTTATCACTGTGCTATGAGAACAAATATTTTTGGGTTCCTTCATATTCACTCTGGGGCTCAAAGATTTCTTTTCTAGTTTAGCATCTAACTGTCGCTCAATTTTACAATACTTTACCTATACATTTGTTACAGGCTACAGTCAGCATTTATGTACAGACCGTTACAATGCTTTATATGTACCTTTGTTATCAGAGCATTACCTAGACGTTTGTCATTGCTGTGTCACATACTATACATGTACATGTCTTACACAAGTTGAGGTACAGTGTCATGGACACTTTCATTATCCCCGCATTTTAAAAAATGCGGGGATATTGTCATGATCTCCATCCGTACGTCCATATGGCCGTACGTCCGTACGTCCGGTTTTGTAATTCGAAACGCTGTAACTTTCTACAGTTGTTCGATAGGGTCTGTGCAACCCAAAAATACAACTTTTAAATTTTTGTGCCACCAGGCCACTTAAAAAATGCGTTATTTTTTCACTTTTTTGCTGAATAGTCCCAACCTATGTAATTCGGAGTTCTAAAATTACACTAGGGTGTTGCTAAATGATCTGTAGATATGTAGGAAGGTTTCGGATTTTTTGGGTGCCACGTGGCTGTGCCACCGTAGCCACTTTTGTGTTTTCTTAGACCGTTTCCGGCAAAAGGCTCGTCGGATATGTAATTCGAAATGCTAAATCCATGCTCAGATGTTGCAGTAGGGTCTATAGATGCGCACGAAGGTTTCGGATTTTTCGGGTGCCACGTGGCTGTGCCACCGTAGCCACTTTTGTGTTTTCTTAGACCGTTTCCGGCAAAAGGCTCGTAGGATATGTAATTCGAAACGCTAAATCCATGCTCAGAAGTTGCAGTAGGGGCTATAGATGTGCGGAAGGTTTCAGATTTTTCGGGTGCCACGTGGCTGTGCCACCGTAGCCACTTTTGTGTTTTCTTGAACCGTTTCCGGCGAAAGGCTCGTAGGGTATGTAATTCGAAATGCTAAAACCATGCTCATATGTTGCAGTAGGGTCTATAGATGCACACGAAGGTTTCAGATTTTTTGGGTGCCACGTGGCTGTGCCACCGTAGCCACTTTCGTGTTTTCTTAGATCGTTTCCGGCGAAAGGCTCGTAGGGAATGTAATTCGAAATGCTAAAACCATGCTCATATCTTGCAGTAGGGACTATAGATGCGCACAAAGGTTTCGGATTTTTCGGGTGCCACGTGGCTGTGCCACCGTAGCCACTTTTGTGTTTTCTTAGACCGTTTCCGGCAAAAGGCTCGTAGGATATGTAATTCGAAACGCTAAATCCATGCTCAGATGTTGCAGTAGGGGCTATAGATGCGCAGGAAGGTTTTGGATTTTTCGGGTGCCACGTGGCTGTGCCACCATAGCCACTTTTGTGTTTTCTTGAACCGTTTCCGGCGAAAGGCTCGTAGGGTATGTAATTCGAAATGCTAAAACCATGCTCATATGTTGCAGTAGGGTCTATAGATGCACACAAAGGTTTCGGATTTTTCAGGTGCCACGTGGCTGTGCCACCGTAGCCACTTTCGTGTTTTCTTAGATCCTTTCCGGCGAAAGGCTCGTAGGGAATGTAATTCGAAATGCTCAAACCATGCTCATATGTTGCAGTAGGGACTATAGATGTGCACAAAGCTTTCGGATTTTTCGGGTGCCACGTGGCTGTGCCACTTTAGCCACTTTTATGTTTTCTTAGACCGTTTCCGCCGAAAGTCTCGTAGGGTATGTAATTTGAAATGCTAAAACTATTCTCAGATGTTGCAGTATGGTCTATAGATGCGTACGAAGGTTTTGGATTTTTTGGGTGCCACGTGGCTGTGCCACCGTTGCCACTTTTGTGTTTTCTTAGACCTTTTCCGGTGAAAGGCTCGTAGGGTTTGTAATTCGAAATGCTAAATCCATGCTCAGATGTTGCAGTATGGTCTATAGATGCGTACGAAGGTTTCGGATTTTTTGGGTGCCACGTGACTGTGCCACCGTAGCCACTTTCATGTTTTTCTTAGATCGTTTCCGGCGAAAGGATCGTAGGGAAAGTAATTCGAAATGCTAAAACCATGCTCATATGTTGCAGTAGGGACTATAGATGTGCACAAAGGTTTCGGATTTTTCGGGTGCCACGTGGCTGTGCCACTTTAGCCACTTTTATGTTTTCTTAGACCGTTTTCGCCGAAAGTCTCGTAGGGTATGTAATTTGAAATGCTAAAACTATTCTCAGATGTTGCAGTATGGTCTATAGATGCGTACGAAGGTTTTGGATTTTTTGGGTGCCACGTGGCTGTGCCACCGTTGCCACTTTTGTGTTTTCTTAGACCTTTTCCAGTGAAAGGCTCGTAGGGTTGTAATTCAAAATGCTAAATCCATGCTCAGATGTTGCAGTATGGTCTATAGATGCGTACGAAGGTTTCGGATTTTTTGGGTGCCACAGGCTGTGCCACCGTTGCCACTTTTGTGTTTTCTTAGACCTTTTCCGGCGAAAGGCTCGTAGGGTATGTAATTCGGAATGCTAAATCGATTCTCAGATGTTGCAGTATGGTCTATAGATACGTACGAAGGTTTTGGATTTTCCGGGTGCCACGTGGCTATGCCACCGTAGCCACTTTTGTGTTTTCTTAGACCGTTTCCGGCGAAAGGCTCGTACGGTATGTAATTCAAAATGCTAAAACCATGCTCATATGTTGCATTTGGGTCTATAGATGCGTATGAAGGTTTCAGATTTTTCAGGTGCCACGTGGCTGTGCCACCGTTGCCACGTTCGTGTTTTCTTAGATCGTTTCCGGCAAAATGGTCTTAGGGTATGTAATTCGAAACGGTAAAGCCATGCTCAGATGTTGCAGTAGGGACTATAGATGCGCACAAAGGTTTCGGATTTTTCTAGTGCCACGTGGCTGTGCCACCACTGCCACTTTCATGTTTTTCTTACACTGTTTTCGGCGAAAGTCTCGTAGGGTATGTAATTCGAAATGCTAAAACTATTCTCAGATGTTGCAGTATGGTCTATAGATGCGTACGAAGGTTTCGGATTTTTTGGGTGCCACGTGGCTGTGCCACCGTTGCCACTTTTGTGTTTTCTTAGACCTTTTCCGGCGAAAGGCTCATAGGGTATGTAATTCGAAATGCTAAATCCATGCTCATATGTTGCAGTAGGGTCTATAGATGCATACAAAGGTTTCGGATTTTTCGGGTGCCACGTGGCTGTGCCACCGTAGCCACTTTTGTGTTTTCTTAGATCGTTTCCGACGAAATGGTCCTAGGGTATGTAATTCGAAACGGTAAAACCATGCTCAGATGTTGCAGTAGGGACTATAGATGCGCACAAAGGTTTCGGATTTTTTGAGTGCCACGTGGCTGTGCCACCATTGCCACTTTCATGTTTTTCTTACACTGTTTCCGGCGAAAGTCTCGTAGTGTATGTAATTCGAAACACTAAAACAATTCTGAGATGTTGCAGTATGGTCTATAGATGCGTACGAAGGTTTCGGATTTTTTGGGTGCCACGTGGCTGTGCCACCGTAGCCACTTTTGTGTTTTCTTAGATCATTTCCGACGAAATGGTCCTGGGGTATGTAATTCGAAACAGTGCCACCAATGCCACTTTCATGTTTTTCTTAGACTGTTTCCAGCGAAAGGTTCCGAGAGTATGTAATTCGAAATGCTAAAACCATGCTGAGATGTTGCAGTAGAGTCTGTAAATGCACAGGAAGGTTTTGGATTTTTCGAGTGCTATGTGGCTGTGTCACCGTTGCCACTTTTGTGTTTTCTTAGACCGTTTCCGGTGAAAGTCTCCTAGGGTATGTAATTCGAAATGCTAAACGCATGCTCAAATGTTGCAGTAGGGTCTGTAGATGCGTACAAAGGTTTCAGATTTTTCAGGTGCCACTGTTTTGCTTTCGTGTTTTCTGAGACCGTTTCCGGCGAAATGCTCCAAGAGTATGTAATTTGAAATGCTAAAACTAGGCTGAAATGTTGCAGTAGGGTCTGTAGATGTGCACGAAGGTTTCGGATATTTGGGGTGCCACGTGGCTGTGCCACCGTTGCCACTTTCATGTTTTCTTAGACCGTTTCCGGCGAAAGGCTCCCAGGGTACATGTATGTAATTCGAAATGCTAAAACCATGCTCAAATGTTGCAGTGGAGTCTGTAGGTGCGCACAAAGCTGTGTCACCTGTGCCACTCAATATGATTTTAGTGTGTCATATAATACATTTCATCTTTGTATCAAGCATTCATACAAAGTCAAGGATGCAAATGCGGGGATACACTATAGTGTGCTTTGCACACAAGTGACACCACCTAGTTCAAATATGTCACAGGAGTTTGGAACAAATCTTACTTTGTATTTAATTCCAGTATGCCTGACGTTAGCACTGCTGACCCATTATTGGCAATTCAAGTTGGAAAATAGGACCCAGTCACTAATGCTTGGGGTGCGAGTCCTCTAAAATAGGCAACATGGGGTATAAACGATTGACTGACCTTGACTTTATCTCCATGTTGTGGTCATGATTAGCCATTGTGCAGAAGTATGTGATCTTAAACACCAATAAATAAATAAATAAATAAATTCAAGTTGGTCCAAAGATTGGAATGTTTCTGATGGACAGGGAATGACATTATTATGACAATCAAAATTCTATTTTGGCCACATAAAGCGTGATGGTAGATTGATAAAGTAAAGGACTTTCCTTTTGTAGAAACGGTCCCTAACCTTCTTTAAACTTTGCATGAAAAAATATTCCGCA
This sequence comes from Pictodentalium vernedei, assembly GCA_031216915.1. Taxonomy (NCBI): domain Eukaryota; kingdom Metazoa; phylum Mollusca; class Scaphopoda; order Dentaliida; family Dentaliidae; genus Pictodentalium; species Pictodentalium vernedei. Next base: position 4,185,816 of record CM062288.1, on the reverse strand, counting down.
CTGACTCGCCTAATATCATTATCCCCCGCATTTTCAAAAATGCATGGATATTGTCGTGATCTCCGCCCGTCCGTCCGTACGTCACACCCTGAAAGGCTCCTAGGGTATTCAATTTGAAACGTTTAAACTATGCTAATGTGTTCAGGTAACATCTCTAGATGTGCATGAAGGTTTCGGAATTTTGATTTTGCCCCTGGTGGTTCCAGTGGAACCACTTTTATCATTAGAAAATAAGTTTTAATTGAAAGGCTCTAGGGTATTTAATTCGAAACGCTTAAACTATGCTAATGTGTTCAGGTAACATCTCTAGATGTGCATGAAGGTTTCGGAATTTTGATTTTGCCCCGGTGGTTTCAGTGGAACCACTTTTATCGTTAGAAAATGAGTTTTCATCGAAAGGCTCCTAGGGAATTTAATTCGAAATGCTTAAACTATGCTAATGTGTTCAGGTAGCAACTCTAGATGTGCATGAAGGTTTCGGAATTTTGATTTGGCCCCCGTGGTTCTAGTGGAACCACTTTTATCGTTAGAAAATCAGTTTTCATCGAAAGGCTCCTAGGGTATTCAATTCGAAACGTTTAAACTATGCTAATGTGTTCAGGTAACATCTCTAGATGTGCATGAAGGTTTCGGTATTTTGATTTTGCCCCCGGTGGTTCCAGTGGAACCACTTTTATTGTTAGAAAATCAGTTTTCATCGAAAGGTTCCTAAGGTATTTAATTCGAAATGTTAAAACTATGCTAATGTGTTCAGGTAACATCTCTAGATATGCATGAAGGTTTCGGTATTTTGATTTTGCCCCCAGTGGTTCCAGTGGAACCACTTTTATCGTTAGAATATCAGTTTTCATCGAAAGGCTCCTAGGGTATTCAATTCGAAACAGTTAAACTATGCTAATGTGTTAAGGTAACATCTCTAGATGTGCATGAAGGTTTCGGAATTTTGATTTTGGCCCCGGTGGTTCCAGTGGAACCACTTTTATCATTGGAAAATCAGTTTTCATCGAAAGTCTTCTAGTATATTTAATTTGAATCGTATAAACTATGCTGATGTGTTCATGTAGCATCACTAGATGTGTATGAAGGTTTCGGAATTTTGATTTTGCCCCAGGTGGTTCCAGTGGAACCACTTTTATTGTTAGAAAATCAGTTTTCATCAAAAGGCTCTTAGGGTATTTAATTCGAAACATTTAAACTATGCTAATGTGTTCAGGTAACATTTCTAGATCTGCATGAAGGTTTTGAAATTTTGATTTTTCCCCAGGTGGTTCCAGTGGAACCACTTTTATCATTAGAAAATCAGTTTTCATCGAAAGGCTCCTAGGGTATTTAATTCGAAACGTTTAAACTATGCTAATGTGTTCAGGTAACATCTCTAGATGTGCATGAAGGTTTCGGTATTTTGATTTTGCCCCCGGTGGTTCCAGTCGATCCACTTTTATCATTAGAAAGTCAGTTTTCATCGAAAGGCTCCTTGGGTATTTAATTCGAAACGTTTAAACTATGCTAATGTGTTCAGGTAACATATCTAGATGTACATGAAGGTTTCGGAATTTTGATTTTGCCCTCGGTGGTTCCGGTGGAACCACTTTTATCTTTAGAAAATCAGTTTTCATCGAAAGGCTCCTAGGGTATTCAATTTGAAAGGTTTAAACTATGCTAATGTGTTCAGGTAACATCTCTAGATGTGCATGAAGGTTTCAGAATTTTGTTTTTGCCCCCGGTGGTTCCAGTGGAACCACTTTTATCGTTAGAAAATCAGTTTTCATCGAAAGGCTCCTAGGGAATTTAATTCGAAATGTTTAAACTATGCTAGTGTGTTCAGGTAATATCTCTAGATGTGCATGAAGGTTTCGGAATTTTTATTTTGCCCCCGGTGGTTCCAGTGGAACCACTTTTATCGTTAGAAAATCAGTTTTCATTGAAAGGCTCCCAGGGTATTCAATTCAAAACATTTAAACTATGCTAATGAGTTCAGGTAACATCTCTAGATGTGTATGAAGGTTTCGGAATTTTGATTTTGCCCCCGGTGGTTCCAGTGGAACCACTTTTATCGTTAGAACATCAGTTTTCATCGAAAGGCTCCTAGGGTATTTAATTCGAAATGCTTAAACTATGCTAATGCGTTCGGGTAACATCTCTAGATGTGCATGAAGGTTTCGGAATTTTGATTTTGCCCCCCGGTGGTTCCAGTGGAACCACTTTTATCGATAGAAAATCAGTTTTCATTGAAAGGCTCCTAGGGTATTTAATTCGAAATGCTTAAAATATGCTAATGTATTCAGGTAGCAACTCTGGATGTGCATGAAGGCTTTGGAATTTTGATTCGGCCCCCGGTGGTTCCAGTGGAACCACTTTTATCATTGGAAAATCAGTTTTCATCGAAAGTCTTCTAGGATATTTAATTTGAATCGTATAAACTATGCTGATGTGTTCATGTAGCATCACTAGATGTGTATGAAGGTTTCGGAATTTTGATTTTGCCCCAGGTGGTTCCAGTGGAACCACTTTTATTGTTAGAAAATCAGTTTTCATCAAAAGGCTCTTAGGGTATTTAATTCAAAACGTTCAAACTATGCTAATGTGTTCAGGTAACATTTCTAGATCTGCATGAAGGTTTTGGAATTTTGATTTTTCCCCAGGTGGTTCCAGTGGAACCACTTTCATCGTTAGAAAATCAGTTTTCATCGAAAGGCTCCTTGGGTATTAATTTGAAACGTTAAGACTATGCTAAGGTGTTGCTAAGGAAATGCGGTGCTACACCATTGTGTGCTTTGCACACAAATAACTCGATCTAGTTTCGTTTTGTTTTGGTTTGGGAAGACGTTGTGTTGTAAACAGGTAATAAAATGAAATTCCAAACACCTAAGTCAAAACAAACTGTGTGATATATTTTGTGATATATTACAATAAATTTCTGGCCTTATAGTTCTATGATACATCTGTTAGTTACCAAAATATCACAATAGAAACATGGTTTGAACCATTATGGGCACAGACCCATTATAGACACACTGACTTTACACACTGTACATATTAATAGTGCAACCTACATTTTGAAGTGCACTGTACAGTACACCTCCCCCTCCTACTCCCTCCCTCCCACCCTCTCTCTCTCTCTCTCTCTCTCTCTCTCAACAAAGTTTTTTAGCTCCCACTGAAAGTCAGAGGGAGCTTAAGTGATCACTTTCTGTTTGTCGTCCATCTGTCCCAACTGGCATGAACTTCACATTATCTACTTTGCCTCATAAATGGCCAATTTAGTCTAAATTTGATGTGCACGTTCCTTATATGTCAATTAAATTTTGTCCAAATAAAGTCACATGGCATCACAAGGGGCATAACTCTGTAACTCATATTCAAGTTTGTTCAAATCGTGTTCCTGGGTTAATATTTGGATTATAGGAGCCCGAATTTTAACTGAAAATTGCAGGAGGGTCATTATGGTTTGCCTCAAATCACCCTGGAGGGCCATTTTGGGTTCACCTAAAATGACCCCAGGAGGACCATTTATAATTTGCGGGGGCCATTTTGTTTCAGCTTGCTGGGTAGACAACTAATATCATTTTAAGGTACATGGTTTGTGTAATTATGATGTACATCATTACGCAATGTATAGATGCAGGCTTGAATATTTGAATGCAAGAAACCAGTCTACCCATGACACTAACAGTGAGTGTTATAGTTATCTTGCATCCAAATAATCAAGCCTGCATCTATACATTACATGATGACTGTACAAGCCAGTGCACTGTGCTCAGTATGGCTCACTGCCAGATGCCAATAACTTTGGGCGAATCAATCAGATTTCGGTGGATGATTGATCCCGGCTTTGATATTGGGACCAAACATCCCAGGCGAATCATTAGGGGTCGAACTGGCTTGGGGACGATACGTCCCATAATCACGCGTGACATGAGAGTTGTCACAGTCTGATGTACAATGTAATAACTAATTACAGCTTTGGAATTGGCAGACCTCTCTCTCGTATTTGGAAAGTTGCCACTGGCAACAAACAACCTTCGATGAGTTTAGTGCAGTTATGCATCAAATATTTTCCTTTGTGAAACCCTGCAGGGCACATTTATGATCAGATTGCTTTGCTTGTTTTGGGTGACTTCTAGATGGGAGCTATCGATTTTCTTTCATTTACATCAAAAAATGTTTCCACTGGCAATGGCCTTTAAACTTATTTAGTTCTTCATCTATATATTACTTTGGCATGCCCTACAGGGCACATTTATGATTGGATCAATTTGAAATTTGGTATGCTTTTTTGGGGTTGACCTCTAGGTGAGAGCTATCGATTTTCTTCCTTTTCCATCAAAAAATGTTGCCCTTGGCAACGGCCTTTGAACTTAGTTTAGTCAGGCATCAATATATTCCTTTGGCACACCCAACATGGCACAGTCTTTGAACTTAGTTTAGTCAGGCATCAGTATATTCTTTTGGCACACCCTGCAGGGCACCTTTATGAACAGATCACTTTGAAACCTGGTATGCCTGTTTACGGTGACCTATAGATTTTCGTCCATTTCCCTCAAAAATAGTTGGCGTTGGCAATGACCTTCGATGAACTTAGTGCAGTTATGGATCAATGAATTGATTTTCTTTCATTTCCATAAAAAATTATTGTCAGTAGTGCCAGCCTTTAAACTTAGTGCATCTGTGCAGCAACATATCCCTTTTAGACTCTATACACAACACATTTATGAATTTCCAGAACAAAAAAAAAAACAAACTTTGGCATGCCTCAGAGGGCACATTCGTTATCGATTTTTTTTAAAACCTGGTATGCTTATTCAGGGAGACCAGGGTTGGAGCTATCGATTTTCTTTTCATTTCAATCAAAAACTATTCCTGTTGGCAACAACCTTTGAATTTATTGCGTTTGTGCATTAACATTCTTTCTGCAGGGCACATTTATCATAGGATTGTTTTTATACGCCCGTTTGAAAAATGGGACGTATTATAGTATGGCGTTGTCCGTCCGTCTGTCCGTCCGTCCGTCCATCCGTCCATCCGTCCGTCCGTCCGTCTGTCCATCCGTCCGTCCGTCCGTTTGGTTTCCGAACAATAACTTTAGTATTTGTTTTCTGATCGGCTCCAAATGTGATATGTGGTTTAATCACAACAAAATACAGGTCAAGTTCGAATATGGGGTCGGTCCGAACATTTTTCGCCTGAATTATGGCCCCAGTTGGACTTGGAATTTGTCAAATATTTGGTTTCCGGATGATAACTTTAGTATTTGTTTTCCGATCGGCTCCAAATGTGGTATGTGGTTTAATCACAACAAAATACAGATCAAGTTCGAATATGGGGTCGGTCCGAACATTTTTCGCCTGAATTATGGCCCCAGTTGGACTTAGAATTCGTCAAATATTTGGTTTCTGGATGATAACTTTAGTATTTGTTTTCCGATCGGCTCTAAATGTGGTATGTGGTTTAATCACAACAAAATACAGATCAAGTTCGAATATGGGGTCGGTCCGAACATTTTTCGCCTGAATTATGGCCCCTGTTGGACTTAGAATTCGTCAAATATTTGGTTTCCGGATGATAACTTTAGTATTTGTTTTCTGATCGGCTCCAAATTTGGTATGTGGTTTAATCACAACAAAATACAGGTCAAGTTAAAATATGGGGTCGGTCTGAACAATTTTTGCCTGAATTATGGCCCCTGTTGGACTTAGAATTTGTCAAATATTTGGTTTTCGGATGATAACTTTAGTATTTGTTTTCCAATCGGCTCCAAACTTGGTATGTGGTTTAATCACAACAAAATACAGGTCAAGTTCGAATATGGGGGTCGGTCTGAACAATTTTTGCCTGAATTATGGCCCCTGTTGGACTTAGAATTCGTCAAATATTTGGTTTCCGGATGATAACTTTAGTATTTGTTTTTCGATTGGCTTCAAACTTGTTAGTCTTTTTCTCAAATGACTGAAAAATTTAGTCATTTCACAAAATCACTGATTTCAAAGTCTGACCGTAACATATATATATATGCCAGTATAAATTTCTCGCACTCTAAAAAAATTGCAAATGTGTTAAAATGGTACAATTTGAACAGTTCACAGGCGTATGATGCAATGCCCAGCGGTGCTCTTGTTGAACTTGGAGAGCTCATTAGGCGAGACCTCTAGATAAAAGCTGTTGATTAGCCTTAATTTCTGTGAAAAAAGTTGCTGATTACAATGATCCTTAAACGTACTGCATTTGTATCAACATTCTTTCTTTAGCCAGCCCTACAGTTTACATTTAAAAATGCATGGATTGCACTGACGTTATGCACACACAATGCCATTTTGTTAGAAGTTTCACCAAATAACAATGGATCCAATGATCTTAAATTTTGCCATTTCACTTATAATTACCAAGTTCAAGTTTGTCAAGTTGAGCTACAGTGCCATTGACACTTTCATTATTTCATAGCCATTAGGAATTTATGATGAAAATCATTAAAAATCTCACAATATTTATAAATCACCTTGTAGCAGCTCGAACTCAGCGTTCGCCATAAATTTCTACATCACCATGAAGGTTGAGAGATGTATTGTATAGAACACGACCCTACACAATATGACCCTGGCTATTGAAAGTGTCATTAAATGTTAACCACTAAATATAGTTTTATCATAAAGCGGGGGCATTAGTGTCTCATGGACACATTCAGTAGCCTGCTGTATTGGTGCTATGGTGCAAGAGGGAGAAGTTAAGATATTGATTAATTCAAAACCAACAAAGATAAATGACTAGAAGCTCATGCTTGGCATGGGGGGGGGGGGGGGGGGGGGGAGGCACAGCCACCCTTGGCATTGCACTTATTTTTTTATTTATTGGAGGTTAACGGCATTTTCAACAGCCAGGGTCACCTCATGTCAGACAGGGTGGAGAAAGCCAGGGTATCTGGGGAGAACCACCAAGCAGTGGTGTGCAAGTGCCAGACTCCCTGCCATACTAACTCCAAGCAGGGTTAGCACTGGTTGAAGTCAAGTGCACTATTGATGTGCAGTATGCCTTAGTGCACCACTCCACTGTGCCTCCACATGGGCAATCAGGATACAATGTAGGTGGACCATTCGGTTTGAAGTTCAGTGCTGTAACCACCGAGTCACTGCACCCCAAGGGTTTCAAATTGAAAGGTTCAGTTTCATTTTAAAGGTCATTTCACACTATTTCGATTTGACTGATGGATCAGATGTGTCCGATGCATCTTGCGCTTTCTCACTACATGCAAAAGTAGCAATGCACTGCTTCTAAATCGAAGCAAAAAAGGCTTGCTGACCTACGCTAGTAGCCAAAAGTGTTGGTGTGAAAAGACAACATTGGTCAAAGTTTTGAATAACCAAAAAAGCTACAACAATGAGAGCAGTCCGAAAAAAAGTTGCCCTTGCTTTCAATACTCCTTCGACGATGGCACAAACAAAGGTGCTATTGGTAAATGTTAAGCCAGTTTACTATGGAGAGCCCTCCCCCCCCCCCCCCCCCCCCCCCCCCAAATATAAAATAAAATCCTAACATCTATCTTTTAAAGTGTTGTTTTGAAAATCCCAATACATAACTTTTAGGAGAAAGAAGAGGGAGGAGAGGGAATTGACCTAGATTTGCAGGGCATCATATAAAGTACCGGTAGCTGTTTTTATGAAAAGCAAAAATGCATGGGTGGGGGAGGGGATGAAAACAACGACATCCTTGACCCCTGTATCTTTCACCTCTCCCATCATGGTAGCCAAAAAGATGTGTTTTCAAAGGAAATTGTTATTATATTTAGTTGTGTGTGTGTGTGGGGTGGGGGGGGGGGGGGTTATCCCTTGGGATGGGAGGTGGATATACGCTGGGAGAAAGAGACAATGTTATGGCAGAATCAAGACATATAGATATTTGATCGAACCCCCATATTTGAAATTTTTTCTTACAACCATAAATGTATGTGATTGGAAGGGGCAGCTGCCGCCCCTTTGTTACAAGGGAATTCAGCTGTTTTCAGAAAAAAGGGGTATTTTCATTGTAAATGCTAGAAAGCTTACATTTTGTTTTCAATTTCAGCACCTCAAAGTACAGTAATTTCAGAGTTTTCATGCAAGGACCATCAGAGCGAATCCTATGTAGGTAAGGCCAGTTTAAAGCGAAAAATCAAAGCAAGGCAAAGTTTAACCACTCCCCCCATCCCCCCACCCCCAGCCTTCTCAATGTGTGCTGTGAATGTCTTTGATGATCTTTTAACAGGGGTCCATCATCAGCAGCATAGGTGTTTGTATCTGCCTGAAGTATAGCTGCTCTGTTGGCCAATATTTGGCCAACAGAGCAGTTAAACTTCGGGCAGATGCAAAGACCTGTCCAATGATGATTGGTTGATGCTCAACATCATTCCACCTTTCATTAGTACTAGATCATTCAACTTGGCAAAAATTTCACATGACCCAGAGACAATTTGGCTTGACCCTTTTTTCAACGTTTTCATTCACATGTTTTTTATTTTAGGTAACTGCCTCGCAACCCAAACACCCATTCACCTTAAAAGGGCAGGCCTGGATAAGTATTACTATCCAAAATGAAAGCGGGATGTATTGTAAATGACAATATTCATTTCTATTCCACAGATGTCGAACAATGCCACATTCTCAATGAAATCTCCCAAAAGTTCCTGAGTTTTGTTATACTTCACTTCATGTTTTTGTTTATTTCTAAAATGTCAGATATGGGATTTTTTTCGATTGTTGCTTTTCATATTTACCTTCTGTTGGAAGTGTGTTCAAAATCTAAATGACTAAAGTTCAAAAACTGTAACTATGGTCACATTGGAAAAGCCAGTATAGATCAAAACAAGCTTATCGATCCTGTGGGTTCATCCAAACTGAACTGAGTGTTACATTGTTAAAGCTTACCATATGAGGTCGAAAACCACTGGAATGGGTACTGAGCTACCTCTGCATCAAACGCATTGGAGGCATCATAGGCACCGCAATGGTGTGGAAAAAGGGTCTGTAGAAACATTACTGAATTTTTGGTTGTGATCGATCAACCGAGTTGGCCGCCTGGGCACATAACCTGAATTGGTTTAGCACAGTTTGCAGTTCATATTTATGAAGCGATTTCATTGCAACTTGATGGGATGACTCTGTTTAATGTCTAGAGGAGAATATCCTATTTTGGTCTGGTTCGGTAAGCCATGATGGCCACAGGGGCATGTTACCTAGATTCCTTTAGCAAAGTCTACAGGTTGCATTTATGAAGGGATTTCATTGTAAATTGGTAAGATGACTAGTCTAGATAAGCACTTGCAAACTTTCCTCACTTGGACCACTGAGTGCATCACGGGGTTCCATGGTGATGGAAGTTTGCAATTGCTGCTTGGATTTTGTCCTTGGAGATTATAAATAATTATTAAGTGAAAAATCTTTTCCACGTCGATTTAGTAGTAATCCATTCTTCACATACTGTAGTCTCAATACTTTCTTTTTTGTGATTTCACTCCCTACCTTGCTAATGAAAATTATATTTTGCATTGCACAGTGCAGATGTTCTTGTGTATTTCAGATTACTTCATTCTTCTGCAGTAAGGAACACACTAACTAACAAACATTTTCTGTGCTAGTTGTGAAAGGACTTCTAGTTTCTACTGTATGTTAACTGTGAGAGACACAATTCTTTAGTACAGACTACACCTCAAATTATTCTTGTTGGAAACATAGCATGTAGGATTCCAAACTTAACATTTTCTCAACTTTCACAATTTTTTTCTCATTTCATATTCCTTTCATAAACATGTTTGAACATTATCCTTTTCTTCCAACACTTCACACAGTCAAGTTAGCTACAGTGTCATTGACACTTTCATTGTATTTTAACTGGCCCATCATTGCAATGTGGTATTTTCACATATTTCCATTTGATGTTGACAATTCAGGCATATTTTTATTTTTTTGTGTTCAGGTAAAAAGAAGTGGCAGTTGCCATGCTTGTTGTCAGATTAGAGTATTTACCGTCTCTGATTCAAATGCAGTAGTCTAAATGCCCACCTAAACGGTAATCAGCTGGCACTGTCTCCTCTACATCAATGTGGCCATCCAGAGACAAGTGAGCACTTTCTCTTGGTCTGCTCAGTATATTCTTAGGTTTGGGATAATATGTTGGGACATTTCCTTTCATCATTGACTGCACTATGCTTTTGGGTGGATCCAAGCACTTCTGAAATAAATACAGTTGTCTGGACAGAGCTTTATTTTTGCTACTAGAGGGTTCAGCTAACTAGCAGACCAATGCGATGGTATCTGTGACTTCAGTATGATGGTCAGTACCCCCCCTCCGTTGGTAGGGTACAATTCATCTGAACATGGATGAACGTCTCTGTACTTCCACATTGTGTAGGATTACACATAGGGTGTGGGTCAAAGCACCTGTGTCAGCTGTTAGTGTGTGCATTGCCTTCAAGAGATTTGGCTGATAACAGACAATTCATACTATTACCAGCAGTCTAGTGACCTTAAAAGGCTTCCTATTTTTACTTCAAACATATTATTCCAGTGATCTGAGATCATACTGGATGTGATGCGAGGGTCCTGGGTGATGACATTAAAGATGTTTTTGCATTTTTGACAATGCAAGTGACTCTTGCATCAAGTCCTGTGTGTAAAACTCAACATTTCTTAGGATTGTTCACATACGCACTACTACACTCTGGAATCGGTTGGGTTGGATATCGTCCCTTGTCAGCTGGGTTGAGTTGAGTGTGAACCCAATTGGATTCATATTTGCTCAACCAAGTAGGTTTGGGTTGTTTTTTGTCCCAACTGATTTTAGAGTTCAGTATTATGTTTTATTATCTGCTTGACCATGGGATGGCAGAGCATCACCAAGAGGGAGATCACATTTTTAGTCGAGTAGTGACGAAGTCAAACTCTATTTATAGTTTGATGAATGGCAGGCAATTGGGCGGGCGTTCATAAACAATTGGTTTCTGGAAGATAACTTGATAATGGTTCGACCCATGTTCATGAAACTTCATATGTAGGTTGGCCTTCATGAGAGGAAGTACCCTATTAATTTTGGACTAGCTAGATCAAAGGTCAAGGTCACAGTGACCTTGAACATTGTAAATCTTAAACAATTGGTTTCCGGATGATAACTTGACTATGGTTCAACCCCTATTCATGAAACCTAAGGTAGTTTGGCATCAGTGAGAGGAGGAACCCTATTTATTTTGGACTTGCTAGGTGAAAGATCAAGGTCACAGTGACCTTCAACATAGTAAATCATAAACAATTGGTTTCGGGATGATAACTTGATATTGGTTTGACCCACATTCATGAAACTTCATAGGTAGGTTGGCCTAGGTGAGTGGAAGACTTCTATTTATTGTGGACTCGCTAGGTCAAAGGTCAAGGTCACAGCGACCTTGAACATAATAAATTGTAAACAATTGGTTTCGAGATGATAATTTGACACACACACACGTTCATGAAACTTCATAGGTAGGTTGGCATTGGTGCAAGAAAGAGCCCTATTTATTTTGCAATCACAAGGTCAAAGGTCAAGGTCACAATGACTCTTCACAGAGTAAATTGTAAACAATTGGCTTCCGAACGATATGTTGATAATGATTAAACCCACTTTTGTGCTGTCACAACTCAACATTGGATTGGTAATCCTATCGGCATTTTTTATATTTTTTCTTTCACTGATAGGGGTCATTGAACTTGAAAAGATATGTATTTATATTTCTCTCAAAATGCTGACCTACGTATAAACATTTCCCAGCCCAATAAGTGACACATTTTGTGGGCAATCCATCCACCCCCATTGTTACAATGCTGGCTATTCTAACCTTTATGTGTATATTACATCTTTGTTGTTGTTTTGTATTTTCTCTCTATTCGCTATTATTAACATTCTTTACTTTTTTTTTTTCTCTCTCTCTCTCTCTCTCTCTCTCTCTGAAACCTATATTTTGAATATGTAATTTAACAAATACATTGTTCCCCAGCTCTTTGACAAGCATAATGATCTGTATACACTTGATATCTCTCATATCCGATCAAAGTTGTTTTTGTAATTTTATTTTATATATGAAAAGAATACGCCAATGGCTTACTGTCGAATCCAATTCATATACTATTGTACAACCTTAAATTATTGGAAATAAATATTGTTTAATCTAGACTGGAATATTGGTGTGAATAAAAAATATCTTTGTTCTGCTGTAGGGCTGTCATGATTATTTGATTGTCGATCGGTCACGCCCAAATCGATTAATATTTTTCATTGTCGAAGAAACGTTAAATGTTACCCTATTTTAGACGTTTAATAATTAAAAAAATTTGAAAAAACTATTGTTTCTAAGGTAAAAGGTCAATTAACGTTAAACCTCAAGAAGCCGATAGAAGCATTTGTCTTTTACGTATATTCAAAGCTTTGATGTTCTGAACTTTTGAACCATCAGTGTAATAATCAAGACCAGTTGGCAGTTGCAAACTTGCGAAGTTCGCAACTGACGACCAGTCTTGATTATTACACTGACGGTTCAAAAGTTCAGAACATCAAAGCTTTGAATGTACCTAAAAAATATTTGTCTTTGTTGTTTACTTGGGGTAGGTCAACTGACTTAACGACTTCAAAGAGAGGGAGAGGGGTCATCTAGGTATGATTAATCGATTATTATCGATTATTGCGATGATTAATCGATTCCTAAATTAAAAAATCGTGACAGCCCTATTCTGCTGCCTGGTTCATCACCTATAGCAACCATAGTTGCAAAGTTAGCTGAAGCTCAATGAAAGTGGTGGGGATGGGGCTGTATTTCCAAAACACACCAAACCTACCATTGGTTTGATCGATTGGGAGACAAAGTATAAATCTGGTATCTGGAAAATGTATGAATACCTGCTATTCTCCCTGTTTGGATGGACATCACTTAGTCCCTCTTTTATACTTGAGATATCTTTCAACAGGAAGACTAACTTTTGGATTGGATGATGGTTAAAGTATGAGAAAGAGACTGACCTGGCCAAAGTCGGAATTCTTTGATTTGGTGCAATTTGTTTGAGTTTACCTGAATGTCTATATATTAACATACATGTATTGCATGCTATCAGTTTTTTAACTTATGTAATCATATAGAATACGTGAGGAAAAAAGTTGAGGGGCATGGTTCCCACGTTCACCTCTGTATACTATACTATTTAGGCATTCACCAAAATGGGTTAGTTAATGCAAATTCACTAAAAATGTATGTTTAGGCCAAAATATCAATACTTTTTCTTCTATTTTGCAGAATGTTATGAACAAAATTCTTCAAATATTTGAAATTTGAGAAAGTTTGAAGTTAAGTTTAGCCAACGTTCATTGCTACATTAAATTGTACATTTAGTGAACTTCCGCCCCAGGTATTATTATGAGGACATGTCTTACCAGTAAAATGGCTTGATGAATACTTAATCTGAAATAAACAAAATGTTATGTGTCTTTAAAAAAAAAACTTGGGCTCATCTAGAAATAGATCGATGTAAAATAAGTGCAAATTTCATTTCAAAATTTTGTTTAATTCAAGGTGATGCATAGTCTCAAAAAACCATGAAGGGAAAAAGAGAGAGCTCAGAAAAAAGGTCGAGAGATGTTCTGTGCGGCTTAGAGAAAGGTTAGGAATAAAACTAATTGAATTGGTTTGAAATTTTGGGTTGTTTTTCATTTAAAGTTTGGTTTGCAGGTAACTGCTTTCTCTTTCACTGTTGGGTCTCAGCTACACTTTGGAAAGCCTGGGATACAAGTATGTACATAAGTTTTAGAAATTTATTTGAGAAGGAAAGTAACATTCTTCAATTGACACCAAAGCTGATGTAAAATAATTTCCCAGTTCGCTATTAAACACTTGTCACCTTAGAAATTAATGTCATGATGATGAATACCTGATTTTAGAGTCAAGAAAGGGTGTAGGCAGCTAACATGGTATATCTCATCTCTATTTCTGGAAAAAACATTTTGAAGCTGGATGAATAAACTGAGATCAAAACAAGTGACTAATTATTGGGGTTAATTAATAATTGGAGTTGATCGTCTCCCTAGGCCTGAAGCTCTGAGCAATGTTCTCAATCACATTAAACGCAATAAATCTTAATCCCTATGTAAGGGTTTTGAACACAAATTCCACCCTAATATAATTTTTTTTGCTTCATGCCATGCTAGGTATTTGTTTTAGGTTATGCACACTACATCATAATTTTGATGAAAGGAAATGATTAAATTGAGTGCCTGACTTCAGATATAGTGTTAAAGTGAATGTAAACAGAGACAATTTGGTATAAATTGTCATGTTTAAAATCTTTGTATGCATAATTATGGTACATTCTTGGTGTACAGGCATTCTAAATCATAACAATTTAATAACTACTCAAAAGAGTACAAGCGGGCTTGTCTAGGGCCGTCGAGAGGGGGGAGAGCCGGGGTAGTAAACCCGGAGCCTGGCGGTCCAGGGGGCCCACGAGGATGAAGCCGCACCACCCGAGACAGTAGTTTGCAAGCTTTTTTCAATGCCCAGTGTGTGTGAATTGACAGGTGGGCCGCAGGCCCCCGAATTCACTAGTATGCATATATTCCTTTCAAGAACTGTCTAAATTATTAGATATATCGTGGGTCGATCTGCCCACAATATGCTGTTCTGTGATTCGATTATATAGACGTCCCACTTCGATATTTCTGGTCAGTTCTGAAAACTGGACATACATAATTTACTGTAGCCAAATCTAGTCTTTGAGAGGCAATTGAGTGATAATATATATCGGTCGGGGGAAGGGTGAATATTTTCATGGGTCCTTGGTAAGTTGGTTTTGAACCAAGGGGGCCCAGGTGGTGCCATCTAATTGATCTCCCCAGGGCCCGTATTTTCTCTCGGCAGAACTGGGCTTGTCACATCAAATTATCCCTTATCTATGTGATAAATAAGTTTCCAGAAACTATTTTGATTAAAATATTTATTAAACTTACTTTAAAAGAATATTTTTTCTAGGACTTATTCTCCTTGTTGTGAGTTCCAACACATTGTTTCTGTTTACATTCATTCTCTGTAAATATGATACCTTATATAAACAATATAGTGTAATATGGCCCAGCAATGCATCTGTTATCAGCTTTCACTCAAACTTGTATTTCAGTTTTGTAATTCACCAACTTAACACAGTACTGGTGTGCCACATCTTCCCCAGGATGTCCTAGGCTATCTTCCCCTTGCCCTTGGATGGAGTGGAGGGGGAAATTATCTCAGGATATCCAACCCCCGGCCAGAATATCCCCCCCCCCAAAAAAAAAAAAAAAAAAAAAAATTAAAACTACTTATAATAACATAACATTTATTTACCAAATTTCCTTTAACCCTTTACCTAACATGAAAAGCAGACGACACTTGCAAAAAAAATTCTTGAATAACTATTTTTTTTCATTTTTTGTCTCAAAAACATAGGTTATGACCTCTCGTTGGAACGAGCTCGACGAGCTCGTTCCAAAGAGGGGTCATAACCTATGTTTTTGAGACAAAAAATGAAAAAAATAATGAAAATTAATTGGCGATTTTTGAGAATCGCGCTGGCCGGTTTTGGCCGTTACGTTGGGTAAAGGGTTAAATTCATGTCAAAATATGATTTTCTTCCCTTAGCAACCATTTGAAAAAATAAATAAATAGGTTTTATTTACACTCTCACCCAACCATGAAGTCCAAGCAATGGTTGTGAATGTCTACAGGACTTTGACAAGGTGATAGGGGGTGGGGGTGGGGGTGGGGTGGGGGAGTATCCTGGCCTGGTTATCCCCCCCCCCCCCCTCCCCACCCATGTTAAAATATAATATAGAAAACTTGGAAGAAAAAAAAATTCTTCCAATCATATACGCTTAAATAATGAGGGGAGTGAATCAGACATAGACAATCTTAAAACCATGCAAAAACTTTTTGGACAAAAATGGAAGAGGGTGGAGGGGAAGATGCCCAGGCCTCATTGTCTTTCCCCTCACCCATTCAAAAACCATAGCAACCATTCGAAAAAATGAATAAATAGGTTTTATTTGTACCCTAACCCAACCATAACAAAGTCCAAACAATGGTTGTAAAGGTCGTATGAATGTCTACAGGACTTTGACAAGGTGACAGGAAGGCGTGGGGGGGGGGGGGGGATTATCCAAACTTGAATATCTTACCTTTCAACTTGTCAAAATATTTATCAACCAGGAAAACAAATTTTGGGATGCTGTAATGATATTTGTACACAAATGAATTAGAAACAGCCTATCTTAGAGCCTCTGTACCTTTTTTTTCAAGATTTTGACACGTTGAGGAGGAAGATGAATTGTTTCTAAAATTCATTCACAATATTTCTCTCCCTAACTTCCATATTTTTTCTCATCCCCCCTCCTCCCCTCCCCCACCCCCCGCAACAAGTTGTTTTTTGGGGGGGATGGGGGGCTTGTACTGGAATCACCTTGTCCGTCCGTCTGTCTATTCAGCTGTAGACATAATTTTGTCCGGAGATTTTCTCATTCAGACGTTCACGGACCAATCTGCTCGAAACTTGGTATGAATGTTCACCACCATGCAGGGTAGGATTTGTTTTTAAATTTTTATTTAGCAGTTTTTGCCTAACTCTTAAAATTGATTAGCAAGTGTGTGTAAATGTTTAGCAGCTTTCATTCATGATGGTTCCACCCTCAAAAGTACTTAAACAATTTGAACCCCAGCGGGGGCACCACCTGGCTGTTGCCAGGGGGTCGTTAGGATCAAACTGTTTAGCCCCGTGGCTTAACCAATTCTCTGCAACATCCTGGTCAGAGCCCCCCCCCCCACCCCCCCACCATCACACACTTACACACCCAACCACACAGAGTATTCATCACACAATATCACCACTAATCTGTCTGATGCCTCTTTATTAGAGGCATAAACGTCTTCATTCAGTGTGGTATTGGTTGCTTCTTTTAATAATTTGGCAAACAGTAATCATAGGCAGTGTTGTCATTTCTGAATTCATGTATTACTGCCAAGTTTCCATCCAAATATCGACTAAATCTGAAGCCGAAAGTAGCTTAAGCTCAGTGACCGGGCATACCAAATTTTTCATTGCTCCAAATGTTGTGAATTAAAGAATATATTTATGTTATTATCTTTTTTTTTTAAATCATACTGGCTTTAATAAGTTCAGAAATAATACCCAAATAGTCAGACCCATTCAAATCCCACACTTAAAGGTATCGACAACATTCAAATGAAACTCAGAATTTTACTCCCTCGGTAAAAATGTTCGAGAAGGCTAGGCAACTCCACTCAGTAATATTGAAAGACAAAAATGCCTTATCAACCATTTTTAGCTTAACTAGACAAAGTCAAGATAAGCTATTGCCATCACGCATGCGGAAGTCTGTGAGTCTGTTCACATTTTCCTTTAGCACAGGCTACACCCCATAGTTCTTGTCTGATCGTCATGAAATTTCATATGCAGGTTTGGGGCCATGTCTAGATGAGAACGTTCCCTTTTGTTCGTGCTTGGTCAACCAGTATGGGTGCCCGAGCCGAAAACCTGTAGCAAAGTCTACAGGTCATATTTATGGAGGGATTTCATTGTAACCTTGGTAGGTTGACTTCATATAATGTCTAGATGAGAACAGCCCCTTTTGGACATCATTAGGCAACTGTGACGGCTACAGGGGCCTGAAACACAAAAACCTTTAACACAGTCTACAGGTCATATTTATGGAGGGATTTCATTGTAACCTTGTTAGGTTGACTTCATATAATGTCTAGATGAGAACCTCCTCTTTTGGACGTGATTGGGCAACTGTGATGGCTACAGGGGCCGGAAGCCCAAAAACCTTTAGCACAGTGTACAGGTCATATTTATGAAGTGATTTCATTGTACCTTGGTAGGATGACTCCAAATAATGTCCAGATGAGAACATCCCCTTTTGGTCATGATCATTCAGCCTTGATGGCTGCCCGAACCCAAAAACCTTTAGCATAGTCTATAGGTCATATTTATGGAAGGATTTCATTGTAACTTGTTAGGTTGACTCCAAATTATGCCTAGATGATGACATCCCCTTTTGGTCATGATTGGTCAACTGTGACGGCTCCAGGGGCCTGAAGCCCAAAAACCTTGAGCACTAATACAGGTTATATATCTGAAAGGATTTCATTGTAACTTTGTAGGATCACTCCAGATTATGCCCAGATGACAACCCCCTTTTGGTTGCGATCATTCAACCGTGATGGCTTCCCGAGCCCAAAACCCGAAAAACTTTAGTACAGACTACAGGTCATATTTGTGAAGGGATTTCAATGTAACTTGATAGGATGACTCATTTTGGAATAAGTTCACTGTAACTTGGTAACTTTCGTTGACATACGTTAACTGTGAGGGACACATACATTAACTGTGAGGTCATATTAACCCACCCCTCAGCTCTTTAGTACAGTGTACACCTCATATTATTTTTATTAAAAATATAGCATACAGAGAACAGAAATTAACATATTCCCAATTATCACAATTCTTGTCTTATTTCATAATCCTTTCATAAACATTGAACATTATCCTTTTCATCAAACACAACACACAGACAAGTTGAGCTACAGTGTCATTGACACTTTCATTTAAAAATATTTTTAGTTTTGTTTTGCATGAAGTGGGCATTTCTTCGTGCTAATTTTATAATAACTGGACACAGTATAGATAATCAAAACCTGAACACTTACTCAGGTTACAAATTATTAAGGAGCTTTACTTTATGCGGTAAAAACTGAACACTCTAGATGGATATCTTGCCTAGAAAAAGTTGATGACCTCTAAGTAGAGCATAGCTGATTAGTCAGTTAACGATCATGTGTTACTGTACACCGTTCACATTCGTGAGTGACTATTTTAAAGAGCATCCCTCGTAGTTATGACGTGCCTATACAATGGGGCCGAATATCGGGGCCTATGAGTGGGCCGAATATCGGGTCCACTTAGGCACCTAAAAATTCCCTGCAAAATGTTATCATAAATCATCCCATATGCAATGTATGAGTGCCTCTGAACGTCAGTAGACCAAAGAAGGATAATCCTATTCTGTTTACCGAAATACATGTGCATCGCACTTTAAGATCCAATTTTATGGAAGTAATTCACATTAGGGGAAAATTGCATCGAAAACTGCAATGCGAAAATGAACAAATCCTACCCTGCCATGGGAACCCGTGCACCTGCGATTATAGTTCTGGTTGGATTATTTTTTCTAGAATTATGCCCCTATTCATCTTCAAATAGCTGGCCTAAAATTTGGTCTGGAGATTTTCTCTGATGTTTATGGGTTAATTCCTTTGAAACTTGGTATGAATGTGTACTACCATGGGAAACTGTGCACCTGTGATTATAGTTTTGATCGAACCTTTTGCCAGAGTTATGCCCCTTTTCATCTTAGAATGTGTGCTTTTTCTCAGAGATTTTCTCAGATGGTTATAGGTCAATTCCTTTGAAACTTTGTATGGATGTTCACTACTATAGGAACCTGTGCACTTGCAATTATAGTTCTAATCCGTCTTTTTTTTGCCAGAGTGATGCCCATTTTTGTCTTAGAATGAGTGAATTTTGTCTGGAGATTTTCTTAGATGTTTACAGGTGGACTGATTTGAAATGTGGTATGGACCTGTGCACCTGTGATTATAGTTTTGATTGGACCTTTTTTCCAGAGTTATGCCCCTTTTCATCTTACAGTAGAATGTGTGCATTTTGTCCGCAGATTTTTTGCGATGTTTATGGGTCAATTCCTTAGAAACTTGGTATGGATGTTCACTACCATGGGAACCTATGACCTGCAATTATAGTTTTAATCAGACATTTTTTTTTTTTTCTAGAGTTATGCCTTTTTTCGTCTTAGAATAATGGCAGTGGGGGGGGGGGGGGGGGGGGTATGGACAGGCCCATCTGGGACACACACCTCTAGTGTTATATGTTCCTGAGTAATTTTATACAAGGATTTAGCCCTTTTAATATCAAATGTAATTAAATATTGTGAATAATAAAAGAAACAAAATTAGATGAATACATTTAAAAAAAATTTAGGTGGGGGGGGGGGGGGGTGGATATCCCAGGTAGGGGGGCTGATATCCTAGGATATCTTCCTGAAGGGGGGGGGGGGGGTGTACTGTGGAGGGAAGATATCCTGTTACACCAGTATTAAAGTTCTCTCATTCAAAGTAAAGGAAATATAATATCTGGTAACTTGCTTATTTCTGTTATTTCAGCTTCTTATCATTTTAAAAGACTCAAAGAGATGAGGACGCAAAAAAAAAGAAAAACAGAATACCCGTTGAAGTAGTAGGATGGTACAGAGTTGTGGCAGCCAGAATATACTTCTTCTTTTCCTAAAAATGTTCTGTTCAAAGTAGTAATCTTTTTTCAATTATAATGACATTACAAAAGCTTTGTGGCCTCACAAGTAAATGTGTATTTCATGGATGTACAATGTAATAAATATACTATAGTTTTTGTGGTGTGTGGTAAATGGACCAGGCTGAAGACAAAATCTAATCCCATAAAATATCTGTAAAACTGTACAGTAACCAAATAATAACCTGTAATGTGTCTATTTTAATCTGCAGTGTCAGCCCAACCCATTAACAAATGTTGATTTGTTTATTTTTGTGAAGGTATAAAGCATGTGTCAATAGTGGTGCACTCCCCTTCACAACCAGCACCAGCCTCAAAATGGAAATTTGAAGATACACTCTCCTCACAAGAATTTTATTTCAACATTTAAAGCTATTGAAAATCTTTAATTGGATCTAACTTTTATGTGTAATTTGGGCTTTAACGGTATATGTAGTATTATTGGAAAAAAAATTTCAAAAGTAACATTTCCCTCATTAAAACTACCAGCCCATGAATCCTATTCTTGAAAAATCTTCGAAGCTTTCAGTGAAGTACTTTCAAAACCCGGTAAAGAAAACAAATCACAAAAAGGTTTCTGTTTTCATTTTATAACATACTTCCACTGTTAGAGAATAGTTAACTCTAATGTTAACTTTTTAAGACTGGATTTGCATGTCATCGTGAATTTGGTGAGAAAACAGTTACAACAGTTTCCATTCTCCACACTCTAAATGCTCTCAGAGAACACCCCCCCCCCCTCACATTATGTTCATATAGTTGTGCTCCTAAACAGCACCAGAACAAATTAGAACTGACATAGTTGTAGATAAATAAATAGTTATCCTACCTGGTCTTTATTTGTTGGTTCAAATTCACATTCAGCATCTTTGGTTATATCATACTGCAAAATAGGTATGAATTTAACTTTAGCCAATCAATTATATCTGTTCTGCCCACTTTAAAGGACTTCCACCCCTGGCATCAGATGCCAAATCCTATCTTACCAGTAAAGCAGACTATAGTAAACATCCAGTGACCCCCCCCACCCCCACACGCATATCCTGGGAAAGTGGTGCATCGCTTGTTTGCTGGAATAAACAAGTTCTGTTTCACCAATAAAATGGGACCCGGTAACGAACACCTGGGGTGGAGGAGTGGGCACAGCATTCGTATAAATGATTGGATAAACTTGACTTCATACCTGTGTTGTCATAAAGTTACTGCTGAATTCTTATCATTTTCTCCAGATTATGTGATCCTGCAATTTTATGGAGTTTCTACTCTTGATTGGCTTGACAAAAAATTGCATTTTTATAACAAAAATTCAATGCACCAAATTTTTCAACAATGCAACTAAGAATTTAATCCATTCAGTCTTCCTTGGCAAACTCATTGAAGGTTTTATATCGACTCTCCCTACATCATGTCATATTATTTGTTATTTGAGTTAATTAACCCTTTACCTGACACAAACTGATGATGTCACATTCTAAAAATTTCTGAATGACTAAAAATTTACTTTTTTGCCTTGATGACAAAGTTTCTGATCACTCATTGGACTGAGCTTGAAGAGATTGTTCCACTGAGGGGTCATCAGCTATGATTTGAAGTGAAAAATACAAAAAATAGTGAATGGCAATTTATGTGCACAGCACTGGGCTGTTTTGATTGTTAATTCATTTATTATATCAATGTAGACTTTACCTATGATCTATTTTTAGATATTGATGGGAAATGTCAGGTACCAAAAATACTTTGGTATGTTAAGATCTAGTTTGTATGGCATATTGCTATTGCCATGGTACTGTTACCAATACTACAATTTGGGTATACCACAGTGAGGTTTGATATGCTCAATTTATTAACAACCAGTATTAGGTATTTACCCAGAGGTTCAGGAACTCCGGAGTCGATTTAATTTTTAAAAATTGTATAACAGTTTACTAACTTGGATAAATTTTGCTTAGCATTCCCTATTATTTATATGTTTTTCTCATGTGAAATTGATTAGCTATAGTTGAAAATTGATTCAAAAATCGCTATGCAAATCCAGTTCAATCGAGCCCTGCAGGAACTGTTGCTTGTTGGGTTCTTAAATTTCTACATAAAATATCACTTCACAGTTTTAGCATTCTGTGGTGAAACATGTATATTCTTTTTCAGTTCTGCTGTAAAGTTATTCAGTTGTGCAGATAGTGACACACTACTGAATCACACTGTGTTAACTGTATTATACCCCATTTTCATCATAATAGGATTTACTTTTGAAGTAAAATACTCCTCTGCCTTTTTTTTTTTTTTAAAATCATTAAAATTGTCAGTCTTCCTATGAAGTGTGTCTAATGAGTTGTGATGGTTTAACCTTATTGCCCTCTCTTCATGAAACTTTGCACCTTTAGATGGTGTAATGCTCACATAAACATATGAAGCCTACCAGAGGCTAACAATGATGTCAGACGTTAACTTTTCATTGAACCAAACTATGGGATATGTCTCTTATTCTCACTGCAATAGATGCACAAAGTTTGTTTCATTTTGCTTTTAATAAGCAACAACTTTTCCAAACTGTTTTTTAATTCCAGGGTGTTATTTGTATGCTGACCTCCTAAAGAAACATAAACTGAGTTTTGTTGTTATGAGAATATTATTAATAGAATCATTGTTTCCTTTTTAAAAACACAACTTAAATTTGATGTATGAAGTGATAGAATGTATCAGATAGTGGTGATATTTGTATCAGTGTGATATTGTAATTTTTCAAAAATAAAAATGTACATCTGCATTATTAGTGTGAACATCTTCATTCTCCTGTTGAAATACCTTCAACTGGAAACTTGCAAGTTACCCTGCTTTTAAATTCACCAATGAACAATATTACAGATTCCAGCCTGTCTGTTATGTATTTTTAACAACATTTGAACAGACATGGTTAAAATCTCTTCTGAATGAGTTCAGTGAGGGTTTGCTATGGTCACACTCTTGATCCATTGTCTGCTGTTTAACTTGTTTTTGAGTCTTCTCCCAAAACCCTTCTGCTGTCCCTCCCAGTATTAATATGCCCGGCCTGAAAAGTCGAGTGGTATCCAGTGGAGACCTCTGTATGTCCATTTGTCCATCCATCCATCTGTACCAACATTTTCCCTTGTATCTCAGCCACTGCTACTCCAATTTGAATGATATTTGGTGTTGTGATAGAGTTTCATGAGAGAACAATATCTGTATAGTGTGAGTTTCTTCTACACATTTTTTCCAGAGTTGTGGCCCTTTTTCACTCTTTCGACTTAGATTTTTTTTTTTTTTTTGCGGTTGGGGCATTAGCAATGCTTTGCGATGCAGGCCTCTTGTTTTCTGTCTGTTCAAATCAAGCCCCTTGTTGATACACTAAGGTGAAAGCAGACATTTTATCAACT
This sequence comes from Pictodentalium vernedei, assembly GCA_031216915.1. Lineage (NCBI taxonomy): Eukaryota > Metazoa > Mollusca > Scaphopoda > Dentaliida > Dentaliidae > Pictodentalium > Pictodentalium vernedei. The sequence continues at coordinate 4,162,019 of CM062288.1, read as the reverse complement.
GGAAAGGATCCCCACATTCAAAACATTTTCTGACAGACCACTGGCCAAAATAATTACATAAATGACATATCCAGTCTTTCAAACAACCATTCACAGTTTTATAGAAAATATGCCACAGGAGACATTGAGGCATTTCTTTCCAGCCATTCCACCCTTTGCTATTATTCTAACTTGGTTGATATTAGTGATTAATAGTGGAAACGTTGGGCCGAAAAACTCTCCCAGTTCCCCGCAGGTTGACATTTCATATCTTGTAAATAATGACCAACAGGATTTTTTTTTAAAACCTCCTTGTGAATTATTTGTGTTCATCTTGTAGAGAACTAAATTATTTTTCAACAATAATTTGTAATACAAGTATTTTTTTCAAATGTACCATGGTACCAGCGATGTGATTCTCATAATTGTTTTGTTACAGTGTATTGGAGAGTGCCTTTTGACATTTTCCAATAAATAAACAAAACAATTTCATATGAACATTTTTTATGTTCTTTGCATTTGTAGTTTTATCATGACCGCAACAGCACATTTGAATTAAGCGTAGCCAACCATTTATTCCAAAGTAATATCTTTTGAGTATGTCCATCAAAGGCATTTGTTATCAGATCCTATTTTAACAGTAAAACAGAACTTGTCCCATTAAACCACTCGCTTATGAATTCTCAAAAAACCTAGCAACTTAGTGAAAGTTTGACTTAAGGATCATTCCAGTGACCTTACATGTAAATACAATTTATAGTTTGTATCGGCTAGAAATTCTATCATGCTTTTTAGCTCACCTGACTGAAATTCAGGGGTAACTCAAGTGATGACTTTCGGTCTATCAGCCGTCCGGCATAAACTTTACATTACCAACTTCTCATAAACCACAGGGCCAAACTGAACCAAATTGATATGCATGTCCCTTGTCATATGTCAAATCAAAATGAAAGTTGTCATGTCTTATAGTGAGGGGGTTGGCGAAAATGCTCTTAAAATTTTACTAAAATCTTCTCGGTACAATGACTTCATATTTGGAATGGAGCTAGCTTCCTTTTGGGGTGTGGAATCAAGTTTGTTCAAATGAAGTTCATGATGCAGTATTTGCCTTTTAAACGGGAGGATTTTTGGTCCCAAGCGAAATTTCTATTTTCTGAAATGATGAAACAATTTGAACCAAATTTGGTATGTGGTATTATTGCATCATATGTACTTCATTCATGCCAAAAAAGATTTCCTGTGTCCCAATGGGAACCCAAGAGCACAAATATAGATATTTTAAACGCCCATATCTCCTAAACTGCACGAAACAGAGAACTGTTATTTGGTATAAAGCATCCTTAGAACCAATAGAATGGAACAGAAAGAAAATTGCTTTGTCGGGGTGATCTTGTAGGAGCATTGAAAAAATACTGAGTAGGGAGGTGGGGGGGGGGGGGTGGGGGGGGGGCAGATACACATGTGTTCAAATTTTGATTTATCCATTGTTTGCATTATGGATTACGACACTTGTCACAAGAGCAATCAAGAGATACAATTAGGACAACTCTGTCAAAGAAAAGTTGGACCAAAAACAGTGGGCTTTTGGGACAACTCAGGCCAAACTGTCTTAAATTGGTCCACTCTGTTGAAATTTTGTATGAAGGCTAAAGACAAATAGGACTATGTAAAATGAATCTGACCAAAAGAAAAGACTGTAAAGTTACTTTCTGCTCAATGCATCACATATGCAAAACCAAGACTTGAAATTGCATTTTAGCACCTTTTAGCTCAGCTGACAGAAAGTGAGCGTGAGCTATTGTGATCACTTATCATCTGCCATCCGTGAACATGAAAACTACTGAACCGATTACAGTTAAATTTGAGGTGATTGTTCTGGCATCGCACTTTAATTTTCTTCAAATCAACTTTCCCTTCGCTGTAGGGAGGGGATAGGAAAATGCTTCCAAATTTAAAAAAAAAAACTTGTGAACTAATGGATGCAGTGACTTGATATTTGATTCTGAGCATCCTTTTGCGGTGTAGGATCACATTCAAATGAAGGTTGTGGGGCAATATCTGCCTTCCCAGGGGAGGGGCATCGGTTTTGACCCTGCCCAAACTTTCTATTTTCTGAACCAACAGCCAATTTGAACCAAATTTGGTATGTTGTGTTATTGAGTCATAAGTACTTTATTTAAGAAAAAGAAATTTCCAAATCCCTGTAGGAAATCCAGGAGCTGAAAATTTATTTATATATTTATTGTCCCTGAAAATTTTTGGGGGGGACTATAGAAATCAGCGGTGTCTGTCCGTCCAACTGTGCATCCATCCCACTTGGTGTCCCCATGATAACTCCAGTTTGGATCATTTGATTGGAACCAATTTTGGTATTTGACCTTCTTAGCCCAAACCACAGGTCAAGTTTGAATATGGGTTTGGACCGATCATTTTTATTAGAGTTATACCCCTTTTTCGACTTAGAAATTTCAAGATTTGCAGAGTCCGGATGATAACTCCAGTTAGGATTATTTGATCAGAAAGAATTTTAGTATGTGACTTTCGGGGGTAATAATACAGGTCAAGTTCGAATGGGTTCGGACTGATCACTTTTACTAGAGGTATGCCCCTTTTTCGACTTGTTTTTTCGGGGGACATGTGGCCGAGCAGCCTTTTATTTATTCATTTATTGGTGTTTTAGGTCACATATTTATGAACAATGGCTAATGGTGACCACAACATGGAGATAAAGTCAAGTACCCCAAGCATTGCTGGCTGTGTCTTATTTTACCAGTAAAGCAGAGCATGCTTACCATAGTGAACAAGCACTGCTTCACTCTATGGGGTTCCAACCTGGAAGGAGCCAAAAAATATAAATATTTTCAACTCCCATATTTCCAAAATCTTATGGAACAGAGAATTGTTATTTGGTACAGCTGTATGAAACATCCTCTGGAACAGTAGAATGGATGGTAAAAAAGTTCCCATCAGTTATGTCAATATGTACTGTAGGGGTGAAATCAAAAATGCTATGTCAGCATGTTTGTAAAATTAAAAAAAATTCTTCTCCAGAACCTCTGATCAGAGTCATTTAAATATTTGGTATACAGCATCCATTGTGGGTGTGTGTGTGTGGGGGGGGGGGGGGGGGGAGGGGGCAGGGGGCAGATGCAGGTTTATTTAGATTAAGCCCCTCGATTCATATTTGAGATCAATACAGAAGCCCAAATTTTAACTTGCTGGAATATGAGAAGTACTCGCTAAAGAATCTTCTATTCCAGAACCACCTGCCGGTACCTTGTGATATTTGGTATACAACATTGTTATGGGAGTTAGGTTTAAGTTTGTTCCAATCCTGTCAGTTATTATTTGGGCTATCGGAGCATAAATTTTAATTTCGTTCAATCTGTGAAATAATCTTCAAAAATAATCTTCAGATCCAACAGTCAGTAACTTTTGGTATTTATTATACTGCATCCTTAGAGAGGTCAGATCTAAGTTTGTTCAAAGTATGTTCCAGAGTTAATATTTAGGCTCCCTATAGGAGCCCAAATTTTTACTTGGTGCAATATGAGGAATATTCTTGAAAAATCTTTGTCTCAAGAACCCTCAGTTAGAACATCTGATACGTGGTATACACCATCCTTGGGGGAGTCAGATTCAAGTTTGTTAAATTCAACTCCCTGGGTTAATATTTGGGCTCCTATTCAAGGCCAAATGTTAATTTAGTCCAAGATAAGGAACAATCTTAAAACATCTGCTTCTTCAGACACTCGAGCCAGAATCTTTTGAGAATTGGTTTTCAATATCCCAGTGTCAGATTCAATTTGTTCAAATAAAGGATGATATTTGTTTTTTTCCCTGTGGTGTTGGGTGGCATTTTAATTAGGTGTTATATTTGGAAATTTTAACTTTGTGCTATATTGGAAGGGGAGGTGCCAGATTCAAGTTTGTTCAAGGTTAAGTCCCCAGGTTGATATTTGCGCTCTCTACTTTTGTATTACTAGAAATCTGGGTTTTATGTCTGTGGTAGTATATCAATACTAGAAGAAAAAAAATCATCTCGAGTGACATGGACAACCGAGTTATAAATAATTCAATTAATTCATTTCTCTATAGTCTTATATGGTAATAGATGTTAATTAAATCCTTTAAACAACCTCGGTCAGATGAGCGCCTCGGGCCCCAAATGGCCTCTTGTCAGAGTTGTAACTGCAGCTCTATGGACTTTTCCTCTTGGAGGCAAACTATTGACTATTTCAATACATGGTAAAACATGAACTGCCGACCATGTCTAGAGAATAGTAAAGACAGGTAACGCATGTTCCTATTAGCATACTGTCTTGTGCTGGTGTTAGCGTTGCGAGGATTTGATAACTTTGAGCAAGAGTCAGTGGTAGAAGCATTAATAATAATGGTATGTAGAAGTTCTGGTGAACATTGAAGAAAGCCAGCAGTAAAGGTTGAACCTGCCAACCTGCAGGTGGTGAAAACAGTGGAGATGGAAGACCGATACTAGTCAGAGGTAACAGTAATTGGTGTAACGATGAATGCTTAACTACCATAGACCGAACCTGACAGAACTTAAGATTAATTTATTTTTGGCACGCCCATTGGGCCAACCATGGTTCGGTCCGTGTGTAACTTGTCATTGAAGAAATAGATGAAATTTCGCCTGCAATATTTTCGCATAATAGTGGACATCGAAGCAGGGAGGTAGTAGGAGCGATGGTATGTTGGGAAATAGCTCTTCCTAATATTTATTGCTGATCAGATTACTATAAATTATTACCCAAAATATGCGGAAGTGTTACTTCCAGATGCGTTCTATTGCACTTGTTTCATTGTTTAAGCTACCTTGGGTTGTGTAACACCCGAGCCTTGACCCCACGAACTTATAGTTCGTACGGTCCCGACTAGAGATCAACTTTGGGATCGCAACCCCAAATCTTAATGGGTCCTCAACACCAGACCAAATCTACACTTGGGATTGGGGAGGATTGAGCGCGACCCCTTGGATTAGTTCTGGTATTTGAAATACTAGCACTTTGGTGGGCACTAGCAGAGCTGAAAATATATCAACCCTTATGGAAGGTTTATATGATGTTTTATTTCATTTGCAAATGTTCTGGGTATTTATTTTATTACAGAATAATGAACAAGTTTACCAGTCACCGATTATTTATAACTCTCACGGAAATCACTCATTAAATCAGGACTCAACAGGGGGATGCACGTCAACAAGGGCCCCGCAGGCGAACCAAAAGCACCGTGAACGAATTGACAATGACCTCGGTCCATCGGCAGGTGCGGGGAGCCTATCTACATATTCTGTTATAAACATTCTCTGGAAGAAAAACTTAAGTGTATTTGCTGGCTAACATTAAATTATAAGTCCCCATGACTAACACTGCCCCTTTTCTGTGATTCAGACTCTAAACGATTCGGGGCATCAGCATGCGACCCACGTCTGCAGGCGAACCAAAAGCACCGTGAACGAATTCACATTGCCCTAGTTTCGTCAGCAGGTGCTGGAAGCATACTGTTTAACTCTACAATAAGGATTCTCCACTAGAATACCCAAACTGATGGTCGTTTTGTACCCATCACTGGACGTTTTGTACCCAACCAGGTATGTTTTGAATCCAAACTGTTGGACGTTTTCGAACCCAACCGGGTATGTTGGTGTGGGTTTTGGAGAAATAAATAAGAGGATTAGTGTATAAATATAGTAACTTTATTAAAACAAATAGATAAGGCCATGTAAAAAAATACAAATACATCATTTTTTTTATATTAGATTTGGGTACAAAACGTCCAATGATGGGTACAAAACGACCGTCGGTTTGTGTACAAAACGACCGTCGATTTAGGTACGATACGTCCAGCTGGGTACAAACGTCCTGCTATAAAACGTCCTGGGTACAAAATGCTCAGAAAACGCCCCGCGGTACACCATATTACAATTACTGCATACCATAGTAATTGTTTCGTGGCATACCATAGTAAATGCACCATGGTATATCAATAGTAATGTTTTCATGGTATAACATAGTAATTCTACCATTGTACACCATATCAATTCTACATGGTTTCACATGGTGTATTTACCACGGTACAATTAATATAATATACCATGATAATCGTACAATAGTCTATACGATACAATTACTGTGGTATACCATGTATTGGGGCGGCTGAAATGCAATTTCCTGGATTTTTTTTTAACTGCACTCGATGACACCTATGTGACCTCAGTAACCTTGACACATATTTGAACATGCACGGAGTTTTGACTGATCTGATGCAACCCCGAACTCGATATTTCATACCATGTCTAAAGTTACTGTGGCTTGAAGACAGCTGAAAATGAGAGCAAGTCAAATCTACGGATGTTCCAAGTGGCATCGCGGTTATACCAAGGGTTGTAGATATTGTGAAGAGAAGAAAGAAAGAGAAAAAACAACAACAAAAAAACAGCATGTGTGTTGTCAGAGACTTTTAAAAAAATTGTAAAAACAATCGACTTCACACACAGACTAATTATTTGACTCGCCAGGTAATTCAGACGCACTCATTTGCTATTCGATACTTGTCTTCGTGCACGCCCTCGGCAACATCAACCCAACTTCACAGCGTATTTTACCTGAATCGACAACTGAAAACTGAGTACTGGAAGTACTTGTGATGGAAACAAATGATATTCCGCAGCTTATAACGCATGAAAAGTCGAACGTAACCCGGAAAAGATTTGATCGAAATTAAATACGACAGTTGTAAATAGCCAGTAAAGTTTTTTTTTCTTAACCCATTCGCGTGAATCATACGTCTATTGTATTAAATTTGTCACAATATACACGGAAACAAAAATTAACATCAGTGAAAAAATGAAATGTGTCATAAGGTACGAACTGAACTTTTTGCGTGCGCTAATCACCACACAATACCCGCTCATTCTAATTCATGCCCGCTGATAAACTATCATGTGGGATTCTTTATGGTAACTTAGGATAACCCTTGCTACTGTCTCAAGTAAAACCGAATGCATTCCCACCCCGATGTACCCAGCTATAGATGTTTCATTTTTTTTTTTTCTAACTATTCTGTAGTTGTCCTATTCCAGTTCTTCATGGATCACATCGGTCTATACCTGATTCATTTCCTCGTCAAATTCACGGAAGAATATGACATTGTACAGATTGTTCTTCAAGTTCTAGACGCTACCACCCAACAGTACTATAAACGCGATAAAAGATGAGAACAAACTAAACATTTACACTTGATTGTTGGGTCAAGAAGCTAATCAAGAATTAAATCTGACCCCCGTGATTCTAATGGTCAAAACTCCTGACTATAGTGTTCAGTTCATATGAACAGATATTTCATTCTATTCTGAAACCCACTGTGAGTTGCAGGAGAAAAATAGAGAATAATTTTTTAAAAGTGCGTTTCAAGTGCCGGGAGCTGCACTTATTTAGATCTCTGTCTTCCGAATACTGCGTCAGAACTCAAGTTGGACCAGCAACACATTTCGTTCTTTCTACGATCCAGTTTCTCCATCATTCTCGTCCCTTCTCTCCTATTTTGATGATAATCCCCTGTCACTATCTCCAGGGCAAATATCTTTTCTTTGACCTGCACTCAGCTCCCCCCACCCACTCCCCCCCCCCTTTCCCAACTACAAACAGTGTTGTTGTGTTGTTTTGCTCGTCCTCGTTAGCCTAGGTCTACCCGGGTCGTTCAGCAAACACAGGCCCAGAAAACTCCTGAGACGTCAAGCGCGGATTTATATGAATAAAACTGCTTCGTAAGAATTCTCAGATACGGCAAGGGCTTAAAGGTATAATTACTCTTCCAGTTCCAGAGACAGGTTATCGGAGCAGACTATCGGAAAGGTATAATTACTCTTCCAGTTCCAGAGACAGGTTATCGGAGCAGACTATCGGAAAGGTATAATTACTCTTCTAGTTCCAGAGACAGGTTATCGGAGCAGACTATCGGAAAGGTATAATTACTCTTCTAGTCCCAGAGACAGGTTATCGGAGCAGACTATCGGAAAGGTACAATTACTCTTCCAGTTCCAGAGACAGGTTATCGGAGCAGACTATCGGAAAGGTATAATTACTCTTCTAGTTCCAGAGACAGGTTATCGGAGCAGACTATCGGAAAGGTATAATTAATCTTCTAGTTCCAGAGACAGGTTATCGGAGCAGACTATCGGGTCTCAACTTGACCTATGAGACCATTCAATAAAGGATTATCAAACATTACACGAAGGTTTAAAATATTGAGAATGTAGAATTCTAATTTCCATTCAGCCCGAAATGTTGGATTCTCCGACGGCACCTCAGTGGAATTCTACTACGACAGGGTCACAAGTCTCTCACAGTAGGGTTCCCAAATCCAAATACAACGCTAGACGGAGTGGTAACCCGGGATTCAACCGACACCTAAAAACTTCACCAAGTCAATGTGTTTTGTCTGCGGAACGGAGACACAACGTTAAGGTTAACAAAGGTAATGATTTAAGAAAATGGCCGGGTTCGTCTATCGCTAGCAAATAGTCCGTGCTATAAGAAAATGTCCAGGTTCGTCTATCGCTAACAAATAGTCTGTGCTATAAGAAAATGGCTGGGTTCGCCCATCGCTAGCAAATAGTCTGAGGCGCTACTTGTACAAGGCAATGGTGTCGCGCGTTGGACGACAATGGCCTGGTGGACTTTCGATCATTCTGACAGTAAAATTTGTTGGACTTGTCTGTGTGTTGTAGAGAAGTGTCCACAGAAGGCATTCCCTATTTTCAGGTGGGGTTCGGCTTTGGGTTTTTCTTTTTCTTATGAGATGGCTTTGTTGGCGAAACATTTGTGGAGGCTTTGGTATTGAACGTGTCGATGTTGGCTATTTGTTGTCCTCGTTCGACTTCTTAAATACCCGTGGGACCTTTACAAGTTCTTGTTCCTTGCCTACCAAAAGGTGCCCAGTCTGAAGAGCGGCGACGACGGAGGTGAAAGAAGACGGCTTTCATCTCCAGCACGGCACCACATGGCCACTCCACATACTCCGACCTACTCGGTGGAGGTGGCCGTATCCCCAGTTGTCTCCGCTGTAGAGGCCTGGGAATGGATAGGTTGGACCTTTGGTGAGGTGGGATAGCATCTTTCGCCGTAGCTTATCTAAACTTTCCAAGCGACGGGCGTCCCTGTGCTTGGTGGATTGACTTTTCATTTTCTTAGTTCTATACTGTCTCTCCAAGAAAATCTGCGTGGGAGTTGAATCTCCTTCAGTCATATTCGGATGAGGACCAGCGTTTGTGTTTAGGCCATTCCACGAAATGTATTGCCCCTTTCCTAAATTGGACGGTGGCAGGCCTTTCCTAAAATCACTGTGAGGCGAACCGTTTTCCTTCCTATACTTGGCCTGTTCCAAGTGAGGCCGACAAGCCCTCAAACGCCAACAGTGTTCTTTGGATTTTCCTAACTGTAGATCTGGTTCAATCAAGTGGCAGGCCAGACTATTGGTATCGGCGTCCAAGGTGTGAATGCTCCACACTTCGACGAAAAGAATTTGATGCGTCTGTGCCAGGACAGTTTGTGATTCCCCCACGCCCCCCTTATCAGTATGTTTATTGTTATGCCATGTCTGGATGGAACCACGAGAAGCAAGAAGCTATCAGAGACACAGAAAGCAGTCCACTGCAAAGGCAACAGTGTGTGCGGTGTGGAGATGGGGAATGGATCTACAAAAAGGACGCTACATAACCCACGCCTCCGACAAATGCACCTCACATTGATCAACGAACTCCATAAGAAAGGCAGGGAAATAGTCTGTCCAACATATTCATTATCTGTCGGTACTCTTCTCACACCTATACCTTTTTGTAGACGTTTCTTCTCATTTGCTGTGACCAGTCGCATCGTCTCGGACTGTAGACTGTTGGCCAATCCTACTTACACAAGCCACTCTGGTTCGGAACCCAAATGATGCTAAGGTCAGCCTGAACTGCAGACCTGAACCAAGATGTCTAAACGATTTGAATGTGTCTATGGGGTCGTGGTAGAGGGAGTAATTGGGAAACAAAGCCTTTATTATTATTGGTTTATCCAGTGTAAAATTGTTCCCCAAATAACAAGATAGTCTAACGACATTCATATCCCCTGCCGACTTTTATGTTATGGTAGGAAAACTCTTATCAGCATCGACATGTATTCATGCCCAGTATAGTTACTCACCAAATATCAATTAATTTCTTTAATCACAACTGAAGATATCTTCCAAAAACCTGTCCTTTTGGCAAATTCAAAGTTGCCAAGGGAAGTAACTCTGGTAAAATTATTTAAATCAAACCTTCCTTTCCATTTGCACATGCATACATCACACTCATACTGCACACCAAGTTTCGTAAAAATCCAATGAAAAATGCAGGATGAGTTAAGCGGACAAACAGTTGTGAGGAATTTTTTGCTATTAACAAGGGCCATAACCATGCAAAATTCATTGCATCGAAAATTCCTGACCACATGCACATCTACACATAATACTGATACTTCAGACCAAGTTTCGTAAAAAAAAACAATAAACAAGAAAAATGTCACTAAGGTAACACATGCCCCCCTCCCACACCCCCCTTGTGACCTTCACCTTGCAGATGCGGCGGAAACTATTATACGCGACACACCTTCGGACTGTCCTTAACATTTGTAAAAAGTTTAACAATTGTACTATGATTCGTTTCTGAGTTATGGCCGAGACACAAATATTGACCGATTTTTAGTGTGACCTTGAAATGTGACCTTGACCTTGAAGGTACAAACCCGGCTATTGTGTGTGACACATCCTCCCATGGTCCTTTATAATTGTGTGAAGTTTGATGACTGTGGCCCTAACAGTTTTCGAGTTATTGGCTCGGACACACACACACACACACACTTCAATCACTATATGCCTCCCGACTTAAGTCAGGGGGCATAAAATGTAGAAGTTAAGCATACAAGCTTTTGTGATGGACATTTTGCAATTTCCAAGGGCCTTAACCATGCCAAATTTGTCACATTGAAGATATCTGACCACATGCACATCTACACTTGATACCGATACTTCAGACCAAGTTTCGTAAAAAAAAAACCCATTGAAAACTGTAGGAGGATTTAGCTGGACCTAACTCTGTCGACGGGGGATAATAAGAGCTTTTTCCATGCCAGATTGATTCTACTTTTCATTCGGATACTCCATAGAAATAAATATCAATCTGGTACAGCGTACCTGTAGAATTCCAATCTTACCCATTAAAAGTGAATGCATACCATAAATCAAATCAATGCATCTAGAAGTCAAACAGAAAGGTTGGTTTACATCAATCCCACCCTCTTAGAACAGTGTTGGAAAGTTGTTCCCCATATTGTGCACCAGCGGCCATTAAGAGTTTATAGCCATTTATAAATTAGCAAAATATTTTACAGTATTTTTCGTATCAATAGTTTGGAATGGAGGCTAATATGATGACCCCAACTCCCAAAGCATGGTTCAATTAATTTGAATGGCTGGTCAATTCAAGGATTTTCCAGGATCCAACCAGTCTAGTTTCAAGAAACTACATATGAGTAATTCAAGGAGTTTCAAGCTCCCATTCAAGAGCTACACACAAAGTCCCACAACAGAATTTGTAATCAATTTTTGATATTTTAATGCCATATCCCAGTCATATCTGCAGTCTAATGCACAATTCTCATTCTTATAACACATTGCTCAAGCCATACAAAATTCGTTCCAGTGATAGATTACTATGACATAAGCGTAAAATTGGCGAAATAAATCAACTCTGATCCGCTCAGCAGTTCCAGAGATGAAGATATGAAAAGTTTACTGATGATGACGGACGCCAAGTGATGGCAATAGCCCGTGTGGCTCTTTGAGCCAGGTGAGCTGCAAAAAAGTGTTTCTAAATTTTAATGACTTTTCAAGTCACTGGTAGGGAACTTCTAAATGCTAGCACTTTCAAGAAATTCAAAGATCTATGAGAACCCCGTGAAGTAAGCATTCAAACACTTGTTTTGCCCAACAGACTGTGCTACTCCATGGAAGCAGCGAGTCAAGCAACAAATCTCAGCCTCTTTTCTTATTCTAAAAAGTTGAATTATGTGTGAAACCATGTAATTTGCCTTTCCGGACAAGACCGAATATTTGACAATCCACTGACACCCCTAAATAGGATATCAGGAGCTTGTTTTTAAAACCTAAAACCTCATCAGCTGAGTCAACAAAACTGTTAAATGGCAGACACAAAGTTCTTGCAAGAGATTTTGAAAGGGTTTTCCAGTTATACTCAGTGCTACTTAACCCACATTAGTGTTGAACCAAATCATTGTTTGACTGATAGAAGGCTGGTTACAAGTTTTTTTTCAGTTACAGTTTTGCTGCTGGTAAATTGTTCACTCAAAGAAAAAGTATGGAAATAAAGTAAGTGGATTCCAATAATGTAAAATAAGCTGAATTTCTTGTGCAAATCGTGCAAAAATACTGAGGCCCGATGATCAGACACAAGTATTTTACTCAAGTATTTGTGCAAGATTTTGTTTTCAAGTTATAAACTTCTAGCATTATGGGGTGGAGATGGAGAAACTTAAAGTGGCCCATCATTTCCAAAATATTTAGCCTTAAAAGGCCATTACATGTGCTCTGGTGATTTCTCAGAGTGACAGAAGGAATCCATGTTACCAGTACATGTACACTGGACTCTTCTACAGACCTTTCCACTTGGGAATTGGTTTTCTGGTTCACCAGTTAGGTTGCTTATTGCATTCACCCCTTATATACCACTCCTAATACTGTGCTGAGTTTGTGGGGAGATGTCCAACCATACCATATTGTGAATGGCAGAAAGACAGATGGATTTAAAGCCATTTGTGTGGAGGCAAGTTAAATATTAGAAAAAAGCCAGCAATTTTTATCACCTATAAAATTTAATTCAGTAGTTTTTAAAAGTTTATGCTGTTTTTCCCCATGAGTAAGAATTCAAACTAATTTTGACTTTATCCAACTCAAATGTTTAAGAGCTTTTCTGCAATCTAATATCTTGAGAAAAACAATTGTTAGAGCAGGAGATAATGACTCAGACTAATTGCCTGCCTGTTCAATAGTCGAAAAGGTAGTGCACTGTCCAGTAGGGAGATCGAGAGACTTCTGGATGGAGGTACATGTATATGTACTTTCATGTCATCACTCACTCCACCTCCTTTGTTCATAGTACTATCCCGCTCCCAGTTTATGAGGGAACAAAAATGATAATCTATATTTATTTATAGGTGTTTAAAGTCACATTCAGCATCTATGGCAATATAAACATATGCTGCCCACCTTAGAGGACTTTCACCCAAGGCGTTGATTACAGGGTCGTATTTTACCAGTAAAACAGAAAATGTTTACCATAGAAAGCAAGCACTATTTCACTTCCTGGGACTCCCATGGGTAAATAAACAAAGTAACATTTCACAATTTATAGTATACATTATGCTCAGATTCAACAAAGGTTAATTAAATGGGGAATAGAAATTGATTTCAAGACATTGTTATTGTACTGATAATTTATTTTGCCACAATCATACCATGCAATTAATAATCAACTTTTCAACAAGACATACAAAGTTGAAGTGTACATCAATGTGACATCCAGCAATAAACAAACAGTCAAATAGCTGAGAGTAAAGTATGCTTTACAGGACAATAGGTATATATTATAACTTAAGACGTCAGCTGTTTAAAAATTGGCTACTCAAGCAATCCCAAATCACTTAAGATTACATTGGCTCGACAGGAATTAATATGTTTGCTATTTTGAGAATTGCAACTATTCTGATATCACAACTTAAAGGGTAAATGTACTGCATAATTTGTTAAAAATGTAGATAAATTTCTTCATAGCTGCTAAAAACTGTACGATAAAATAAAATATCAACTTGTTTTTTCCTAACAAAATTAAAAGTGTTTTAATAACAAAGAGAAGGAGACTTTATTCAAAATAACATTTCACTGGTCATTTTCCTGTAGTCTCCATCCAAAAAGTAGGGAAATAAATTTTGAGGACAAAATAAAACAAAGTTGATGAAAATAACTGGTGGAATGTACAAAGCAGCCTTGAGTAAAAAGTGTTGAAAGCCTCTTTTGTCTTGAAGTTCACTGAGGCAGTAGAAAACAATGTTTATAAAATTATTTTATTACAATTTATTGGTGCCTATGGGAACTTTTTGATAAATTTTATTCCAACACAAGGTGACCTTGACTGCCACAAGTATTATTAAACCCCAATAAACAAATAAATAAATAAATAAAATTATTCAACCATTATTTATTAACAAATGATAATTCAATTCACTAGCAGTTAACCATCAAATCAACAATTTAACAAATTTCATCCAGCATTACACCTAACTTTTCTCTAAAATACATTGCATGATTGTACCTTGAAAGATCCCAATGTCTATTCCATCTTTGAGCTAAAGTATGAAATATAACAAGAGGGATGTTACATTCCGGTCGCTCATCTACATTCATGAATGATACAGTTGATCCTATGCCTAGAAAGCTCCTTGAAGCTGCATTTTTATTGTTTATATCACTCCAAATAATTGATCTATTTAATTTTTAATGTGATATATTGTGATTAATACACAGTTAATATTACCGAAAGATATTCAGCAATCCAAGTCTACAATATGAATGACCTGGATAGAGAACTTCAGAAACAACTCACCTTGAACTTTTGCAATCTGAAATTTAGCAAGCCTGAGATAAAACATGCAATTTTGACAGAACCCCCTCCCCCCCCCCCCCCCCCACCCCCAGTTAAATCTTTGCACACAGTAGGCTCAATACCGAAAGACATAATTGTATTAAAAACAATGCAGAGTCACAATTTGCACAAAAGCTGGCTTAAATGCTAATTCTTACAACAGATGGTGACCAAGTTTGGGCTGACAATTTTCGGTAAAATTAGAAATTACTTTGAGACTTCGAGAAAATGGCCTAAACACAATTTTTTTCGAAATTGGAATATACGTCTGATACTTACGCCAATGCAGTCACCACATAAAAATACCACTTCTTTTAAGTAGATGAGGTAAACAAATTATTTTAACACAACTTCTTACAACAGAAATTAAGTTTTCATGCGTAAAATAAACAAAAATCAAAAAAGGCATTAAGTACCGTTGTCATGGTCCTAAAAAACCCCAGCTTTAAGTTGAATGCCCTGGGGCCACTGTTTTTGAAGAAACAAACTCAAACACAAACTCTTATAATTTCAAATATTGGAGTTAACTTTAATTGTTACAAGTCCCGAGTTCACAGATTTTTTGCTGAAAAAAGGAAAAACGACCAAAATAACAGCACATATACTAAGTAGAAGGGCTAAGAGAAACTACATTCACAAGAAAACACATCTATAAGCAATATAGATCATTATAATGTGTAATAAGTTTACTTCAACGTAGATTCTTAAAAAAGGAAAATTGATTATGTTTTCACGTAAAAAAAATTTGAAGAACAATTTCCAGAAAATAAGGGTCAAGTACTGTCGTCATGTACCTAAACAACCAGCAACCACAATATAAAAGCCCTGGGTCCACTGGGTTTGAAGAAATCAATTTAAAAACAAACTCTTACAATTCGGATGTTGGAGCTGACAGAAAAATTAACTGTTACAAGTACAGGTTTGCAGATTTTGTGGTGAAAAAAAAGAAAAACGGGCAAAATGACATAATATTCGAGCTAATCGAAACATTAATTGTTACAAGTTCCAAGATTTTTTGCTTAACCCTTTAGCCGATGCAGACGATATCAAAATTTTTTATTTTAAATATCATTTTTTCAAATTTTTCGCAAAAATTTCAACAAAACCATATCATGTGACCCCTCGTTGGAATGAGCTTGTTCCAACGAGGGGTCACATGATATGGTTTTGTTGACATTTTTTTTACTCTATAAAAATCTACTGGGTTGTTTCATCACCCGCAGATGACAGTTTCTTTCCTTCACCATTCTGTTTTGTTGTTCTGCTGTAGAGCAGCCATTAATTGATTGTTATGTCATATCTGTTAGAGAGTTTTTTTTTCAACTGCTAAGGTTTTCCTTTTAACATATCTCTTTTTAATTCATATCTGCTCTCCAGAAAGCACAAAATGATTGTACAACCAAGAAAACAAACAATTTTTTTAATTTAGAACATTTCTGATAGTTACTTACACTCTGAGTCTGCCCCCTCCCAATCCCAAATATCAAAGGACCAAGAATATCTGACTGGTCGACATGGAGAAGAAGATTCTTTATAGAGCAGGCCTGACCTTTTGAAATATCCAGGGGAGTCACTATGGCCCTCCTAAATCTATTTCAGGGGAGCTATTCTACACTAATATCAATTATACAAGGTTATTAATATGAAAATTGAGGAGAGCCATTACAGTTTAAGGAGAGCAATCATAGCTCTCCTCAATTTGCCTTTAGGAGAGCCAAGGAGAGCCGGAGCAATAGCTCCCCTCAAACGGCCAGGCCTGATAGAGTACTTCTCATATCGCATCAAGGTAAAATTTGTCCAAACATGAACTGAGGAGCTTAATTTTAACAAACTTAATTTTAACAAAATAATATTTTTTCAACTGCTGAATTTGCCTATTACATGGGCGGATGTGGGCATTTCGTTGGGTAAATGGTTAAAAAAAAAGTAACACACAAGCTTAGTATAAGGGTTAAAAGAAACTACATTTGGAATAAAACACACCTGTGAGCAATGTAGATCACCATAATTTGCAATAAAGTTTACTTTAACACAACCCCTTAAAACAGAAAATTTAATAAGCTTTCACCTAAAAGAAATAAAAATGTAAAAATTCTTACAAAAAAGAGTTAAGTACCGTAGTCATAGTCCTAAATAACCAACAACTGCAATTTGAAAGCCCTGGTGCTACTGGATTCAAAGAAATTTACTTAACCACAAACTCTTAAAAAATTGGACATGGGCGCAGATGCAACCAGTGTCATGACATTACCTCAACTCTACTTCATAGTAGGTGAGCTAAAAAAAAAAACAATGGTACTATTCAATTCTTCAATCAGGTGTAAAAATATGGACACAATTCACCTCTCTCACAAGCTCCCTGGGATTATGATGAAGAGAATTTGAAATGTCTTGATCTCTTTCACACACACCCTACTATTAGAAACTTAAACAATCCTTCACTGGAAGTTCCACCTGGAGATAAATACTTGAATTCTTTAAAAAAAAACTCATGAAGTGAAACCAAAGCTTCAACAAAATAATCCCATGTCTTTAAGTAGTCCATTGATGGAAACATTGCTTAACATATTTTATTTGAAAATAGAAGTTATTGCTCATCTCCATGCATGACATAGTATCAGTCTATGTTCCAGGGCATTTAATTAGGAAACTTTGCCACAACAAAAAAATTGACTGGGAAAATGGTGTTTCCTCGTCAAACAACACCATTTGCCTTGGCAATTTTGAATAAAGTAAATTATGGTTTATATATTAGTTCAAGAAACATTAAATCAACAAAATTGGGTTTGCTGCTTTTTTGTTTTTAACACACTACAATAGCCTGTCAACTGGACAGATCATGAGGTGGCTTCAATGCATTCAGTGAATTTACCTCAAATCTCAGACACTGCAAATTATGTTTAGAATAAACATTGATATATCAACATCAAAATCAACCTCAAAACAAATTTTTAATGAGATAATCCTTAAAGTTAGGTGTTCCCTAAAATTGAACATATGCTTAAAAATCGCAACATTCATTAAAATGCCTCGGCAAATTTATTACCCGGGAAAATGGATTTAGGTTGACAAATACCTTGGCAGTGCATATTTCCTGGGGTTAATTCAATGCCCTGATTTTCCATGAACTTTACAGCAAGTGGGATACATTGCAATAATTGGTTTTGTGTTGAACTGTTATGTGCAACTGAAAAAAATTAAAACAAGAAATGTCAGAAGAGTAAGACATGCACTCCACCCCAACCCTAAAAAAAAAACAACTCTAAATGGAACTGACCTTAATGATGGGACATGATGAAGTGTGTCCTTGAAGTGTTATCTTGTCTTGGGAGTGGTAGACCCAACTGTAAATTGAAAAAGGTAGGGTGAGAGGTGTGCCTGTAGGGTCTGCTAATAGAATTGCTGACAATTCTTTGCCAAATCCAAGATGGCCACTGACAGAAAAATTTGATAGCTCCCATCTAGACATGACACCAAAGGTACATAAATTTAAAAATGATGGGTGAGGGATGTGGCCTGTAGGGTCTTCTAATGGAATTGTTGACAAGTTATATGCCAAATCTAAGATGGCTGCTAGCAGCCATGTTTTTCAACAAAATTCAGAAAAATTTGATAGCTTCCATCTAGACATCGCACCAAAGCTATATATGAAATTCAAACAAGATCAGGTGAGCGATGAGACCTGCAGGGTGTGCTAATGGTATCACTGAACTAAATATTTGAATTAGAAATACCCGCCTTGAAATGTTGTACTCAGAAGTGATGCAAT